>PPLE02000011.1:0-438919 GCA_003707735.2 [Candida] freyschussii | reverse complement strand
GAAGCCTATATACCAAATACTGAAAACAATAGCTACCAAACCGAGATCTGTTTGCCTCCACTCCTGGTATACCCTTGCACACTGTTAAGAGTATTCCTGCATCAGGGGCCCGAAAACGGGTATCTTGGCCATCCTGCCACGGGCCACCTTATATCCTCTTCTGACGACTATGTGTCGCAAAGCGTCCGTGATAGTTTAGTGGCTAGAATCACCGCTTGTCGCGTGGTAGACCGGGGTTCAATTCCCCGTCGCGGAGTATTTTTTTAAATTCAGTTCAAATTAGCCACTTCATAAAATGTGCACCAAATAATTTCCATCACGTTTATTAGGGATTTTTTGATACTGTTATGCTATACGCAAACCTCATATCCAGATTACATCTACAAAGATAAACTTCTCAGTTTAATATTGTCATTTGAGCGGATAATTTTCATGAACACCGGGGTGCTTCCTCATCTAGGGTCATACATCATTCAAGGCAACGCAAACAGCACCCTTATGATGTCCGTTATACTGTCTGACTGTCTCACTTGTTGATAAGTCCCAAAGTCTGACGTAGTGATCAGAGCACGCCGTCACCAAGTAGGCCGAGTCGGCACTGAAAGCACAATCCCAAACCCATCGCTGGTGCCCCTGAAGCGTTGTTTCCAAAGCAAAAGAGTCATCAATGCTCCATATCCTAGCAGTATGGTCTGCGGAGCATGTTGCCAGGTGTTTAACATCAGAGCTCAACACCACTCTAGTGATATATTTTGAATGCGAACGGAATTTAGTAACCGCCTCTACTGAGGTGGATTCTCTCTCTGCATTCATTTCCCATACGTAGCAATTCCCTTTGTTATTCCCAGCCACAAGCATTGATCCATCAGAGGCGACAGAGACCGAATGTACAGGAACGTCGTCTTCAGGGATCAATTGATGCGTACACGAATTCTCACCGAGATCCCATATCCTCACATTACCATCCTGATCACAACTTATGATTTCTCCCTGGTTAGGGTGTATCACAACTTCATTTACGGGACAGTCGTGTTTGTAATTTCGCTGAACTGATGGCGCGCGTACATCCCACACTTTAACTGTTCCGTCTTCGGAACTCGACACCATCCATTTGTTATCAGATTGAAAGGCTATGGATGTCACGTTGTTCGTGTGACCTTCAAAACTCGTCACAGGGTTTGGGTTGGTTGTTCTTATATCGTAGAGTCTAACATGCAGGTGACCCGCTGCTGCGAGAAACCGTTTATCAGACGTGATTTCGAGCCTGTTCACTTGGGAGTCTGCATGTTGGATTGTCCGAGAGCAAACTCCAGTCAGCGCCTCCCAGAAGCGGATGGTGTGGTCATAGCCAGCAGAGGCTAATATAACGGACATGTACAGGATGTTGATGTTTTTATTTCTCGAGTTGGTGGAAAGTTCCAGAACCTTCATGAAATTTTCGCCCAGTTGCCCTTGAACGCGGAACATATAAAAGACGTAAGGCCCAAAACCGATGACGAAACCAAAGAAGTATCTACAAGCAAAGTACAGAAACAATGGTTAAGGAAACAACATTATATGACAGATTAGGAATAACATCTTCTGCTTCAGACAATGAGATCAAGAAGGCTTATAGAAAGATGGCGCTCAAGTACCATCCAGATAAGCCTACTGGTGACACAGAGAAATTCAAAGAAATCTCAGAGGCGTTTGATATCTTAAGCGATGAGAAGAAGCGTCAAATTTATGATCAGTTTGGTCTCGAAGCCGCTCGTCGTGGTGGACCTCAGTTTGACCCAGAAGCCGCAGGCGCTGGTGGAGCAGGTGCTGGTGGACATCCATTTGCTAGTGCCGGTGGATTCAATTTCACAGACGCATCCAACATTTTCGAACAATTTGCCAGATCAGGTGGATTGGGTGAGGATGGCGCAAGCTTCCACTTCAGTAGCGATGGTGGAATACCTTTTGGCTTCGGTGGTGGTGGCTCTCCATTTGGATCAAGCTTTGGCGGTATTGGTGGAATGCCTGGCGGAATGCCCGGTGGAATGCCACGTGGATTCAGCAGCGGGAGAACTAGGGAGCCAGAAGTTGAAACTCAGCAAATCAATTTGCCAGTCACTTTAGAAGATCTAGCAAAAGGTACCACCAAGAAGATGAAATTGAACAGAAAAGGTCCTGGCGGCAGTAAAGAGGAAAAAATTTTGGAAATCAACATCAAGCCTGGCTGGAAGGAGGGCACCAAGATCACTTTCAAGAATGAAGGTGACTGGACTCCGAATGGTCGTAATACGATCCAGTTCATCATTCAAGAAAAACCACATCCGCACTTCAAGAGAGATGGTAACGATTTGATATACACATTGCCATTGACGTTCAAGGAGTCACTTCTGGGCTTCAACAAGATTATTGAGAGTGTGGACGGTAGAAGAATACCTATATCGAGATCTTCGCCAGTGCAGCCAACCTCGGAGCAAGTTTACCCAGGACTTGGAATGCCACTCTCCAAATCTCCGGGACAGAGAGGTGATTTGAAAGTTAAATACAAGGTGGATTACCCATTCAGTTTAACCCCGGAGCAGAAACAGGCAATAAGTCAACTGTTCTGAGTTCACTCTCTTTGCATTCTCTTAGTCTAAACTGTGAACAAAACTGCATAAACGTGAAACTGATGTAAGAATGATACGAAATGATTTTACATCCAACAATCTGGAAATTGGAGGGTTTTTAATGACTGTTGATGAACATATTCGGTTATCCATCTCGATGATGTCTTCGTGTACATTATATAGTGAAGGGGTTTATGCACCTCTTGTGGTCCTATAGACCATTGCAAAAGGGACAAAATGCCGCATTCATAGATTAATTATAATTCACTACTGTAGAGATGTCTCAGTGATAGCTCATCTCTATATCCATATCCGTGAAACAATTAAAAATACACAACCTTATCACAAGGGCTTAAAACGTATATAGAATCCGATGCAGTAAAAAATGTACATACCATTAGGGGTTATGGCCTTCTTATTTCTTTGCCTTCTTCTTCTTATCCTCTCCTTCCTCATCATCGGCTTTTCTCTTCTTCTCCTTCTTCTCCTTCTTTTCTTTCTTTTCTTTCTTTTCCTTCTTTTCCTTCTTTTCCTTTTTCTCCTTCGATGGTGTATCCGTGACAGTGACATCTGCAGTAGTATCAGCCTCAGCCGGAGAATCCTTCATTTCAACTTCTTGAACTAAAGGCTTTGATGGGGTAGCAGACACAGCTGGTTCGGTATTGCCTTCAAGGTTGATATAGGTCTTTTTCCAATCTTCTGGGGTATTTTCGTTAACTCTCCCAAACTTGTCGAGCTTACCATCTGCCTTCATTTGCTTCTTCTTTTGAGCAACTGGGCCCAACCCCCATCTTCTTGGATACAAATCTCTCTCCATAATACATCTTTTTACTTTAGCAACAACACCATGATCACAAGCTGCAAGGTCAACCGTAGACATCTGTGCAATACCAATGGCAATAGCCTCACCCTTAGTGGTGATAAGGACAACCTCGTCGTAAAGTTCGATACCTTCCTCATATCTCAGCAGACCAGGAATCATGAGTTTAGCACCATAACAGACCGCATTAACAGCTGAGTCTTTGACCACAATTCTCTTATAGCCAACCAAAAGGGTTTCAAGCGGCTGAATGATTCTTCTCAAGTACGATTCATCCCTTGTGTTGTCATAAGTCCACTGGGCATCTAGAACGTCATGCAAAGTAACCAAGTTATCGTTTTCACTAAGTGCACCAGATCTTACACGTCTCAACTCTTGCATATGACCACCAACACCGAGCAACATACCTAAATGGACACATAATGTTCTCATATAAGTACCAGCTTCACATGAAGCCCAAAAGACACCGAGACCTCTCTTATTATCAAATTCAATCATCTTGGAGTCGTAAATGGTTCTAACACGCAACTGTCTCTTAACAGCAGAGATTAAAGGTGGTCTTTGGAACAAGGCACCAGTCAAGTTTTCAAGGGCTCTACCGAGTTCCTTTTCGTCATCGAGAGCTTCGTGAAGTCTCACAATACACACATATTCCTTACCTGCACCTTGTTGAGACTTTACCAATCTAGTGGCTCTGTCAATACAAACAATCAAACATCCGGTAACTTTTGGATCTAAAGTACCAGAATGCCCAGTTTTTTCACATCTTAATATTCTCTTAATCCAAGCGACAACTTCATGAGAGGATGGATTGGATGGTTT
The DNA here is from genome assembly GCA_003707735.2 of [Candida] freyschussii. Taxonomy (NCBI): domain Eukaryota; kingdom Fungi; phylum Ascomycota; class Saccharomycetes; order Phaffomycetales; family Wickerhamomycetaceae; species [Candida] freyschussii. The sequence goes on along the minus strand of PPLE02000011.1, from coordinate 434,692 downwards.
ATCTAAGTTAATAACACCGGAAGAGATGTATGTCTTTAAATCTCTCTTCAAAGGAGAAGAACCAGCTGGAATAGGTGTATAGTGACCACTTCTCACGAGGAGCTTATCGAAATTCTTCAAAAGAAGAGGCCAGTCGGAGGCATCCTGTGATGGAGCAATATTCTCAGGTTTGATGAACTGCTCTTCAGACATTCTTGAATTTTACTGGAACCTCTTTCACAGACACTAAAGGCTTCGATTGAGCTATGAGAGATGCCATAAAAAAAAATTTTTGGTATGGGCTTTTTTCTCTCCGCGACTTTTACCCTGCCTCGTTGAAATATACAAATTCGGCAATTACCAAAGTTGGATGAATTCAGTGTTTATTATACACACGAGCTTGTTCATGACTTTTCAAGGTTGAGAAGGTCAGCAATCTTGACAATAAGTGCCTTCTTCATGAATTGTTCTCTAGCCAGGTTTCTTGTATGCTAAAGAGGGTTGTTCCGTTAGTTACAAAAAGAACAAGAGCACAACAATCGAGATACTTACCTTCATGAAACTGTTCAATGAAATATTACCATTATCATGTGCCTTGGTTAAAGCGTAGATTGTATCTGAAATAGCTTGGTCCTCTGCCACCAGGTCATATAGTCTGTTAATGTTAGCATTTGAAAAAAAATAGCGAATTGAACTAACTCAAAATTTGATACTCACTGGTTGTAGACGACCGTCTCCGCGCATATAATCTCATCAGTGTCAATCTCATTATAGCATTCTGCTTTTTCAATTGTATCTTGTGCTCCCCTTATGGCTTCTTTAAGCAAGCTCTCATTAGTATTCATTTGATCATTAATTTTCTCCACGTTATGGAATTCATATTCAAAAATCTTCTCAAACTTCCCTACTGCGTATTTTATCTGGTTCACATCAGACTTGAACCTAGTCAAGTCCCTTGCAACTTCATTATCGAAAATGGTTTGCAAAGTATTCTCTATCCTTATCAGCGTACTTTCGCGGTCATGATCATTGGAATCTGTATTATCTGGTAACTCATCCATGATGTTAGGCTGCTCAAACACCATTGGTCTCGAAGAGATTTGTGATTGCTCGTTCATTCGATTCAAAGTTGGAGACTTTACCATCTGAGCTCGTAGTTCTTCAGGAAGTGGTGGAAGTGGTGGGGGACTCACAGGTGTTTGCAAGCCTGCGTCCTTTGGTGGAAGGGGAGGTATAACGGAGGGTGTTTCAGCTTTTGGCGGTAAAGCTGGTGGTGGAGTACCTTGTGAAGAGACATGAGGCGAGTCAATTGGTCTCGTTGACGGTTTAGCAAACACAGGGGGCTCTTTACTAAAAGTTGTCGCTAAATGATTGCAAAGAGTGACAATGTTGAAATTCGCTGCAGGATTCTCACCCCACCTTGCAAGATAAGGTAGATAGCACTTTCCATTGGTATCAACGTGATTCCCCGGTTGCAAACACATCTTGTCTGTAGGGACAACGTAAGCAATTGGTGGTGCAAGTGGATACTCATGTGGAATCCATAGCTCCACAGGGATCTTGTAGACTTTACCATTGATCGTTGCTGGGAGCGATCCATACAGGTTCAGTAGAAGCACCGAGTCCCCGGTTTCTGTGGTATACACCCTGGTTCGAGGCCTGAGCGATGGGAAAGCCTGTAGGGCAATAGCAGTATCTTGATAGGTTTTACGAGCATCAATGTACTCCTGGTCCTGTTAGCATAGTTTCGCTTTAGGTGTGGGCTGATTTACTCACGGGTTGTAAGACCCTTCCGAGCCACTGCAGAAGCTCCTGAGAGAGTCCCCGGTTCATGGACGAAAATGTTCCGCGGAGGTCTGCCTAGGCCGGTTTCCAGTTTGTTGTTTCCAGTGATAAACCCTTCCCGCGAATTTCTGTTGATGAAAGACGCTGGTTTCACTCGTAGGCCAACACATCACAATCTATCAAACTCACGATGAGCGGGTAAGTACACCTGGATCCTTCTGTGTGGTACTATGGCAATGCTAACACTTGTAGCTTAACTGTTATTATTGCATTCGTTGTGACTGCTCTTTTGGCAGCGGTGTTTTGGAAGGTGGCTCCACAGGAGAATCAAACGTATGTGTCTCGAAATTGAGAGTCTTTATCTGGTCCTAACGTTGTTGCAGTGTATGGAGAAGCACCGTCATATTGTCTCTGGCTATGGTGTATCTTATGTGGGCTATTACGTATTTGGCGCAACTTCATCCTCTAGTGGTACCTCGTCGTTCAGACTTGAGACCAGAGTTTTCGGATTGAGGAATCATGAATTGACCTGGGGGTGTTGACGGTTCAACGGTGTGACTATTTGGTCAAAAGGTACTATCGATAAGGAGACCAATTGTACATTTTTGCAAATGCACGCTCGATAGAAGTCTTATTTGTAAAAAGGTTTTCAGAGAACTATGATATCTTTTCTATTTACACAAGTCTATGAACTTCACAATGACTTTTCCAAGTTCTGCACCTTGATCGGAGACACCAATCCTTGCTTTGGCAGTCTCCATAAAATCTTTGTCAACGTATCCATCTTGGTACTTGCTCTCCAGAAGCACGCCAGTGAACTCTGGAGTGAACTCAGGATGGCCTTGAAACGTCAACAGACGACCCTTTTTGTAGAACCCTTGGATGCGAGTCTTTTCTGAAGAGCCCAAGTTCTTGAATCCTGATGGCATTTCCGAGACAATGTCCTGGTGCACTTCCTGAATACGGAAATGTCCCTGGAAATCTTGGAATAGTTCGTTGACTTCTGGATCATCGTTAATTTGTATATCGTACGTGCCAAATTCCCATCCTCTTGGGTTTCTTTCAACGCGACACCCTAGCGCTCTGCCTATCACCTGGTGACCGAAACATATTCCGATAATGGGAATCTCTGGATGGTGATCAAACAGAAATTTGATATAATCAACCAGTCTATTGATCCATGGAACGTCTGCAAAGGCATCGTCATGTGCACCTGTGATCCAAATGGCCTTGAGAGTAGCCAATTCATCCTCTGTAGGGAATTGCGATTGGATTATGTCGTAAACTTTGATTTCATACGCTAGACCAGCAGACCTAAGAACTCTTGTAGCTTGATCAGCAAAGTTGCCGAACTTGGCAGCGTGCCTCGTCGAGTAATCCGTGAGAAAAATAGCCACTCTAGACATGTCTGCCTTCAACAGAGCTATTCTCCCACTCCCTTCTCGCTGGAGCCTTTCAAAGGCCAAACCCGGTCCAAGGATTGGACTACACAGTAATCCATTTCCGCGAATCTTGGGCCAGCCTTAGAAATCTTCCGGTGTTGAGCTTCACGAAGTTATAACTACGCGGGAAGAATAAGGCCATTCGAACCATCTCATTACCGCAGAGACTGAGCCAACTGTGAGATCAAAGTGGAATTACCTGATCAAAACTTCCTTAGACTTGCCGGAATATGACACTCAGTTCCGCCGATAAGGATCAAGTCAAGAGGATCATCCCGAAGGCTTCCAACAAGGTTATAGACGCCGCGGTCGCCAGGCTATATATAGCGTACCCGGATCCTCAACATTGGACATACACTGGTCTATCCGGCGCGATTGTTCTTGTCGATGATCTCGTGGGGCACACGTTCTTCTTGAAACTTGTTGATATCCAGGGACACCGCGGTGTGCTGTGGGACCAGGAACTCTACCTTGATTTCGAATATAACCAAGATCGTTCCTTCTTTCATACCTTTGAACTAGAAGAGTGTGTCGCTGGTCTGCTGTTTGACGATACTAGTGACGCTTCTCATTTCTACAAAAGGGTTACCCATAGGGAAAAGCATGGATCGAAGAAGACAGTGCAAAACAAAAACGCAATAGCATTGAAGAAGAAACCAGATGCTCCCAAGGCACCAGGTCCACGAGGTGAGCTGTTGGGTAGCTCCGTCGGTGAACAGAGAATTAGAAAAACAACACACGTTTTATACTACGATGATGAGCCTCCTCCAGAGTGGAGGGCTCTATATAAAGAGTTGGCCAATGCAGGCATTACAGAGGATATGATAGCAGATAACAAGGAATTCATCAAGGACTATATTAGACAACAAGGCGGCCCACTGGTTGGTCTTGAGCCTCCAATTCCTAGAAAATTTCAACACAAGAAGGAAGTGTCAAGATCTTCAACAGTGAATAGCACCCCTTCTGTGAGGAAGAAACCACCACCACCTCCTCCGGTCGCTACCAAACCGATTGGTGCCGATGTTTCAGAGGGATCCAGGGTATCTTCGCCGGCACCAGTGGCTGCACCAATTGCACCAGAAGAATCATCTTCATCATCTCATGAAGACTCTGAATCAGAGACTCAGGCCCCTCGAACTGTCCACAAAGTCCCACCCCCTCTCACCACAACCGTTCACAACGTTCCGCCTCCATTGAATAATCCGAACAACGTTTCTGGTTACAACACAAACAATACTCCTGGTTATAATCATGCTCCTCCCCTTCCGCCACAATCAGCTCGTCCTACTCCTCCTTTACCAAATGCTTCACGTCCAGTACCACCTTTCCCTCAACAGTCAAGACCAGTTCCACCTCCTCCATCAAGGGGCCAGGTACCACCGCCTCCACCTACAAGAAGTCAAATACCACCTGCTCCACCTGCAAGAGGAGCAGCGATACAACCGCAACAAACTGGAAGACTGCCTCCACCTGCCCCACCACCAAGAAGGGGTGCTGCTCCACCTGCTCCACCGCCAAGGGGTGCTACCACTGTGAATCGGGGGTCTGTGCCTCCTCCACCGCCCACCAGACAGCCAATGCCAAATGTCCAACAAAACCAGACGTATCAACAACCTATATACCAGCAGGCTCAACAACCACAAACTTATCAGCAGCAACCGGCACAACAAACCTTCCAACAGAAGCCAGCACAGCAGGCCCCTGTTGCACCGCCGCTTCCACCACAACAGTCCCATAACAGTGCTATTCCGCCACCTCCACCTCCAATGCCAAATTTGCAACAGAACTCAAGCGCGCCTCCACCTCCACCATTACCAAATTTGCAACAGAACTCAGCTGCGCCTCCACCACCACCATTACCATCAATGGGTGGCTCATCCAGTGCTGCACCTCCTGCACCTCCTCCTCCTCCAGCGACAGATTCAGGGCAGGCACCTTCTCTCCCACCTGTGGATTCAAGTCGTGATGCTCTTTTATCATCCATCCGGAATGCCGGTATTCATCAATTGAAAAAAGTGGATAAATCCCAATTGGAGAAACCACCTGTTATCTTACAAGAGATGAAAGGTGAGGCGCCTGCTTCATCTAGTGCAGGCGGTCCAGGTGCAGGTCCAGGTGCTGGATTAGCAGATGCGCTAGCGGCTGCTTTGAATAGTAGAAAGGCTAAAGTGAGTAGAAGTGATGATGAGGACGATGGAGAGGAGTGGTGAAGTTTTTGAAACTACTTTGTGTTTTACGATCCAGGTTAGAGAATATGTTAAAACATGTATTTTTAGATCCAATTATTCTATGAATTTTTTTTGCCATAGGTCTAACCATTGCGTCTTCTTTTCATCCTCTTTATTCAGCTTTCTCACTAGAGCTATCAACAACTTGCTTTGATTCTCAATCTTCTTTGAGGCATTCTCAAGCTCTGTGATTTTTTGGTTTGTGAAGAACCCGGCGACAAGATCATCGATTTGTTCCACAAGCACACTTTGTTCCTTGTCGAACACATCAATATCAGAGCCCTTCGCTACTATTTTCGTAGGTAGAGATTTCTTTAAAGAGTTAAGCAGGAGCTTTAACAATCTGATCTTGGTTGACCAAGTCCCTGCATATTTCAAAGTTTGAGAACTAATCTCGGTCTCCTCGTCTTCCTCGTCCTCCTCCTCAAGTTCGGAATCTTCCTCTCCCAGGCCAAACGGGTCACCTTCATCCAAAACTGTAGGGTTTTCAAGCCAGGCATCGAGTTCTACCAAGGCATCCTCCACTATAGATATACTGGAATCGATTCGCTCTTTCAATAGCCCCAGAGCCCCATTACTCATTAATGTCTCCACCATCTTACAACTATCCCATACTTTCCCCACAGATACCAGTCTACCATCAGTTTTACTTTTATCTCCTTTCTGTCTCTCATCTTCGAAATCCAAAGAATCCAACTCGTTCAACAAGGTGATGAAACTGACAATCAGATTCTGAACCTTCTCCAAAACCATTTTTTGAAATAACTTACTCCATTGTTCATCATCAAACTGTGACACGATCCCAACTATGAGCCACAATTTTTGAGACGTTTCGCTGAGCTGCTCATAAGCGGCGTTGATGCTCACCGGTGGTCTGAATGCAATACCAATCTTGGTTGTATGGGCAGCGAGAAGTCTAGATAGTTTTGATAGTTCGTCATCTGGTGATTTTATGTCTTCGGTCTTGAGTTGCTTTAAAGGCGTATTTGCCAGTGTGGTGGCATAGAGCTCTAACCCTTGCTTGAAAGACCGAATGAGATCCCTCAGATCCTGCTCGGTTCGTGCAGTGGACATGTTGTGGAGTTTTTGTGCTAAATATTGGTGCTTCAAGTGATGAAATTTTCTTATGCGCGACGAAGCTAAACAAAGACACAGGCTTTATAAGACTAAAAATTTTGTTAAGCGACAATTGACTATGAAGATTACTAGGCCATGATTGATACGGGTTGTGAAGTTCAACCAATGACAATGGTGATCCCCGGTGTAAAGCTTGCTACCATGGCCAGATCAGAGTTGGCAGACATGTATTAACTAGTGATACTCCAGTCCACTCAAAGTTGAACCTTCCTGATACCCTCTTCCCTCATAGTTTTCTAGATCTGTTGGATATACCCATTGACAGCTCCAAGGGGACGCTCCATGAGGCCCTTAGAGTCACTATAATAGGAGAATCCCACCATATCACAATGGAGCATATGCCATACCGTGATGAGCAATGTGACTGCGTACATACCACCACTAAAGCCCTGATACATCAAAATACTCACCAGAAAGTGCCAGAGGTTCTAAGAGCAGGGCATTTGTGATGATCATCCAAAGTATTCAACAGTGGGAAAAAGAATTACCGGGGACTCGATAAATAGTAAGCTGTGCATTAGTGTATTCAATGCTAGTCTGAACGGGTGGTTTGACCTTATAGTGTGTAGCCCTTTCCAATTTGATGAAAAAAACTCATGATTTCAAGATAGAATTTGGTGCCAAAGCAAGAGAGAGCATAGTTTGACAATTCAAATGAGATGATCGTATCCTCCAGCGGCCCTTCAAACATTATAGCCAAATACATCAGGTCTTCTCTGATCCCATAGTGGCATGTTAGTGCGCACTTTCTGCAAGAGTCCTAAATCGATATCCGCTATACATAGTCCTTCACTTTGAGTATCGATATCACTAACTTCCGCAACAACAGTACCCCAAGGGTCAATGATCATAGTATGACCATAACTGAACCTTGTAGCTGGTTGAGGAGTAACACCATTTGCTATATCTTCATCAGTGAGCGTAACATGGCCACCGGTCTGAGCAGCCATTACAACATAACACTGTGTATCTATGGCTCTAGCTCTCCCTAATAGATGCCAATGAGCTGCGCCTGTTCTCAACGTGAATGCTGAAGGAAACAATAACACCTCAGCACCCAATGACCTAAGTCTTAGTGCCAATTCTGGGAACCTCAGATCGTAACAGATGGCCAATCCGACTCGTCCACATGGGGTATCGAACGGTGGAACAATCTCATTTCCAGGCTCCACACCATCGCTTTCCTTAATGATAGCTCCATTTGGGATGGAAACATCAAAGAGATGTATCTTTTGATATCTCTTTACGATTTTGCCACTAGGGTCGAACCAAAGAGACGTATTCAAGACACGATCACTTCGAGGACTCGGTTCATGGACACCAACGTTCACTTCAAGGTCCAACCCTTGAGCATGCAATTCTTCCAACTTGGAGGATATCGCTTTGACAAAGGGAGATTCATCCACTGGAACGGCAAGCTTCTTGGAAAACTCCATGGATTTGGCAATATAGTCCGAAGCCTCAGGTAGGAATAGCACTTTTGCCTTGAGTGAGACTGCCCTTTCGATGAGCCTAACGGCTATGGCTCCATTGCGAGTCAAAGAGGAAGTTGAGCTCAGTTGCCCAGCTGCGATGAGCACCATTATTGCTTCGCAGGTAAGATGGATGGATGGTTTAGTTTTAGTGGAAAGAGATCTGACAAGGAGGAAGGGGTCCACAGCCATATCGGGAAATGAAACCCGTGTGAGCACCGCATTCAAAACTAAATTTAACACCAGTTTTGCAATTCCGTCTTTACGACCAACGACGCCATAGAGTAATGGGACTTTCTAAACCTGAGATGGTTGAGCCAAAAGGCACGATCACGGAGCCCTTAAAAGTGACTCTTGAGGATGGTTCTAAGGCGACATTGTACCCATTTTATCCAAAGCATCTCCACGAACCAGATGTTTTACCAGCCTCGTTGGTGGCATTCTTACATGATATGTTCAACAAGGAGATCGACAACGGGAACACTTACCCCCATTTGCACAAGCTCTCGAGGGATGAGTTCGAGGACTACTGGTTCGGTGCCTTTTGCGCAGTGCTGATTAAAGGTGAACCAACAAAGCTCGATGACTCACTCAGTTGGGACACCGAGCTCTTGGGGACCTACTACATCAAGCCAAACTACATCGGCCGTTGCTCTCACGTCAGCAACGCTGGATTCCTCGTCAACCCGGCCATCAGAGGCAAGCGTATAGGCTCAACCCTGGGCAAGACCTACCTCACGTGGGCCCCAATCCTCGGCTACACCTACTCGATATTCAACCTGGTGTTCGAGACGAACGTGGCCAGCGTCAAGATCTGGGACGCGTTAGGCTTCGAGAGGATCGGCTACCTAAAGGGAGTCGCCAGGCTGAAGGGCGTCGACGGGCCCGTCAACGCCATCATGTTTGGCAAGCAGCTCGTGTAGCCTGGCTGCTGTACATCCAAACACCACCCAAGCTGTCTATAGTTTTTCTCAAAACACATAAACAAGAGGCTGGCAAAACAACCCGTACAACGGTGTAGTAGTTGATAGTATACTATATCTGCTCTTTCCGACGCGTTGATTGGTGCTGACTTCGGGCGAAAAAGCGCGTGGCTCGTTGACTCTGGCTGGTTTCTCACTACGACACGAAAAGAGGTCAAGTCCGTGTATTATATATATATATTACAACTCTGAGCTATAAAGAAGGGCTCAAATCACACAAGTTCTCCAGTGCACAGTTATACTCAACATGTCGATATCACAGTTCAAGCTCCTGGAGTTCAGGCATGATCAGCATCTGACCGTACTGATACCACCATACACGGTTCTTCTCAGAGATGGGGAAACAACAGCTACAATATACCCGATTCATAACGCCGATCAGCTGCCCCCTGGGTTACTAGCCTTTTTGGCTGACGAATTCAATATGGAAGTGGAGCGAGGTGACACGTTCCCCTTTTTCGATACCCTCGATATCGAAGATTTCAAAACGTATTGGTTTGGCTCATTCGCTGCAGTGATGGTTCTCGGCGATGACGAAAATCTAGATCACCAAAGGCAATGGGAAAAGGAATGTCTCGGTACTTTCTTCATAAAGCCTAATTTCCCTGGTCGATCATCACATATTGCCACTGGTGGCTTTTTGGTGAATGCAGGTATTAGAGGTAAAGGTATTGGTAGAACCCTTGTCGAATGCTTTGTTGATTGGGCACCTAAACTCGGTTATACATCATGTGTATTCAACCTCGTATTCGAAACAAACGTTGGGATTAGAAGGATTTTTGAATCGTTAGATTTCAGCAGAATAGGACTCATAAAGGCGGCTGGTATTCTCAAAGAACATGAAACTGCTGTTGATGCCATCATATATGGGAAGGAATTGCTACTGATAATCGAACCAAATAATTCTACTTATCGTTTCGACAAGATAAAATACTACTTGGAAACGGGCAAATACCCGCCATTAATGGATCGGCAAGATAAATCAAGATTAAGATCTTCTGCTTCACATTACAAACTAATAGATGGTAAGCTCACGATTAAAGGGAGAGAAGTTGTTGGTGATCCTAGAAAGCAGCTCGAAATTTGTACCGTCTTTCATAGAATGAATCACGGAGGCATCAACAGAACAACTTCGGCTGTCACTGAGCGTTACCATTGGAGTAGAATCAAAGACACGGTAGCACAGGCTATAAGGAATTGTCCTGAATGCAGAGATCCGGTAAAACTAGCAAAAAAGAAAAAAGAATCTTCGCCACATAGTGAAGGCAAGCTTCGGCAAGTTTCTACAAGTGGCACCCCAACTGAGAATATAGGTGTGGCGGATCACCATAATAATGAGTCCAATCGTCATGAGAACTATCAGGCTATCGTTCACAACTCTTCTGACCCAAACCTTCTTCAAAGTGATTTGACAAATCTTGACGATCCATCTGGTATCTTAGCAGCAGTGGAGGATGCACACAGAAGGAAACATCTTCAACATCACTTACAACATTCTCAAGCTCATACTCACCAGCCTTTCAGCAGTCAGGCGCAGTCAAAGTCTCGTGACCATCCAGAGGATAAGTACACGACATATGACCAGCTTCCGCATCATGATCAACACCGTTTAAGGCAGTATAGTCAATCTTCATCTGCCTCCGGATATATGCACCATCATTCTACTTCTCACAATAGCGATGATATCCCGGTAGATCCTCAAGTTTCAGCTTTTGATGCACAAGGACAAAGTGGTCAAGAGATTGAAATAGCCAGGGCCCTCATTCAGGCAACTGACGATCCGAACGCTGAAGAACAGAATGCCGATGATCTTTTTGGGTGATGAAGACTGGATTGAACCAAAAAAAAAAAAAAAGGGAAGTATAAATGTTGTTTGATGTGTTGATTGATAGATTTTCCTGTGGATAGACTTGTACTTTCAAGAAAGCTCAGATTGATGGGGTCACATGAAGGTGGCTTTAAGGAACTTTGTAACTGCTCTGTTCAGCCTGCTAATCAGTAGTATTTATCGTGTCCGCCAGTCACACTTTCACTAGAGTTTGTTGATGAAGGCACATGATTCTAATCATGTTCTCAAAGGCTGCAGCATATAGGCTAGCTGTAGTTTCAATATTAACTTAACACATAATATTTCTAATAACATTAAAAGCTCTCTATGTATACGTAACAAAAATACTAAACAGATTTTTTTTTTCAAGTAGCTGGTTCACCCTTTTGGTCCAGTCAAAACTATCAAAGGCTTGATGTTGTTCACGGATAAACAGGTGTCTCCAAAACAAATTGAGTGGTCTCCAGTCACTCAAAATGAACATCCGCGGATGAACAACACTCTCCCCTCAATAATGACCGATTAAAAAAACATGAAATTATAAACCATGCCTCATCTCAAATCATCAAAAGTCAACCCCAATAACCATAGCTAAGAGGGCCATTCTAACAAACAACCCATATCTCATCTGTCTGAAATAAGCAGCTCTTTGGTCAAAGTCAACTTCTTCACGGATTTCATTGACACGTGGCAATGGGTGCATGACCGCCATATGTTGCTTAGCATATGAAAGGATCTTGTTATCCACAATGTATGTATCTTTCAGTCTCTCATACTGTGCCTGATCAGCAAATCTTTCCTGTTGAACTCTAGTACAGTAAAGAATATCAGATTTTGCAATTATGTCCTTTGTCAACTCCTCACTTTCCACTTCAAGCATATTATTCTCAATTAACTCTTGACGAATCTCTTCTGGTAATCTGAGTTCCTTCGGAGAAACTAGATTGACACGTACCTGGTAATGGCGAAGCAAGTGACACAAGGAATGAACTGGGCGTCCATATTTCAGATCACCCATAAAAGTGACGGTGATACCATTTACTGTACCCAGCTCTTCACGAATGGTGAACAAGTCTAAAAAGGCTTGTGTTGGATGCTCACGGGAGCCATTACCACCATTCAAGATAGGCACTGGTGAAAACTTGGCAGCAATCTCTGCTGATGCCTCATCTGGATGGCGTAAAGCAATAGCATCTGAGTATGAAGCTAAGGTTCTAATTGTATCTTGTAAAGACTCACCCTTCTTAACAGACGAAGCCGATGCGGAAACAGCAATCACTCTACCACCTAATCTTTGCATTGCAGCATCAAATGAGGAGGCAGTACGCGTGGAAGGTTCATAGAACATAGTTGTTAGCAAACGACCTTGCAATAGATCCAAAACACCACGTCTTTCAACAGCGAGTCTCATTTCTTGCGCTACTGTGAACAAAGCATGTAAATCAGAACGGTTGAACTGATTGACAGAAAGCACAGAGCGACGCAAGAATGGATTGTTTCCACGAATATATGTAGCAATAGCACCTGGTGGTGATAGCTCTCTTGGCGGACGAGAAGACACAAGTTCTGCACCCTTCACTTCCTTCTCTGTAGCAGGTGTGACACTTTCAACCAATGGCGATGGACGAGCAGTATCCGCACTGAACGAGAATCTGGCCCTTCTCGTGATATGTGGCGACGACAATGAAGAGTCATTGTTAACTATTGGTGTTTGGGCAACAACAGAACCAGCTCTCTTTTTGAAAGCAGAATTATCAACACCCAAAGCTTGACCAACAATCAAGTCACCCTCCAAGCAAACCGTTTGACCATAAAACTGAACACGTTCGACACCGCCCTTCAACTTTCCTTCGAATGGCGACCAAATGTTGGCAGAGTGCAAAGTAGAGAGGTCACGATCCATGTCAATGTCTACAACAGAGTCTTGTTCTGGCAAGTTGAAAATTTCAACTGGCTTGGTGTGCAAACGCTCAACAATGTCTTCGACAGTTAAGCGCCCATCGTTCACAGCCTTGAACAACAATGGTAAAGCATCAGATACACCCAACCCAGCAGAAATTGGCTTATTCAAGAAGGAAGCCAAGAGTGATGGTGTCAAGCCAATGGAGAAGGCATCAATGATTGACAAATTCTCCCACAAAGCGTCTTGATCTTCCTTTGTAGGCAAGAATGTGGCGCCTGGATAGTCTTCTTGCGAAATGAACAATGAGTAGATTGAAACGTCAACAGTCACCAGAGAGGATTTCTCCTTTACCAACTTGATGATATCTAGGTCTGCCTTTGTGTTAACACCAGTCACATGGATGGTGTGATTGTTCAACGTAGCCAAGAGTAACAGTGAAGCCAAATCAGTAGACTTGGCATCAGTAACAATTGGCTTGTTGGCTGGCCAGGCGCTAAGATGTGGTGATACAAAAGAGACTTCACTTTTGGTGTACTCATTGAATGGCAGGAATAGGGAAGCAACACCCGATGAAGCTTGAGAAACTTGTACCTCATTACCTTTAGTAGCAGCAAATGACAAGCTATAGTCCGTATAAGCACTATCAGCCAATAAGCTGGAAACTTCATTCAACGACGCCAAATCTGCAATCGTCAAACCGTGTCCAGAAATTGGCAGTACCTGGTTATAAGTGAAACCTGAAGCCAAGGAAAGCTTAGTTACATCCTCGAAATCCTTAGCGCTGGTCAAAGATGGAACGAAGGATGATATGTTGACCAATCCTGGAATTGACACTGTTCTATGAGATGTCTGTGCATCAATGTTGGACACATCCAATGAGATGTTTCTTGACAAAGCTTCAATCAACAACTTGGCACACTTCACGTTGGTCACCAATGGGACTGCATAGTCAACTGCCATACGACGGGTTCTGTAACCCTTAGATACATAATTTGCCGGACGGCGGAATCTGTTACTTGATGGCAAGTTGATGTATAAATCAATCAAGTTCTTTGCCAAGTGCTGGGTCAAAGAGTATTCTGACTTTTGGTCGTCTTCATCCTCATTCAAGATCTCCAAATACTTCACTGGAACACCGTGTTCCTGGATGAAATCAGCTGTACCTGCAGTGGCAAACAGATTGTAGCCCATTTCGTGCAATCTTTTGACGGATGGCATCAACTCTTGTTTCTCCTTGAAAGAGCCGATGGATAACAAGATATTCTTCTTTGGCAAATGGAACCCAGTAGAAATTAAGGACTTCAGATAAGCTTCGTACTTGTTGCGACCAAAGGTAGCAACTTCACCAGTGGAGGCCATTTCAACACCAAGGATAGGATCAGCACCAGACAAACGTGAGAAAGAGAATTGAGGAACCTTGACTGCGCAATAATCTTCTGGCAGGTTTTGAACTGGATATGGTTCAACAGGAAGACCCATGATTGCCTTTGTAGCCATCTCGATCATGTTGGTACCAACAACCTTAGAGATGAATGGGAACGAACGAGAAGCACGAACGTTACATTCAATGACCTTTATCTCGTTGTTCTTAGCAATGAACTGAATATTGTAAGGACCAGTTATGTTCAAAGCTTTACCAATCTTTGCAGTAGCGACGACAATCCGCTTAACAGTCTCTGGATCTAAGTCTTGTGGAGGAACAATTAAAGTGGCATCACCAGAGTGAACACCAGCATTTTCGACATGTTCCGAAACCACATGCATGATAAGTTCACCATCTCTGGCAACTGCATCCATTTCTATCTCCTTAGCATTCTCGATGTACTTGGTGATGACGACAGGATAGTCACGCGAGACTTCGACTGCCTGAGCAAGATACGAAGCCAAATCATCTTTGGAATAAACGGTGTTCATAGCGGCACCAGATAAGACGTATGACGGACGAACCAAAACTGGATATCCGACATCTGCGGCAAAAGATTCGGCCTCGTCAACTGAGGTAAGTTCTTTCCAAGCTGGCTGATCAACGCCAATGTTATCAAGCATACGTGAAAACTTGTAACGGTTTTCAGCAGAGTCGATCATTTCTGGAGATGTACCGAGAATCTTAACACCGTTTCTATGCAAAGGTAGAGCAATGTTGTTGGATGTTTGACCACCCATAGAAATAACGACACCGGATGATTTCTCAATCTCGTAAATATCCAAGACACGCTCAAGGTTGATAGTCTCAAAATAAAGTCTATCAGCTTCATCATAATCTGTAGAAACAGTCTCTGGGTTGTAGTTGACCATGATAGTTTTTATACCGTTAGCACGCAACGTTCTAACAGCAGTGACAGCACACCAATCAAATTCAACAGAAGAACCGATACGGTAAACACCAGAACCCAAAACCATGACACCGTGATCATCAAACTTGACATCGTGAGAGTCGGCATTGTAGGTAATATACAAGTAGTTTGTATATGCTGGGAATTCGGCGGCAACAGTGTCGATCTGCTTGACAAATGGAACAATGCCAAACTCTTTTCTCAATCTTCTGATGGCAACCTCATTGGAACCAACAAATTTGGCAATCTGTCTGTCTTCGAACCCTAACTGCTTAGCTTCACGAACTGCCAACGGTGTTAATTTTTCCTTCGAGCCGAAAGACTCCAAGTAGCGGGAAAACTTAATTAGACCGTCAAGCTTGTTCAAGAACCATTTGTCGATCTTAGTCAGGTTCCAAACCTTATCAACAGTATAACCGGAGTGCAAGGCATTGGCAATAGCGAACAAACGTTGGTCAGATGGAGTTTGCAGTTCAGCGTCAATGTCAATAGACATTAATGCATCTGTCTGGTTGAAGCCCATATTTTGGTAATCAACAGAGCGAATAGCCTTTTGAATAGCCTCTTCGAATGTTCTACCAATAGACATAACCTCACCAACAGATTTCATAGATGATGACAACAGTGTAGAGACTCGAGTGAACTTCTTCAAGTCCCATCTTGGAATCTTGACAACAACGTAGTCCAATGATGGTTCAAAACAGGCACAAGTAACCTTAGTTACCGAGTTTTTAACCTCATTCAGTGGGATATTTAAACCCAGCTTAGCTGCAATGAAAGCTAATGGATAACCAGTTGCCTTGGAGGCCAGGGCGGAAGAACGTGACAAACGAGCATTCACTTCGATAATGCAATACTCCTTTGAGAACGGGTTCAAAGCATATTGAATGTTACACTCACCAACAACACCCAGGTGTCTAATGACATTGACAGCAGTAGTTCTCAGCATGTTGTAATCTTCATCAGATAGAGTTTGTGAAGGAGCAACGACGATAGAGTCACCAGTATGAATACCCAATGGGTCAAAGTTTTCCATATTACAAACAGTGATACAGTTGTCGAAAGCATCGCGGACCACTTCGTACTCGATTTCTTTCCATCCCTTCATGGATTTCTCAACTAAAACTTGGGGAGAAGCAGCGAACGCTTTGTTGCATAACTCAATCAGCTCTTGTTCGTTGTCAGCAAAACCAGAACCTAACCCACCCAAAGCATAGGCCGCACGAACAATAACCGGGAAACCAATGTCTTTGACAGCTTCAAGAGCCTCTTCAACAGAAGAGGCAGAGTGAGATTTGGCGCATTTTTCACCAATCTCCTCCATCGCCTTTGCAAACAAGTCACGATCCTCAGTGGTGATAACAGTCTCAATTGGAGTACCTAGGACTTTGACACCTAACTTTTCAAACTCGTCTTTCATAGCGATACCAACAGACAGAGCTGTTTGGCCACCGAAAGTCACATAAATGGCGTCTGGCTTTTCATGCTTGATAACTTTTCTAACAAATTCAGGGGTGACCGGCAAGAAGTAAACTTTATCTGCAAGACCCTTTGAGGTTTGTATAGTGGCAATGTTAGGGTTGATCAGGATGGTGTATATACCTTCCTCCTTCAAAGCTTTGATAGCTTGAGAACCTGAGTAATCAAATTCACCAGCTTGTCCAATAGATAAACCACCAGAACCCAAAACCAAAACCTTCTTTGGGTGGACTCTTGGGTGAGCAGCGAGATTGTCTTCAATCTTACCGCCTGGGAACTCAACAGGTTTCAAAGCTTTGGTGGTCTTATGCTCTAGGACAGATTTGATGAAAACGTCAAATAGAAACTCAGTATCCCTTGGACCTGGAGTAGACTCCGGATGGAATTGAACTGAGAAGTATGGCAGCTCGGTATGGTAAATACCCTCGTTCGATCCATCATTGGCGTTCACAAACAATTCTTTCCAGCCCGGAGACAAGGTTGTGGTATCAACCGCAAACCCATGGTTTTGGGAAGTGATGTAACAACGACCAGAAATGGTGGAGGTACATGGGATATTATGACCTCTGTTACCGAATTTCAACTTGATTGTTGAAGCGCCAGTTGCTCTAGCCAACAATTGGTGACCAAGACAGATACCAAAAATTGGAGTTTTCTTGAGCTCGACAATCTTTGCTAATTGTTTGACCACATTATCCATGACAGAAGGATCACCTGGCCCGTTGGAAATGAATAAACCATCATATTCTTCAGACAAGATATCATGATCCCAAGGAACAACTTTCAATTCAACACCACGTCTGACAAAACAACGAATTTGGTTGTACTTCATACCAACATCGATAGCCAATATTCTCAAAGTCTTCCCCTCAGGGGTTTTGATAGCAGTTTCCTCCGAAGGCTTATAGAGAACAGGCTTTGGGGTGGAAACTTTTGCAACCAGATTCTTAACGTTAGGGTCTTCCCATTCTGGAAGGTCGAAATGAGATTTCCAGTTATCAGAGGATGCCTCTTCAACAGAAGACTTGTCATTCTGGATACCGATACGACCGAGCATAGATCCACATTCTCTCAAATGCTTGGTCAAAGCTCTCGTATCGACACCATAAATAGCTGGAACATTTTGTTCTTTCAACCATTGGCCCAAAGATGACTTGGCCAAATAGTGAGAGAACTTTTCTGTGTAATGAGCAATAACTAACCCAGCAATGTGAATTCTAGATGACTCGAAGCATTTTGGTAGCTCTGGAACGTCATCGTCTTTCAACTCACGATCCGGAACACCATAATTCCCAACAAGTGGGAAGGTAATCACCAAAATTTGACCTTCATATGAAGGGTCTGTGATGGATTCTGGGTAACCCACCATACCGGTTTGGAAAACGAGCTCACCGGCGGCAGTTACCTCAGAACCGAAAGAATACCCTTCCAAAACAGTCCCGTCCTTCAGTTCCAGAGCCATCAAGCGGTTCCCCGTGGACTCCATAGGTGGAGAGATCGGAGCTGATGGAGAGATAGTCGCCATTGTGTGTGTGGGTATAAGTTCTCAAGCTAGATGTTTGGTGGTTAGCGCTTAAATGTTGCGGGAAGCTAAAGAGGGGCCTTCAAGGTTTCTACATGGGAGAGTGTAGGTGCTATAGAGGCGGGTCGTTGAATTGAAGAGCCGTACTGGCCACAGGGGAGTAATATCCGTAGATATCTACAACATCCCCCTCTTCCCAATCCTCTTTCCATGATAGCATTTCTCCTGACTCAGTCCCAAGTAAAAAGCTGAAGACGCCCCCAATACCCACGAGAAGACATACCAATTAAGTCGATCAAATAAAACAGAAGGGAGTTATACCGTTCTGATGAAAATAGCAAACTGAAAGATCAAAAAAAGCAGATTCCAAAGCTGGAGACTTTAAATATGAATCAACTTTTTTTTGCCGATGTTTCTAATGCTTCGGGGAGAGACGAAAGAAAAGACAGCTGGAGACGATAGATTCTTTACTTCGTGCGAGTATTCCCTTTGACTTAATGGACTGTAACTATCCACTGAAAGAGTAGAAGAGAGCTTTCTGGAAAGGAGGAAGAGAGAAGAAGAGAGAGAGAGAAGAGAAGGAAAGGAAGTAAAACGACAATGTGAAAAAAAAATTTTGTAACTTGAAAGTTTTTTTTGACGGATAGGCGCGCGAATTTGCGCGAATCATGCAGCGGCTTCGGAAAGAATACGCGATGAGCGCAAAAAAAGAAAAACACACACCCGGTTTTTAAGCAAAAAAGCAGCTTTTGGAAACGGTTTTAAGGCAGCTTATCAAGTTGGATTTGCCCAGTGATTAGATTTCTGCCAGACTCCCACAAGCTTTTCTCTCACGGGACAGAAATTATGAGAAGTCTTTATTTCTCATTTGGCCATTTTGCACAAAGACGTCATGTATTATGTCAGCGTCGGTGCATCAATTCTACTGCTTTCGGAGCATTTGCGCAAATTGTATGTCTCTGTCCTTTGCGTTCCACACGTCTAGAACTGGCCACCAAATTTGTGGAATACTACAACCCATAAAACCACATATTCGTTTTCAAGAGAGCTTCATTACCACTGATTATCACTCTAAACTTTTGTTTTTAGTGTGAGCAGCTTAAGAGTAAAGAATAGCAAGGGAGCCCCGGGCTCTCAACGTAGCCGGTTTTGAGCACTGCGTCATTAGCGCGTGCAGATAAGCGATGAGCTTTTCCAGAACAATTGCTGATCATTAGACATAAAGCGTACGAGACATCCTTCTTTCCTAGTTGAAACTCATTTTAACAAATTCAGATATGGGTCTATTCAGTAATTCGCAGCAAGACAAACAGTACGCAGAGAAGGCAGCGGAAGAATCCTCGGCAAAGAGAGGTCAGTTTGCTAGTCCTTGGGATATTGCCACTGTTGACGATTTCAACAGGGAACTATACACTACCGTTAATAAGTTTTTCGAAAAACCATTTGGATCTCTTTGGGGCTCACAAAAGCCATTTGATCATTGGGAATTTCTTGGAAATTATCAAAAGGGTAAAAGCTCATCAGGTTTGAAAGCCTATCCAACACCATCCACTGGTCAGTATCAACAATGCGTTGAGAACGAAGGGGTCTCTGTTTGGGATGAGAAAGGTTGGTGGAGATGTTTGTTTCCAAAATCTAAAGTTACAGACCCTACTGAGCTAACAAGAGAAGATGTTGAGAATGACAAGCAGAATAAATTTGGGCTCTTCTTCAAGGATTACAATGCGTTGCTCGCTTGGAAACTGGAAGTGAGAAAGCTCATCAGGGAGAAAGAAGAACAGCAGCGCGTTGCCAGAGAAAGTGAGACCCTTGCCGGTATCTATGATGATTATAACAAGGATGTTGACTTTTCTGACAATGGCATTCTTTCAACTAGCAAATCTGTTGAGTTTAAAACTTTGCCTAATGGTGATGCTGAAGAAATAACTGAAATACGTCAGACTTTCAGGGATGGGAGAACAGAAAACAAGAAATACAGAAAGATAATCCCAAAAGATGGCGAGCCCGTTGTTGAGGATCTATCCGGGAAGGATCATAAACTCCTGGGTTGGATATGGGATGAGAAGAAGAAATAAGGTAGTTGGACTTATTTCGAGTGGTAGTACCATTTGAGTGTGGAACGCATAACGTATTTATGACTAGGTTTAATTTTTTCACTCAGTATTCGAGTTCAAAAATATATATATATATCGATATTTAACGCTTGCGTCTTGTCAAGAGTAATAGTTGTAATCAGAGTTACAACTTTCAGCTGCCCTTTATATGCTAGCTGTAATAGCTATTCCGAATTGGGCATTTTCCCGAATTTGTTTGTTTTTGGTCATCTCGATCAACAAAAAAGTATTCCAACAAGCTGAGTTGACAGCTTTGCTCCGACTCTCCAAGCCTTTCTTCAGTCTCTGCTATCGCTCTCCAGCCTCTCTTTGCTGTTTTTCTCAGCTTACTGTCACTCTTGAGGGATCTCAAGATCTTGCTGGGGTGCATTTGCTCGCCTTTCCGTGTGTCGACTGCTGCTTGTTGAGTTCAAACCATTCCCACCCATACAATTGAAAGTTTTCGCCATCAACATCATCTCTTCTAAGGGAGTGCTCTCCATTTTGATCCAATACTTAAAGATTTCAACGTTTTGCTTTCATATTGTTTTAGTTCATTTCCTATCTCTCAGCATACACAAACAATGAAGTTCTTGAGTCGAGTACGGCAACAATCACAGGATTACGACCAAGACCGCCCAAGGAGCGTCTTACGCACCCGATCCATATCGACATTGAATATTCCAATGGATAAGACACTTGGCTGGAAAATCCGTGACTTTTTTGGACGTGTGGACGAGGTTATCGGTCCTTATGTCAAGAAACTTATACCATCTTTCATTGCCGCTCACTACGTTTATATCATTACTATGACAATCCTGGGTTCCATATTGCTATACCCTGTGAAGAATTTCAAGTACATTGATATTTTGTTCTTTGCTACTGGCAGTGTGACTCAAGCTGGCTTAAACACTGTTGATGTCAATGACCTCTGCTTGTATCAACAGATCGTGATCTACGTGCTGTGCTGTCTTACCACACCCATATTCATCCATGGGTCTCTGTGTTTTCTTCGTCTTTATTGGTTTGAGCGTTACTTTGATGACATCAGAGAAAAATCCAAATTAAATTTCAAAATGAGAAGAACGGCAACGCTAGCTGCTAGAACACAATCCATTGAGCGCCAAAAAACATTCGAGTCCCAAACATTAAGAGAGCGGCCACCTGTACGAGAAAATGAAGCACCGACCAAGACTTCCACTGCGAGAGAATCTCCTGATTCGAAACCTGCCGAGACAAGCTCCTCGTCTGACGTTTCCTTCAACAACTCAGCTGGCCTGACAGCATCGGCACCAGACTTTTATCAGGCAAGATCCGGTGTTGAGCATGTCTCTGAACCTTCTTCAGACGATGAGGATCAAAATAAGTTCCAAGACCACAAAGGTTTCAATGATAAAATTGGGACCGAAGAAGGAGATAAGCCCGATCGCTCTACAAATATCAAATTTGCAGACCTCCCGAAGCCAAAGAGACAAGATTTCGAACCTCGCGATGTTTACATGTCCATAGCAATGCTACAGAACAGCCAAACTAAGAAACACAATGATACCGACGAAGATGATGGACCCGTACTGGTTGTCCATGGACCAGCTGAAAGAGAGTCGCCCTCGAGAAGAGGCTCGTCAATTCAATTTGAGCTTGCCCAAAAACCTATAAAGAAATCAACTCGGACTGGTATAAGGAGAAACTTTAGGCTACCGAAAATCAACTCCTTTGACCAAAGTGACGGGCTCGACTCTGTCATTGATGAGAATGATGAGACCGATAATGAAGGAAATAGTCTAACAAGGGCTCAATCCAACTTACAACTTCCTTCATCTGACCAAAGTGGTGGGATAAAGTTTACGAAGAGGTCTAATACCCTTGATGTTCCCACAAAAAGAGGCTCTCTTCTTGGGCGGTCCCCAACATTTGAAAAAATGATCAAGAGAGGAATCAGAAAGCCACGGGGAATAAGAAGGAGACTCTCTTCTAGTGCAATTGAAGACTCGTCCATAAATGATTCTGATACAGAGAGCGACGACTCAGAGGTGAGCTCTCTTAGAAGGCAGATGTCTACAAACTATCTCTCCTGGAACCCTAAAATCGGTAGAAATTCGACTTTTGTCAACTTGTCAGACCAACAAAAGGAAGAACTGGGAGGCGTTGAGTATAGAGCTATCAAACTTCTGGCGAAAATCTTAGTTGCTTACTATGTGGGGTTTCACATCCTCGGGTTTGTTTTCATGGTACCTTGGATAGTGAAAACCAGAAAGTATCATTCCGCTGTACATGAGAGCGGTGTCAATTTGACCTGGTGGGGATTTTTTACTTCCATGTCAGCTTTCAATGATTTGGGATTCACATTAACTCCTACGAGTATGATCCCCTTCAAAGACTCGCCTTATGCACTGCTTGTTACCAGTGTTTTGATTGTGATAGGCAATACCGGATTTCCTGTACTTCTGAGATTTATCATTTGGGTTTTATTCAAATTCGCAAAGGATCTTTCTTTGTTCAAAGAGTCCCTGGGGTTCCTCTTGGACCATCCGCGTCGTTGTTTTACCCTGCTGTTTCCCTCGGCTCCAACTTGGTGGCTACTGTTCATCCTAGTTGTTTTGAATGCTATTGACTTGATACTTTTTGTCATTCTTGATATAAATGCGAAAGTGGTGGATGAGTTGAGTACCGGCCACAAAGTTCTGGATGGATATTTTCAGGCTGTGAGTACGAGAACTGCTGGCTTTCTGTGTATTGATCTCTCTAAATTACACCCTGCGGTACAAGTCAGCTATATGGTCATGATGTATATCTCGGTTTTACCGCTGGCCATTTCTATCAGAAGAACCAACGTTTATGAGGAACAATCGTTGGGTGTCTATGTAGGAAAAAACGAAGAGGCTGATCCAGACGAACACAAGGCTACGTCATTTATCGGTGCCCACTTGAGAAAGCAACTATCGTTTGATTTGTGGTTTGTGTTTTTGGGCTTGTTCGTTATTTGTATTGCTGAAGGCTCCAGGATTAGAGACCCGGAGCAGCCTGATTTCAATGTTTTTCAGGTGATGTTTGAGGTTGTCTCGGCCTATGGTACGGTTGGATTATCTCTCGGGTATCCGAACACCTCACCCTCATTTAGTGGCCAGTTCAATGTCATATCAAAGCTAGTCATAATTGCAATGATGATTAGAGGGCGTCATAGAGGCTTACCATACTCCCTTGATCGTGCTATCATGTTGCCTTCGGAGAAGATGGAACAAAGAGATAGGTACCAAGATTTACATGCTCAACCTCTTCACCGAGCCGAAACGATCGGAAGTGTAAATGACCCTGTTCTTGAATTCTTCAAGAGCGCAGCTCCGAAGGCCGTGAGAGATCGCATGAAGCGGCCTTCGTTCTTCTCTGCTAGATCGGAGACAAGCATACCAAGGCACAATCGTACCCCAAGCTATGGCTCTGCTTTCGTTAGATCTCCATCACATGCACCGGGTCAGCAAGGTTATAACTCTCATCATAGAGCGCAAAGCAACGCCTTCCAGGATGTTCACTTCTCCAATACTCGTTCTGGTAATTCGAAAGCGGCTCCAGGTGATGTCTCACCAACCGAGTCAAATGGCTTGGAATTGCAAGATATGACTGGTATCATTGGTGATCCCGTTCATAGAGAGGAGACCGACGTCCTGCCGGAGACAACCGATATGGGGTCTGAAAGAAACTCATTATCTACGATGTAAACGTGGTGTGGTTCCCCAAAAACGCGGAATGGAATCTTACTTGTGCTACTTTTGATGGGTTCCATTATTCTATATTGTTCCTGTAGCTTCTATATCATAATATGCCAACGGTCAGTTTACACTCTCCTTTGGTGCTAAAACATGAGACCCAATCTCTTGCAACCATGCCAACTCGATCACGCTAACATTTCGAGCGTATCCCTTGGTGGTATAAACATAATCGGTAAAAAGGATGGCATCTGCCTTGGTCCCAAAAACAAGTGAAGATGGATGAACGGATATTAATTGGCCAGACATTGTGGTTCTATATGATCTGTCTGGCATGCCGATTGCTGTGTTGGAAATGTACCCTGATAAGAAGGCCTTTAATATGGCTGGGATATCCAGAGGCTTGGAAGTGTCCTCCTCGTCGAAGAGATGCTTGTCCTTTGTTAGCGATATCATATACTGCTTGATTTGGTTCCGTACTCGAATCACGTTTTTGAACCCTCTATATGATAGAGCCAGCTCTTTACACCACTGTTTTCTCTCTTGGGAATTGTCAAACTGCAAGTAGAAATTCAATAATTCTTTGAGCATCAGGAGATCACCATATTTCGATCCGAGGACGCAAAGATTTCTTCTTTTCTCATTGACATCATCGCGCTGCTCAGCTTGAGGGTTTAGGACCAGGTTATCCACAGAAAGACACGAGACGATATCTACGGCAGTTGAAAGACAACCCCCTTTGTGCGCCGCAAGAAGGATTGCTGACAGTTGAGGCTCGAGAGGTAATATTGCCATTTGGATACCGAGTTGTGTGATTTTGCCGTTATCATCCAGTGCTTTTAGTTGGTACAGTTGAGTGAGAGCTGAGATTAGTGAATCCTGTCCAGGATTCTCCAACCAAGGCCAATTTAAAACATCGTCAACTCCGGCTCTTTTCAACATCAGAACAGGAGATGTGATATTGGACCTGGAGATTTCAGGCTCAGTTTGATTAGGTAGCTTCAAATAATCGGCCTCTGTATACAATCTAAAAGCCTTCCCTTCCCTTTCACGCCCGGCTCTACCAGCTCTCTGTGTAGCAGATGCCTTCGATACGGGTGCGGTTAATAACGTGGAAAGTCCAAGCTGATGTCTCCACACCTTTACTTTCCGTAAACCAGAGTCGATAACATATCTTACCCCTGGAACAGTAACGGATGTTTCAGCTATGTTGGTTGCCAAAATAACTTTACGTTTTCTTGGTCTTAGAGGTATGAAAACTTTGGCTTGATCAGCTGGAGGAAGCGACGCATAGAGAGGTAATGGAGTGATATATGGGGCTTCTTTGGGCAATTCAGGGGCGAGCCTATTGAGTAAGCTGACACACTTATCAATCTCTTCTTGTCCGGGTAGAAAGACTAAAATGTCGCCCTCAAGCTCACCATTATTGACTTGAATGACAGCTTTCACGGTGGCGTCTACCACATCGTCAACAGGATTCTCCAAATAGAGTCGATCCACTTTGTACATCCGACCTTCAACGTACAAGATCTCAGCAGCATCAAAAAATGCTGAAAACTTCTCGGCATCTAAGGTGGCAGACATCACTATGATCTTCAAGTCACGTCTCCTTGCCAACAAAACTTTTAAGAAACCCATTAGCAAATCGGTGAGAACCGTTCTTTCATGCGCTTCATCAATCACCACTGTCGAATACTGAGGCAGTGAAGGATTCATCATTAATTCTCTCAGCAACATACCGTCTGTCAAATATTTTATCTTGGTATTATGATGAGATTTATTATCAAATCTCACAGAATAACCCACCTGATCACCCAAAGTTGTTCCAACCTCTTCGGAAACTCGCGAAGCCAAGTTTATGGCTGCAACACGACGAGGTTGTGTTATGGCGATTCCCTTCGTATTGAAAGGCATCAGAAATTGTGGTATCTGAGTAGACTTACCAGAACCTGTTTCACCAATGAGGATAGTGACTCGGTTCTTTTTAATTTTGAGGATCAGCTCATCTTTGGCCTTGAACACTGGTAAGGTTTTCCGGGTCTTCAAAAGATCTTTCGCTCTGGACTTTAGCTGGCTCTCGGTGAATGATCTCGATCTAGTGTCTCTCTCTTCCTCATCATCGCTATAAAAGGATACAATTTTAGCAGGTTCACGGTCTGGCCTTGTCAGGAGAGCATCATCGCTAGCCTTTAATCCATTCTCAAATTTTCCGCTAATGTCTTGCCCGTTGGAGTGGTTACTTTCTGCGCCATTGGGTCTTTTCCGTCTTTTCTTGTTAGGAGTTATGATTGGTACCTCATCGCCTGTGGCAGCTCGACTATCACTGGGTACTCCGTCTTCAAATTTGACATGCAATTTTTGGTTGGTATTCCTAATGCCCATAATGATTCATTCACTCGTAGAAAAGGTCTCCACAGCTGCTTGACTCGCACTTCTCTTCGTCTTTGCACCGTCTTGCTTGTACTGAGGAAGTGAAAAAAAAAAATCTCAAACGTTCATAACGCACCAGCCACGGACTTCTCAATCGGGACATCTGTGGCTAGTTGTTTTCGACTCACGCATCATGCACCGCCACATATTTTGATCGCGTACGAAAATAGACGAGGAGTTTTCAAAGCTTGGGTAAATTTCGAACAAGGGGGATATTTCGATCAGGACTAATATCGATGGCTATTCGTGTGCGCCCTGCGACGACGCTGGCTGTTATCCTGGGTATTGCACTCGCTTTTCAAATCCTTGCTGTAGTGTCTGTTCCAGTCACACAGAGCATCACATTATGCACCTACGATGGGGTCAAATTTGGGGTCTTTGGTCTTTGTACCGGTGGGAAGTGTACCAAGGTTGGTGTGGGTTACAACGCCGATGAGATCTCGGACCTTGGTGGATTCTCACTTCCCTCAAATGCTAGACATTCGATCTCGAAATTGTTGATAGTCCATCCGATTGCAGCTGGCTTCACCGTTGTATCGTTCTTTGCGTCAATAATGCTCCATTGGCATGGGCCATCAACCTCACTTCGGCTCCTATTTTTTTTGCTCTTGTGGACGTTTCCTTCTTTCTTGCTAGCTCTTTTATCGTTTTTGGTTGACATTATGCTATTTGTTCCCCATCTTGATTGGGGTGGATGGATTGTACTGGCAGCCACAGTTCTAATAGCTTTCTCAAGCATCTTGCTCTGTATTATGAGAAGAACTGTCTCTTCCAGAAGGGCTTTGAAGAAGACTAATACATTTGCTGATGGTGCGGACTTCCAGCTTGCTCCACTAAATTATGGCTACGGTACCGTTGACGCCGGGTCTGATTACAAAGAAAGCACGGTGTCCAATAAAGATGTGGAAGATGAACTGGATGAAAGGGCACCTTTTGTTCACGTGGGAGACACAACCATGAATTTTGACCACTCTTTACAACATACTCGAAGTTATGATGACTTGAGTAATTACCCTCAAACCGAGCTATATGATACCATGAGGGGAGCCAACAACCAGAGCGCACAGAGTGGGAATACAAACAATCCATCATCAGATGTCTTAACCCCTCTTGTAACAGCATATAGAGGGAGTTTCGATAACACATCGCCTACACGAGATGCATATGCCCCAGTGCTTTCTGGTACTAATGAGCATATGCCACCATATCCTTTAACAATTCCGATGGCTACTGACATTCCAGAAGGCCTTTCCACTCCGAGAGCTCCGTATCCTCAGGATGACATACCACTCAGCTCGATATCGAGGGTTGTAGGTGTCTCACCGCCGAAACCAACGGGACCTAGACCAAGGCCTGGTGTTTCCTCGCGCAATGAGGGCACAAGGCCTAATTCTGGTTATCTAGTCGATGAATCGTGGTCTTTCACGAATGATGAATATAAACCATTGGCGCCACCTATCCCCATCGACCGTGCTGGGATAGGATCAACACGCGACCTCACAAGAGAGCCAACGTACAGGACCAAGATTGAAGAAAAAATCAATGCCTTACAACCCGGCGCGCCTATGAATGACAGTATAGATGATGTCTCGAGCGATCTTTTCGGTGTCAAAGATACAAGCGATAGTGACGAAGAAGAGACTCATGGAAAGGATACTAGCGATAATGATCTTGACACAGATGAGATAAATAACAACGGTAACAGTTTTCCACCACATCTTCAACTAAACTCGGGGTCCTCCATGAAGATAAACATCCCAGATGATTCTTCTTCAACTTACTCATCACGAGTCCCATCCACTGTTGCAACTCCAATCGAATCAACTTTTAAAAGGGAGCCAAGTCTTTTACAGAGGACGCAGATCCCTGAAAACGATGTTTTGTCGTCAGAGGTGCTTCAGTCAATAGGAAGTCCGGATATACATACACCGTCAGAGGTGTCAACGGATGAATATCCATTTTTAGACCCACATGAAAGAAGAGCAACGCCTGCGCCATCCTTTTCAAATGAATCAATCGGTTCTTCGACATTTACATCGGTTTCGCAGAGAGGAATTAATCCCAAATATCTTGAGAAGAATCCAGGGGAAGGGACAAGTCATTTACTAGTACCGCATCATCAAAATCTACCTCCAGTGGTTCGTGCCCCTGGAGTCCATACAACTCAGAGACACCTTCAAAGTCAAAATTCGACTACTGACCTACTTATTGCCTCTAACCCTGATTTCAGCATAGCTTCAAAGCTTACGAAACAGAAAGCAAGAAGAAAAAAGTAAGGCTCTGGGGATCGTGATCTTCACAATCTACACCGGCTTTAGAGATCTAATCCTCATAGCCATATGGACTATATGCAACTATCATGTACTTAATAGGTCCTAAGATTTTACCAGGACCTCTATAAATGCCCTTCTTGAACTTTCATCACGTCCTGGTTCGTCATTAACGTTATCCAATCGAAGGCTGTTGGCCTTCTCCTCAAGTTTCTGGATGTCTACCGCAGTCAAGTTAACTTCATTGAGCAATTGTTTGGCAAGTATGAAATAACCTTGAGAAACGCAGATTGACAGCAGTTTAGTCTTTGTTGAATCAGACAGAGGAGTGAGTCTCTCGAGTCTTCTCAACACACCAAGCTTGCAAACAAAAGTTTCTAGATCCTTACCTTGAATTCTAAACAGTACTTCAGCAATGACTGGCTCTATCTCCTTCACAATTCTTTTCACCACTTCCTCCTCATACCTCAAACACAGTATATCTAGCACACTGGAGACCTCATTGATTGTTTTAGAGGCTTCTAAAAGCAGCCTTGCGTTGTTTTCATCTATGGTTGTGTATATCACGTCATCGAGGTGTTTTAAGGACACTAACACTTTGATGTTGTCTGTCTGGCCTTTTCTACCGAGTACACCCTTTAAATATTGGCCAAAAGAGTCATTTTCAGGGCAAACCCCATCATTTGCTAACTCCAAAATGGTCTTATAAGCCTGGTCCCATTTTTTATAGTATAATAACGTTTGAAGGTATGAGATTTTTATAACGTTATCGGTTCGTAAATCAGCGTATCTCTCCATGATCATGTTGCAAAGCTGAGTGGTACAGATAAGACCCTCATCGCCCGATTTCCTTATCACTTGGTTTTGAAGCAAGAAAATTTTCCATACAATGGAGAAGTTATCAGCATCTTTCATATAGTGGGTCAAGAACTTAGTCAATAGCTCCATACGACCTTCTTTGGTATATTCCGATATTATATAGCCAACTTTGTCTTCATTTGTAGCCTGGATACCTGAATCTGTGAGCATTTCAGTGGAAAGAACTCTCAACAACGATTCATAAGTGAAGTTTCCCAGTAATTCTCGAATCTGTTTCTTTACTTTGTCGTCAATGGATGAGAAATCCGTACTGATAACTGGTGCTTCTATCTTCATCAACTCGTCAAATCCAGCTCTAGTGCGAATCATGAATTCTAGTGCCTCTCTGTGTGATAAAAAACTGTGCGTATTACTTGTGATTTTTTTCCCATTAGTCAAGCTGCCCTGAAACGTGACGGGTGGAATCGGTTGACGAGCATTTATCACGTTCAGCAATTTCAAAGCCTCTGTGGTGTTCAAGAATGGATGAAATAGCTGCACTGTGGACCTCACTAACTTTGGTTTCTTTGTAGGAACTTCTCTCCATATATTATCCAGTGAGCGATTTATGGAGATTGTATTTGACTTTGCGGCATTACTCAAAAAGTCAAGGCTCTTGCTGGCCTTCATAACATGGGTCCCGCCTGTGACTCCCTGCTTCAGACTCATTTCTGGTCTGCTTGCCCCGACAAGCGCCTGAATGGGTGAGTGTTTTTTTTTCTCTGACGTTGGAGATCAAAGCCAAGATCACGTGATGAAGATAAAGATGTAGTTTTAACGGTCCAGCAACAAACAGCGTTATAGCTAATGATTGGCTGCCTCGGGGGGGACGGGACGGGAAGCCTGTAACCTGTAGGTCAATATTTACGCTCAGGGGTGGGTTCTTCTTGATGCACAAACAGGGGCTAAACTCCAGGAGATGCCCAGTTCATGCTCGGATTCTTAACACCATATGCGGCTCTTTATTGGAAGCAAGATCGCTATCTTCGTCCGTAAAGCAATTTGTTTAGAAAGAGTGGGACAAAACTGGTCACAATTCACATGTTTGAGGTAGGGCTGCGACCGCATTTGCAGACATGAACAAATCCCTTACTGCACTGACTCTGTCCGTACTCGATTAATCAGCTCTTATTGGGGTAAAATATAAGCGTCCTTCTACGTCCACAAGATTGCAATTTGCAAAGTGGTTCAGATCTATAAACCCCCCAAGTAGCACAAAGCATGCATTTTTTGTCAATTTCTACAGCATGTGTGCATTGTGAGTTAGTTGGGAATCGATTCTGTCGATTGTGAACAAACCGATGCAGCTGCTCTAAAACGGATCAAATTGTTCCTCCGCTCAGATCCGTACGTAAATTTCCGCTTGAGCTGAAGGCTGATGAGTGGCAGTTGCAGTGATGCCATGTAGAACGGTATAAATGGAACATGAATCTACTTGTTATGGCCATCCTCCCAGGGGACGCAACCTAACGCTTTCTAATTATGTTGCCTTAAAGGGATCAGTCCATAGAGACCGTTTTCAGGCACTTGTGCATAACACTGTCCTATTTATAGCCAGGATTCAGGTACACCTTTCTGGTGTCTTGCCTAAATTATCTTACCCTCTGCAGGAAGGGGGTTTGTTTTTACGTCATTCAACGTCAAGCTGTAGGGTCTATGGTAAAAGTTGTCGGCGTTTCTAGTTTGAGGACTCGCCGCACATGGCTCAGGAACACCAGTTGAACCCACTTCATAACACTACAAAGGGGCTGACTGTTTGCTCATCACTTTGAATTGCACGAGGAGCAGGTACTATCATGGCTATGTCCAGAATCGCTAAGCCCTGCCAGGAACAGTTATATTCCCGTCCAGCGTTAGTTTAGCTAGATAGATAAGCATCTAGTTTCAAGACCGTAAAACATGTATGAGCATTGAGGTGCTTCCAGTAGAGACAAG
The DNA here is from genome assembly GCA_003707735.2 of [Candida] freyschussii. Taxonomy (NCBI): domain Eukaryota; kingdom Fungi; phylum Ascomycota; class Saccharomycetes; order Phaffomycetales; family Wickerhamomycetaceae; species [Candida] freyschussii. The sequence continues at coordinate 403,314 of PPLE02000011.1, read as the reverse complement.
TACACTATTTTTTATGTACACGCGTCTTTCGTTTGCATCGTCCCCTGACTGCGTTGATTTAATTATAGATCCCCGTCCTTCTATTATATATACTCGCACAGAGATCTACAAGCCGCCTCCAGACTCCCACAGTGCCAGCCAGCCTGAGATTCTTCTCCAGCCAGAACGCCCCCAAGGCACACCAACAGGGCTTCAACGTCTAAGGCTTGGAGGTTACGCAGCCCCTACCGGCTTCTTTTTTCGCGAAGTTCATTGAAGGCAGTTACAAATCTTCAAAAGCAATTGAAACCACCAAATCGAGATCCCTCATCAACCATCAGCTGACGCGAACAATGGCAGACGAGAACCTTGGCTCCCCAATAAGGGGACTGCAACAGCTATCCGTGGACGAGCCTGTGAAGTCACCACGGTCCTCTTCGACATATACCCAAAACATCAATGCAGACATCCATGCCAGACTGCTCGCGTTTCAAGAGCAACGTCAGTCAAAGCATTCATCGCCTCAAGAGTCTCCAAACGTTGAATCATCATCATCAGATACATCCACCATTCAACAGCAACAAGAGCAAATCCATCAAATACAACGTAAAAACTCGCTTCGGGCTAAGAAGGAAAAACCGTTACCTCCGTTACCATCTCTCCCTACACCAAGTATAAGTACACCACCGACTAATAAACTGAACCCAGCTCGTCCCGCTCCATCCCTCCCTGTCAATTTCCAAGTGAGCCCACAGATCGCAGCAAGATTGCCAAAGACCAAGCAGTCGTTATCCATGCGTCGTGGGATGAAGTTGCCCGGTGCGCTTCCCTCTTTAAACAACAACAACGATAACAACAACTCAACAACACCATCTTCTATACAACATCCACAATCACAGCAGAATCAGCCAGCAGGGTCCCAGACAGATGAGAAGGAGTCCAAAGGACCTTTGAAATCTTCAGTTTCAGATTTCATTGATAAAAAGGGGAAATTACCACCTCAACAGTCCATGCAACTAAAGGGACTCTTTGCCAATTACTCCAAATACATTGATATAAAATCCGGTTCGTTGAATTTCGCCGGCAAATTATCTTTGGATTCTAAAGGTGTCAATTTCAACGGGACAAGATTCAGCATATCAGCAGATGACTTGGAATTCATGGAAGAGTTGGGACGAGGAAATTACGGAACTGTCAGCAAAGTACTTCATAAACCTACAGGGGTTGTTATGGCTATGAAAGAGGTTCGTTTGGAGCTGGATGACTCCAAGTTTAGACAGATATTGATGGAGTTGGAAGTGTTGCATAAATGTAACAGTCCATATATCGTGGATTTCTACGGTGCATTCTTCGTTGAGGGTGCTGTCTACATGTGCATGGAATATATGGATGGTGGGTCTCTGGACAAGATGTATGGGTCTGGGGTTGACGAGCCCCATTTGAAATATATCACTGAGAGCGTGATTAGAGGGTTGAAAGAGTTGAAAGAAGGTCATAATGTTATTCATAGAGATGTGAAACCGACAAACATCCTAGTGAGTGCCTCAGGTAAGGTAAAACTGTGTGATTTTGGAGTTTCAGGTAATTTGGTTGCCTCATTGGCGAAAACCAACATTGGATGCCAGTCTTATATGGCTCCAGAAAGAATCAAATCTTTGACTCCAGATGATGTCACATATACCGTGCAATCAGATATATGGTCCTTGGGGCTATCCATATTAGAAACAGCAAAGGGGAGTTATCCCTACCCACCTGAGACTTATGACAACATTTTCAGTCAGTTGAGCGCTATCGTGGATGGTGAGCCCCCAAAGCTACCGGAAGGGTTCTCTAGAGAGGCCCATGATTTCGTTAGTCGCTGTCTAGAGAAAGTCCCGGAGAGAAGACCCAGTTACTCAAAACTTTTACTACATCCTTGGTTGAAGGATAAAATATCTGAGACAGATATGGCATCTTATATAACCAAGAAGTTGGAGGAAAACAAGCTCGAGAAGTCCAAGCAGGATGTTGAAGACATCAAAGAGTTGAACCAAAAGCTAAAAACACCTGCATTGCACAAAGGAGGTGCTCCACAGGTATAAGTGTGGGTTTTGTACTTTACCGATGCATAATTCTTTACCGTGTGTTCTATACTTTTTCTTTTCTGTTTTTGATACTCTTTCTTGTTTCTCTATATTCGTCATCCCCGTTTCCTCGTGTTCTCTGTCATGTCATTCCGCATCTCTTGTCACTCATGGCTTCTCATAAATGTGTGCATAATATCTAAAAACCTCGTAAGCATATAATGTCGCGATCTGCCTGCCTGTCGGCTGTGGAATCTAAGAAAAGACCCTGGGCTGTTGATATCTCGCTCTTCACAAGAGAGCTGCCCACCGCCTGGGATATAATTCATGCTTAACGCCTTCTCCTTCAAGGCCAAGCTCGGGATAGGCCTGTTCCTGTCATATTCCTCGTATGCGATCTATGTCTCGTACGTTGCTAATAGTGAAATCACTAGACGAGCACAGATCGAAAAGCTCAAATTACAACAGTCCAAACTGAAGAACCCCGCTGATAAACAGGAAGACCATGATTGCGTTCATGATTTAATCAGTGAGAAGTATGGATCGTTCACCGTGGCTGGCCGGTTCGAAAACCCGTTTGAAGAGTATAGAGCACAAACTCTTTTTGAGTTCTTCCTGACTAGATTGATGGAGTTGTTTGAAGGCAAGAGCAGAGGGAACGTTCCTTCACAGAAAAGACTTCGAGAGCTATTACCAGTGAACAAGCCCGATTTTGAACTCTTACAGCAATCATCATTATTGGATAGACCAGTTCCTGAGCATTTCGATGCTTCCATTCCTAAACTGCCTGATAGATTAACGTTCACTTGGCTAGGTCAGAGTTGTGCCTTTGTTCAGATCAGTGGGGTGAATATATTAACGGATCCTTTATTCAGTGATTACCTTGTGAATCCCTATTTGGGTCCCAAGAGGATTACGCCATCGCCTTGTGAATTGAAAGAGCTACCAAAACCGCATTTTGTGTTAGTATCACATAACCATCCAGACCATTTGGATCTTGAAACTGCAGACGAGATCAATAATGAGGCTACATGGATCGTTCCCTTGGGTGTAAGAAGGCTTCTGGCCAAGAGGGGGATCTATAACATAATCGAACTCGATTGGTGGGATAGAGTCCGCTTGCCCGTTGCACAAGATCCAGATAATGTTTATGAAGTGGCTTGTACGCCGGCAATGCACTGGTCTGGTAGACAATTATGGGATTCTAATAGTACACTATGGTGTTCGTTTATGGTGTTGAAAAATGGGAAACCGATATTTTATCATGCGGGGGACACGGGCTACGTTCATGACTTGTTCAGCAAGATTGCTGCAAAGTATGGGGCTGGAGTGAAGTTGGCCATGTTACCATGCGGTCAATATTGTCCCCAGTGGCATCAAAAACCTAGACATATAAACCCAGATGAATGTGGCAAAATCATGAATGACTTAAAGGCCAAAAAGATTGTTGGTGTGCATTGGGGTACGTTTGTCCTTAGTAGTGAGCATTTCCTAGAACCAAAGTTGAAGTTGGAGGAGATGGCTAAAGATTTGAATAAAGTTCACGATATATTTGCGCCAGATTTCGGAAGAACATTTATATTCAATATGAAGGATACGGAGCAGCAGAGTCAGTACGTACCTATCAGAGATGGCAAGAGTGTACTTGTTGAATAGATTGTTAGAGACGTTATATGCATTAGAGTTAGAGTTTTTGATTTTTGATGAAATCATCGAACACCTCATCTTTCATCTTGTACGTATGTTTCTCTAGTTCTGGGAATTTCTGTGATTTGACCTCATCAACGTATTGCCTAATGGCATCAACACTCAGCCTATATGACTCCATATATTTCTTCACAAACTTTGGTGTATGCCCATCGAGCATTCCCAGTAGATCTGCCTGCACAAGCACTTGACCACTTGTGCCTGACCCTGCCCCGATACCTATCGTTGGGATAGCAAGTTTATCAGTAACATAGCTCGCCAATTTTGCAGGGACAGCTTCCACAACCACAGAGAACGCACCGGCTTCTTGAACAGCAATTGCGTCCTCCATTAGCTTCAATGCACTACCGACGGATTTGCCCTGTACTTTGAACCCACTAAGACCGTTTATCCTTTGCGGAGTCAGTCCAATGTGACCCACCACGGGGATCCCCAATTTCGTAAGCTCTTTAATAGTTGGTGAGATCTCCACGCCACCTTCCAACTTCACCGCGTTGGCTCTCCCCTTTGAGATCAACTGTATTGCCGATTCGACAGCTTTAGAGATGGAGGACTCGTACGAGCCGAAAGGCATATCAGCCACAATGAGGCTTCGGCTAACACCACGCGAGACGGCTCGACAATGGTAAAGAAACTCGTCAAACGGCAGTTCATTCGTGTCCTCGTAACCCAGGGCAACCATAGCAAGCGAATCACCAACTAGGATCATATCTGCGCCGCCATCATCGGCGTATTTGGCCGTTATATAGTCGTGGGCTGTCACGACGGAGATTTTGACCTCATCACGGAACAGCTTCCCTATATCGCTGATAGTGACACTCTTTGTTGGCCGTTGAGCGCTCGATGCCACGATGGACGTGCTGAAGTGCCGAATACTTGACCTGATAAGCGGTCTTGCGAACATCTCAGAGCCATTGTGAACAAGTCTGGTTGTGATAGTGCTCGGTGAGCTTAACAAAATTTTATCAGTTCCGGTGGTCTACACGCGCATTATGAATTCCTCGTATATTTTATAATTATATATATATCTAATAATGGAGCTTGTAGTCGTACTTTGACTTGAGAGGCTTGTAGTCTGAAACCGGTCTCTTGGAGGCATCAACGGTCTCATCGAACGCCTTGAAAAAATTCACAATCTGGTTAACAGCCCAGGATTTACCATCTCTTTGAATATAAGCCAAGTGACCACCCAAATCCGTCTTGATGAGCACAACGTACGGGTTCGCTTCAGCCTCTTGTACCGGGATCGAATATACACCAACAACCGGGTCATCAAACGAATTGATCGCAAGAAGTGGTGTTTGAACTCTCAAAAGTCTATTAACGGAAGATGCAGCTCTATAATACTGGAAGGCGGTTTGGAACCCGAAAACAGGAGCTGTAAATGCGGCATCGAACTCAGCAGTCGAGTGATACTTCCTTGTCAATTTCTCCTCTGTGAAGAATGGGTCCTGCATCAGTGCCTTACGATTGGATTTCACAAGCCTACCCAGAGTCCCTGCAATACTCTCAGCAAACAAATGCTTACCAATCAGTTGATTGTTGATATGATAGGCCGAGTCTACCAAGTCCCAAGGGTTCGAGAGAACTGCTGATGCCACAAATGGGGATTTGTCTTCTTCTTCACCTAAGAAATTGGCTAGAATTGTAGCACCAAAGGAAAATCCGACACCGTATAACGGTCTATTAGGATATTCCTCTTTCAATAATTTAGTGAAAAACCGTAGGTCATCTGTTGCCAGTCCACTGAAAAGCTGAGGAGTGGCTAATTTCGTTCTGGAACAACCTCTTGAGTTCAACACAACGGCTTCAATCCCAGCCTCGGACAACGCCATGGTTAGCATTCTAATGATTGGTTCATGAGACCCACCAGCGAGTCCATGCGAAATAACAGCCATTGGCCGTGTATCCAGACCTTTCAATTTGGACACTTCATCAGATGACAAGAATCTCGTTCTTGGATGTTGCTTTGGCCAACCCTCCGGGAAGTTTGCCTTAGAGAGTTGTTCAAATTCCTCTTTCGAAGCCGGTTTCGGGATCACGTAGTCAGCTGAGACAACACCACCATCAGGCAGATCAATGAGCCTTCTCCCATAGTAGACTTGGAATGTCTTAGAGTGATCAGCACCATATATGTACATAGTTTGCAGGGCACCATGGCATAGTGAAGGAGCCAAATAGAATTTATCACCATTCTTCAAGCCTTCGACTGAGTTGACAACCTCATGAAGAGGGATCAAGGCTGTGTTGTCGTTTCCCTGCTTCAAGGGAAGCTTCACAGTCTCCTTGGCACGATGTTGCTCGACGGTCCCTCTAAAGCCAGCCATTTTGTGTATATCTTCTATACGGTGACAATGCTACGATGCCTCGGTAAATTTTAGTGTAATTGTGTATTCCCCATAGTAATTTTCCCCTGCCCACATAGTTTTGGGTTGTTTTTTACCCGCCTAGCTCCGCCTAGCTCCGCCTAGCACTCTCCGCCTGAGTCACCCACTAGAAAACCAAAAAACGGCCGGTGGCTAGGCGGAGCGTTCCTGCCGAAAATATCTTAAAAAAACTTAAAGTCTTTAAACACGAACTTGGAATCCGGGTAAGCCAGAACTTGAGTCCACGATAATCGAAAAGTAAACAACTGATGTCTACTGAAAGCCTTCAAGTTTCAGAGCGGTTGAAACCAGGATGGTCCGGGAAAACGTAGATCTGGACTGCTAAAGTTCCAAGGCATCTAGAAGGTCACTGAACTGTTCCCACCAGACTCCTTAGAAGCTGGTTCATCTGTCCTCATGTGTTCTGAACACCCGATTCTTACACTTGCAAAGATTCAGAGTAGAAAATATTACTACACAGATACAGCTTATACCAACCCTAAAAAAGACTATAAAATCAGAAGCTACGATAGGAAGCACAGGAGAGCGGTCATGAAGTATACAGCTAGCAAAAGCAAATTTACTGTTTGAGGATTTTGAAGTTTTAGATATCTATTTGAGTCAGAGGCAATTTTCACGCACTAAGAAAGTTGACATTGAGGCGGTCCAAAAATCTGAGAGAGAGTTTCTTCTGTCTTACCATTCAAATAACACATCTGAAAGAATGAATGTCGGGAGTATCAGAGCCACCTTAACAAGATATCAGAAATTTATCATTGAATGCTTCTTTCAACAAAACTTACTCCATTGCAAGACAGCTTTTGACTTTGTCTTCATTCACTCAATCATTAGAGGCTTATCTAAAAGATTTTACATCTTTTCAATTTTTAAGTTACTTGAAATTGATGGAAGAATCGATCGATTGTTTTCTAACACCAAAGATTTAATAGTGACACACCTTACAACTGCAGAGCTTGAACCAAAGTCACCTCATATTTACAGCCTGATAATGGATTGCTTGCTCATACAGTACAACTTGAAAACAAACCACAAAGCATTTAATTTAGCAAGGGAGAGGATGGAAACAAATCTGAATAGCGAGCCTCCTAATCTAGAATATTCAGAAAGTTGGAAAACTTAAATGAGTGAATTGTTGTGATGTTATATACAGGCTTTTCGCGCACCAACAACGCTCAATATGGTCACACGAATTCAGCAACGTGGTATTTAGCCTTGCCAACCCTGAGAAGGAGCACTCTCTTTTCTATGAGCTGGTCCTCAGTAAGGAGTAGCGAGTCGGAAGGATCCACCCTGACCCTGTCGTACCCTATGTAGACAGCACCGTTGGTCACGTGCTTCTTGGCTTCTTTCTTGGAGCACCCATGAAGCTCTGCCACAACGGTGCTGAAAGGCTGATTGAAAAATGACTCTTTCTCCAATACCCTCAGGATTTGAGCTCGTCTGAAAGCCTGAAGCAACGTATCTGATGAAATGTCGGGATAAGGTTGGTTCGGTGAGGGATATAATATCGAAGAAACAACAGCAGCATCTTTCCCAGACCCAACACCATGGATCAAATCAGTCACTTCGTTGGCTAAAATCCGTTGAGCATTACGATACGAAGGATCTTCATTGTGTTCTGCTATTATCGCTTCGATCTGCTCCAGAGGTATGAATGTGAATATTTTAAGCAATTTTTCCACTTCCGCATCTGGAGTCTTCATAAAATATTGATAAAGGTCAAAAGCCGGTGTGATTTCCGCATCGATGAATACAGCATTCCCTGCACTTTTCCCAAATTTCTCGCCTGAAGCGGTGGTTAATAATGGAACAGTCAACCCGAATGGTGATCTCGCAGCTATTTTTTGTGCCTCTGAGTTCTTTTTATCCTGCTTCAGCACACTTTTAAGTCTTGATATAAGATCAATTCCAGCAGTGATGTTTCCCCATTGGTCATTACCACCAACTTGTACACTGACATTATGGTTTCTGAAAAGATACCAAAAATCATAAGCCTGTAATATCTGGTACGTAAACTCGTTGAACCCAATCCCATTCTCGGATTCCAATCTGCCCTTAACGCTATCTCTAGCTAACATCTGACTTACTCTAATATGTCTTCCATATTGGGCTAAGAAATCCAGCAGCGTGATATCCTTCCACCATTCATGGTTGTTCTTCGAGTCGATCTTACCCTCTTGAATGATTTTTTGAATACTGATAGATTTGACATATCTTACACCTCCAGTGAAGAAATCTTCCAACTGTTTTTGTATTCTTTTGACATTCTCCAACCGTGTCTCTTCCTCGAGTGCATCTCTCTCTGTAAGTCTTCCACTAGGATCACCAACAGCCCCAGTAGCACCACCAACAATACCGGTCACGTTATGTCCTCTAATATTGAAATGTAACAGAACGATCAATGGCAACAAATTGCCCAAATGTAGTGATCTGGCTGTCGGATCAGCACCACAGTACAGTCCCAATTTCGTCTTTTGTAACAGAGGTTCTAGATCTTCACTCGTTATGCTAGCTAGAAGCCCTCTTTTGCGAAGATGTTCAATCAATGGCTCTTCGAGATCATTTTGAAGTGCCTTTTGATCCACCACAATTGGAGAGTGCCAATGCTGAATATAACGCCGACTTGGATATACGGGTTTCGTCAAGGTTCGAAGCTGGGATACTAGTCCCCGATTGAGCATTTTGTATTCGCAGAGTGCTACACAAAGCGATCCATGGGAAGATATATACAAAAAATTCTACTTCATGATCAAGTTCGCGAATACCACATAAGCTTTGTTTACTATGAACAGAAATTTCGCTTCTCTATGTTAGCAAAATAATCACCAACTCATTCTTCAACTTCTTCCAATGTCACTTTCCGTTTGGTTGTGGTTGTTTCCGCAGGCTTGGAAGACGTGGCAGTGGTAGTCTTTTTGGTTTCATTTGAGCTTGTTGGTTTCTCTGTGATGGCATCAACAGGAGATTGCACTTGTGTCTTTTTCAATTTCTTAGTGGATTTCGACTTTGGATAGTTCCAGGCATAGAATGGTTTGAAACTATCAATGAATCCGACATCTTCAAACAAGTTAGGGAATATCCAAAGGCCAGGGCTTATGGTGAAGTAAGTTATGATGAAGATGATCAATCTAATGATAGCAATGACAAATAATAATCCCAATAGGCCCAAACATGCCATAGACAAATACCAAACTCCCTTTCTCATGAACATTGGCCACAATGGGAACAGAATAACACCAAATATGGCAATGATGATCCCGAATCCCATGAGTGAGTCCCAAATGGTCTTTTTCTTGTAGAACCAAATATAATACTCATCATCTGTCAATGTAGCCTTCTGTAATGGTAGAAATGCAGGAGATCCCTTCTTTGGTAAGATTCCTTGTTCTCTAGCCTCTTTGGTATGTAATTTTTGACCGGGAAGAACCAATCTGTTCTGTATCATCAAGGCGAAAACGCCCTTTGCCTGTTCCTCCGTCTGAATTATTGGTAGTTGATTCTTTGGATTAGCAGACTTGGTTTTATAATCCTCAGATAACAACGCACGTTGAGCCCTCTTATATCTGAAAAAATCAACTGAAGAGCCTTGCAACAATCCCTGACGCTGTTTAAGCGCATTGTGATGACGGAGGTAGTTAGCCACGTTGATCGCCACTGGATCCACTGACGGCTGGCTCATCTTCCTGGTCAAAATCTGCTTTTTTGTAGTGATCGATTGGACTCTGAAACCGTTTGAATCAGTTTTGTGAGACGTGTTTGAAACTAGAGTTCATGACACGGCGATGAATGGCAGAGGTAATATCTCTAAGGAACACTTCCGGGTAACCCTCCTGAGAAAACACACCTATGCGAATTATAGCAGCTTTACTACTACACACCAATACTTGGCTGTTTCTTTGTTATGGCGTGTGACAGATGCCACTGTGTGAATTGGTAAATTGACTTTGACTTGTTATCACTTCTCCCAGTTTTTCTCTGTTGTGGAAAAATCGCACAATTTAAGGCCCGACTATGGCCGAGGACGGCATATATGCAATATTATTCAATACTAACTAACTTCCACTCCCTGAACAAATCCAGTCTTCTCAATCATGTCGATGTTAAAGACCTTGCAAAGCACACCTGGTGTCATCACACTCTTCCACTCTTCTAAGAACCCGGCCTCTTCGTTACTTAGAACCCTTCAGACCGAGTCACTGGCTTCATCTCCACATAAGGATAATGTCTCTCGTTCATTATGGGACCGGATCATCCATGGGAAAAAGGAGGACAATAGACAGTCCAGATTCACCGTTGAGGAGATAAAAGACCAATTGCCTACTTATGACCAACTCAAGTTAATCAGATCCTACGTTCAAGCAAATCCCAAATCGTTAAATACTTTCAAAGCTGTCTTCCCAAAGTTTATTGATGAATTCAACAAAATAGCAATTCCAGAAGAATTTCAAACTATTGAACTACGTAATGGGAAATTCGATGAATTAGTACGTGATCGCACTTTCAACCCACCATTGATTGTGGACTGGGATAAATCGACCATAGCAAATAATGAGAAGTCTTTACAACACTTGCTAAAAGCTTATCATGAATGAATGCCGCAACGAGTTATGCCGAGAACAACATAAGGAAAAAAAAAAAAAAAAAAATCCAATGATTATCACGCCAGTAATCCTATTTAGCTTTTGATATCTATTCAGCAAAGAGAGATTAGGAAAAGAAAACATAAACAGGGATGTTTCTTACTTAATCGTAACCCATTCTCTTGACGACATAACTCTGAGCCAAAACACCGAAACTTAAACCCAACCCATCGTATATCCAATCCTTGACCCACTCAGATGGATCTACACCTTCTTCATCATCTCCATCTTCTTCTTTAGTACCGTCGTTATCTTTATTATCAACGTTGATGGATCCATCTAGCCAATTAGCCCATTTGTATGGGAAAGCCTGAGATTTAGTGATTATCGTAATGTCATTCGTAGTATCTTTAAGAATACTGAGGAAATAGAATGCATTTGATGAAGCGGTATCAATCATTGTTACCTCCGATGATGCGTCTTTATTCACTGGCTTTATTGGAAGAATTGAGATGAATATGTTCGAGAATCTAACATCTTCCTCGTTATTCTGTTGTTGTTTCCGATCATTGATTGCCGTTTCCAAGTTGGCAAATGCAAGTTTTTCACCATCAATGTGTTTACCTTCAAAAATGTTTAAATTTCTTCTGTTATGGTCCCTTGAAGTATTTTTATTAATTTCAACTCCAATGCCTCCTTGTACTTGCTTTGTCACTTTTTTAAAACTCTTGAGTATAAGCGAGTCCACATTGTAGTTCTCCAAGTCATGAACAATAAAGATTTTCAAAACTTCCTCAGTTGACATGATTGAATTCAAGACACTCGATATATTTTTCGTCAAGAATCCAAAAGCTCTTGAAGGGTCCATATCATCACCGGCAGAAATGATTTTCTTCTTTGTATCTTCATCCAATTGTAAATTTTGGATTTTCTTCAAAGATTCATCAATATTGGCCTGATTAGCTAACTTAGTAGCTTCTTCTTGAGCCTTTTGACTTATTTGTCTAGCATTGCTCCATAATGAGTTCACAGTGGCCGATCCGCTTGAAGACCACCAGCTTGTTAATGAGGCAATTGGGTCAGGGAATTCATTTTCAACTTCATGCTTATCTTCATCTTGTACGACAACCTCTGAGGCATCTTTAGCCTGAGGTGCATCTTTAACAACATCATCAAGTTCATTGACTTTTTCCTCTTTACCCTTTTCCAGTGGGGCTTTACTCTCAACTTTTTTGTCGCTGGCCTCTAATTGATCAAGGAATTCGAGAATATCTTTGTTGTCAGCGCCTTCACCTCTGAGTGCTTCAACTTTCGTCTTGTCAGTCTCCGGAAGCGAGTTCAAAAACTCTAGCACATCTTCAGCTTCTGTTGATTTCTTTGGATTGGATGCCATCTTATTGTTCCCTCTAGGCCAGTGTAATCAATTGGTCGGAGCCTGAAGGCTTTACAATATAGAAACTTGCAATATATCAATATCGCTTATTTTATATCGGATTTCTTATAACGACCCCCCGAAACATCCAGACACCGCGATATAAATCTAGACCTTTAGGCTACATAAATTTGTCTTCCAACATGGAGAAATTAGATAGCTCAAAAATATATGATATATAGCAACATCCATCGTAAGCTCATTCGAGCACATTATACCGTAGCAAAAACCTGGTTCATCAAAAGAACGATCACACAAAAAATTAGCAAAAAATAAAATTAGCAACAAAAAAAAAAAAAAAAAAAAACACGACTCCGCACCATCATGAATAGCCAAAGGTCTTGTCCAACCTATCAATAGGAGCATGGCCGAAGTCCATACCAAACACCCATTTCGCCATCCCCATTTCTTTTCAAGAGCTTCTCAAGCACCAACGGAAATACCACCATTTGGTAATTTCTCAATACCATCTTGAATGACATCCCTTGCTTCGGTGATTCCACCTTCAACGGTCTCAGATGTTGTTCCATTGACAGCATTCACTTTCAAGTTGATCCCCAAGTTATGAAGCGTCTCTGATGCCAACTCGCTAGAGGTATTAGCCAATGCCTTTGGGATCGATTTCTCATTTTTGCTTAGTTCATTATGATAAATTTTTGTGATATGAGACTGTAATTCAAAGGGGAAATTCTTTACTTCTTGATACTTGGCTTCAACAACTGGAATTGCCCTTCCAATAGCATCAGATGTCAAATGGATCAACTTGTTGATTTCGTCATCAGAAGATGGTGTGACGGCATCTGCAATGGCTGCACCTGTACCATTGGTCTCCTTTTTTGGTAAATACGTGTCAAGCACCGTCTCAAACTTTTCATTGACAGGATGGATATATGGGTTGACAACAGGCTTTGTCTTGGACTCCACTGTCTTAAGAGTCGAAGTTGCCTGTGTCTTGACTGTGGCGTAGATGGCCTTCGGGGTAAAATCACTCCAGTGAAGCTTTGTTATTGGAGAATATTTCTCAGCAATACCAATAAGAAAAACATTCAAGAAGAACTCATCGACAGAGGTGTAAGCATCAACAAGAAACTTGAAATGCTTGTCAATTACACCAGTCTTGACTTTCAGCACGGCATCTGCAAACACTGTGGCGATATAGTTAACAAAGCTGAAAGAAAGCAAGTAGGAAACTATCTCGCTGAAGAGTGGATAAGACTGGAATGCATGATCCAAGGATGGGGACAATTTGCGGAATCTTGTCACTGGTGACTCAATATGGTTAGCGATTTTGTTGCCAATCGTAGTCATGGCTGTGAAGGGAGGTTCGAAGTTCTTCCAATAAGCTGCTGATTCAAAAAAGATTCGACGACTGCAAAACTGAATACTAAAGACAGTAGTTGAGTGAGAATAGGAAGCCAGTTTTTGCGGATAATTCACAGGGTGTTTTTTATCTGGAAGCAAAGAGGGGGCGAAGTTTCGTATTTGAACAATTTGAGATAAGCTAAAGCTGTCAAAATTGGTGTGCGGGTGTCACACAATTCCGCAGCTACAGTGTTGGTGTACGGGTGTGGCTATATTGGCTTCCACACATGGCCGGACGGGATTCCGTATAATAGAACAATAATATTTGGCTGCAAAACATAAGCAGCAATGCATTAGAGACCTATCAGCATCATATTGCGTATGGAGTTTTCGGCATATTTCCAATCACCTTTTTTCAGTCTACTTTCCATCGCTCCGTGACACTCCTTATCCCATCGAATATCAGTGTGTTATCCAGTGGTATGTACTGGCTCGTAATTAGCTTGATAGCTTCTTGCCCGGCTATCCCTCCGACAACAGAGCTGATATTAGCCAGCTCAATACCCTGGGAGCGTATCATCTCATACAGAATCTTATGGAGAATGTCATCATCACTTATGATGTAACCATGGGATTTATCGATAAGAGATCCTAAATCCGCATTACCAGGAAACACATGGTGACTCAAAAAGTGTTGCTCCACAAGTAAATATGCCAAGAGAACCATACCGCTATGTGAATGTTCAATGATTTGCGAGAAATTTTGGTCATTGAGTAATTTCTTCGAGTTGGCAGAAAAGAAGAGATGTTTGGAGTTTTTCACAAACGTCATGATAATCTCGTCGTTAAATTGATGGTCACTATTAATTTCGTTTAAGACCTCGGTAAGCTCCTTTTTGAAACAAACTGTGTCAGAGGCAGATTTTTGGCGATAAATATCTTGTAGTGAAAGGTAGTTTTCAGTGGTAGAATCCATATCAGGTAACTGGCCAGCCAAAGGTAAGAACCCATCATTTTTATCAACAAAGCGTTTTAGAGCCTTCACCAAAATCCAGAATGGGGTTCTCTTGTGTGGGTTATCGAAATATTCATCCAGATTTTTAAAAAGAAGAGCAATGTTAGAGGGAACTGTTGTGGCATTAAAGATCTTGTGACTATTATTGATAGCTTCGTCAAAATTCAATTCATTCCAATCCTTTTTCCAACTTCGTATAAGCTTCTTGAAGTTGTTTTTCTCTTCGGTTGTCTTTGGCGTATGACCATGTTCTGCAACCCAAGCCTCAACGGCTTTTATTTGAATAATCAAGTATGGAATTTGAGAGTGCTTCTCGATGTCAAGCTCATTTAATGGTATAGAATCACAATACTGCTTCAGCTCTTTCCATGGGGTCATGATTCGAAGGTCAATGACATTTTCTGGATGCGTGTCAATTACCTCAAAAGCTGGCTTAAAAATGCGAACAAAGCCATAAAAGCCAATAGTGCTGGCCACTACGAGCGGTATATTGAGTTCAAACAGAACATCAATGACCTCTTCATATTCCCAATTCATCACCACCAGGTCATATTGCTTCCAAAACTCCCTACTAACGTTGCGCAGCCATTCAGCAAGACTCTCAAAGTGCACAACAGCGCTTGACACATCGGAGTTGAGTTCGTTCAAGTTACGAGCCAGCGCCTCAGCACGATCCTGACCTTCATCGCTTAGATTCAAGTAGAAATTGTTACTCAAGTGAACCTCGCTGACTTGAATTCTCTCGTCAAGAATGGTGAAATGGCCGATTCCTGGAAGAATGAGGTTCTTGAGCAGTTCAAGCGAAGTGATGGTAGGCTGTATGACTAGGACTCTCGATGACTCCAGCTCTTGTTGGCCCTGATTGGCCCATAGTCGAAGCTGTCGGTCATACTTCTCTTCCTTGTTGACAGCCATTTGATCACACTTTGACGACACAGGAGAGCACTGATTTCACTGTTTATATGACACCTCTCAGCTTGAAGCCGTTTGGGTCGCGAATTGTTCTGTTCTTTGCTTATATAAAAGAGCATTTTGGGCATGGCTACAATTTGATATTTTGATCTGGCCTTGAATTGTTTGGGAGTTTTGGATATTTAGAAGAGCAAGAACGAATCCTTAGCTGGGGGATGATACCGGGACTCTACTGGCAACTTAAGCAAAGCGCAATATTCAACACGCAGCACTCGTTATCAGTGCCGGGTAAACCACATGAGCCAAAGGCCCGTGGTACATAACCTTGCCGGTTCTGGGCTCGATTTTTTTTAGCTGGGCGAAACTCATCGATTAAACAAACAGCCAGAGTTGCAGATCTCAGTGCCTTGGGATCCAATTGCGAGCAGCAGCTTTGAGCGAGTCCAGTTTAGTTCAACACATCTCTAACTGGCATTGAAGGCAAGCGCTACTTAGGCCGTATTCGACA
The DNA here is from genome assembly GCA_003707735.2 of [Candida] freyschussii. Classification (NCBI taxonomy): domain Eukaryota; kingdom Fungi; phylum Ascomycota; class Saccharomycetes; order Phaffomycetales; family Wickerhamomycetaceae; species [Candida] freyschussii. The sequence continues at coordinate 387,429 of PPLE02000011.1, read as the reverse complement.
CACTGAGTGTTTTTTTTTCTTTTGATTTGGCTGGTCATCGCTACAGCGCATTATGTCCGCTTCACCTTCACAGAGACGGAACTCCTCTGTGTACAATTCGTTTCAAGAAATACTCAACAGTGGTGGTCGCAACTCATTTCATAACTTTGCCTCTTCCTATTCGAGAAGTGCTCAGTTCATTCAGGCTGATTTCGACGTTGTCAATGCACAGAGACCCAAACAACCTAGCTTTGGCTCAACACATTCCGATGAACAGCAACCACTCTTATCGAATAACACCATACGTTACCCCAATGGATATATTGCCGAGGAAGATGTGTTTGATGATGCAGACTCGAATGATAATAGAAGCGTGCGCACTGAAGTGTTGAAGAACACCGGGAACTCGACCGCTCAACAGACAATTTTTAATGGTATCAATACGCTCATCGGAATTGGAATTCTCTCTTTGCCATTGGGACTTTACTATTCTGGATGGATTGCTGGAACGGTTATATTGATGGGATGTGCTCTAAGTACCCAGTATACAGCAAGATTATTGGCAAAGTGTCTGTTGAAGAATGAGGACTTGAAGACATACGGGGATATAGCGCAGTACTGTTTTGGTAACGTTGCTTATACTTTGATTGTGTGCACTTTTAGCATTGACCTGTTAAGTGCCGGTATATCGATGATCATAATCTTTGCAGATTCATTCAATGCACTCACGGGCGCCGATAAGCTTCTCTTCAAGATTATTATCTCCATTTCATTTTTCATTTTCAGTTTCGTTAGACTAGATATTCTATCTCATCTAAGTCTACTTGGGATCATATCTACCTCATCTATTGTGTTCATAGTTCTTATCTGTGGATTCTTCAAAAAAGATGCCCCTGGATCCCTTTTACAGCCATCACCAACGTCGCTTTGGCCAGCGGATATACCTCATCTTTTTCTGAGTCTTGGAATATTCATGTCCCCCTTTGGCGGTCACGCGATCTTTCCAGAGCTTTATAGAGATATGAAGCATCCACAGAAGTATAACAAATCCTGTTTGACAATTTTTGGATTCACATGGACAGTCGATTATATTATGGGCAGCTTAGGGTATCTCATGTTTGGTAAAGGTGTGTTGGATGAAGTCACTAAATCGATTATGACAACACCAGGGTTCCCGCTTTGGGTCAATCTTTGCCTCTGTGCTCTTATGGGGATTCTTCCCATCTCTAAGGGTCCCTTAATCACAAGACCGATTATCACAATGCTAGACCAGTACACTTTGGAACGGAAAAATGGGTTCAGACCATCGAAATCGAATACTAGAGGTATAAAATTCCTGAACCGTCTAATTGTCGTCACCATTTTCTTCGTCACATCGCTTGTCTTCACCGATTTTGGTAAAATCATGTCTTTTCTTGGGAGTGCTATATGTTTTGCCATCTGTGTGATATATCCTCTCGCGTTCTATCTCAAGCTGTACTATCAAGAGATGACCAAAGTGCAACTAACCTTTATGATTCTGTCCATTGCAGCTGCCATTCTGTTGGCTTTATGTGGCACATTGGCTGTTGTTTTAGTGTGAAGAAAAGAAAAATGTGTCAAAATTGACAGATTTGGCAAGGGCCACTCTGGCGATATATGAAGTTACTTCAGCGTGTTGAATTCCTCTCAGAGATTTGAGGAAACTTGCAAAGGCAAAGATGCTCGTCAATCACGATGCGCTGATCCAGAAACATTCTGGCGTTGCCACCGTCTGGTGAGTCGTTCTCTGCGCGCGGGTTTTCACAGTTTAGTCAGCACTAACCCGTCACAAGGCTTCTCTCCACGCTTGGCTCCAAATCGAGTCATCGCAAGATCAGTCGACGTGAGATCCAGGCTGTCTCGATCCCAGAGAGCTGCGACATCATAAAGGGGCCATCAGCACCAGTCACTCTCAGAGTGTCATCGTCTCTGCTCTACGGCGTTGCCTTGATATACAAGCAGAAAACTGAATACCTGAATAGCGATGCCGCTGGTGTTAGAACGCGTCTTCAGCGCGAGCTGTTACAGAAGCAGGCAACGAAACTGCTCATGGCTCCGCCGGTGATGCACGTGCGCACCGCTGATCAAACGGCGGGGACAGGTGGTCACCAGGTTTTGTTTGCTGATGATCTATTGTTCAATATCGATGAGCAGCTTTTACCGCCAATGGGCGGGCTGGACTTTCTCATTGAGGGAACTTCCCATATCGATGAGGACGCGCTGGAATACAGGAAAGCTCTTATAAAGAAGGCGGATTTGGCCAATAACACTGTGTCTTTAGCTCTTTCTACTATCACTGAAACTTTTGGAGACGATGAGGAGGTGTTTAGTCGAATGAGGCATCTAGATCTTGAGGAGGACTTGGGAGTCAATCCGGAGTTTGCCTTCAACGACGATGGGTTTCTACTTGAGTTGAACGAAGGTGAAACCACTGCACCAGCAGATGCTGGCACTGCTATAGGTGATGACTATGACATTGGTGGGGGTGGAGAGGTTGATTTTGATTTCGAAGTTGATCTAGACCGGATTTCCAAGGATGTTAGATCTCAAACCCCTGTTGGGAATCAATTGGACTCAGTGTTGGGTCAGATTGCACAAGATTCAGAAATTCCAAATACTCATCAACAACGATTTGAACCGGTTCAAATAGTGAAACAGAGAAAACTCAGAGCACCGTATGGTCCCGTTATTGTTGATGATTCCATTAGTCTTTCCACTGATGATCTTCGTCAATTCAGAGACAACTATGTCAACATCATGAAGTCTAAAACCAAAAGGACCAAATTGGCTAAGCTTTCGATCGAGAGTTTGCTCTCTGACCAAGATCTTATGCCGCAATTCATAAGACCCGCAATCTCAGAAGAAATTGAAACAAGACGAGGGAGAAGTCCCGAGAGGAGAGCTACTGATGATGAAGATTTCGTGGATAGTTTGATGCGTAACAGAAGATCATCTGGGTCTATTGAGACTGCAAGAAACAGTTCCACCCTTAGACGGAATTCACGGGCTAGTATACCTGGTATCGAGCTTCAATTTAATGAAAGTGGATCAAATGATACTATAGCAAGTGCTGGGCCTTTTTTCGAAGTTGATTTTGGTGATGCTCTTGCTGCTGCTGACTCGACAAAATCATCAAAGAAACGCTCTAGTTCAATACATAGATTCCCTGCTTTGACAGAAGGCGTTGAGATGGATTATCCTGACTTTGACTTTGAAGAGGACTTGGATCGTCTTGAAAGGAATACCGCAAGTGAACAGGAACAACTACTAACCAAGGCAGTTGGACAACGGAACAGCCAAGACAAATTTGAGAAAAAAACGCTTAAGTTTTTAAAATATATTGAAACTAGATGTATGGAAGAAGGGATTAATGAATTGGATTTTGAAACGTTAATAGATGGTCAAACTGATCGTTCTATAGTTGTCAAGTCATTTTATGAAATTTTACAACTGGCAACGCTTTCGCAAATCGGTATCATTGTTACACATGCAAAACATGATTGGAATGAGCTTCTTTCAGCTAAAGATTTTGCAATCGCGATGCATGGAAATAATTTTTAGATAATGTGCTATAGCTATTTTACACCAGTGTAATTAATATTACGTTCGGTGCTGCACGCTTATGCTAGGAGTCAGTTTTAAGATCTGAGACTATCGTAAAGTTTAACTCATAGTACGATGTAGTTTATAATAAGATATAGCACAATTAATGTATTATTGAAAGCAAAAGAGTCAAAGAGTTGGGTTATAAATGAACAACAAAGAGGATTTGCCAACCTTTTTTTTTTTGAAGGAAACGAAGATTAAGCGAAAAGAAAGCTTCAATTTAATGAAAAAAGGGAAGAGTAATACTAATCAAGCATTAGTGGTTTCAGTTTCCTCAACTTGTTCATGCTCGCCAGCCCATTCAGCTTCTGCGGCTTCTTCTTCACCTTCTTCGTAAACATCCTCTGCGGTTTGGTGTAAGGATAAAGCTGGCTTAACAGCAGCATTGTCCAAAGTCCAAGAAGCCAAGGCATTTTCAGCATCGATAATGATTTGTTTAGAAGCTTCGTAACCGTCATATGCTGGTCTAGTTTCACCTGGAGTCACTGGTGAATCATCCAACAACTCCAACAATGCCTTACCGTATCCGGCAATCAATGCAAGTTTTTCAGCAAGCTCTCTCAATGAGTCAAACTGATAGTTGAACCCAGCTTTAAGTTTTTCTCTTGTAATGTTAGATAATTGAGCTTCAGCAACAAGGGATTCAGCTTCAGCACGAACCAATTCTTGTTCCAAGATGGTAATCTTTGGGGATTGTGGGTCTTTGTATTTCAAATGAGCAATTTCATCTGTAATTTTTTGCTTACGCTCTCTTGATGGTTGAACGGAGCCTTCGATATCTCTAATGGATTTCAAAGTGATTCTGTACTGATCGTACTTATCAATGAATTGATCCTCCAATTCACCAATTTCGTAAATCAAGACACCCAACTTATCAGTAACGTCCGACACGTCGTCATCGTTATCTTCACCCCAAGCTGACAGTTGCTTTGCAACTTCTCTTCTCTCTCTAGCAACGAGTTCGATGGATCTCAAAACGTTCTTCTCCAATTTGATCAAAGCAGACAGTTTTCTAGCAAGTTCAGGGCCAAAGTTTGCAGCAGCATTTTTTCTAAAAGTGGAGGCGATACCAGCCTTGCCGAAGAATTTGGACTTTGTAGTAGCTGGTGGAGGTGGTGGGGATTGTAATTGGGAGGCAGTTGGAGCCCTTGAATTTCTCAACGAGTAAGTTCTGTGCATGGTTGGCGTTGTGTTTCCTGTAGCGAGAGAGGAAAGAAGAAAAGAGAGAGAGAATTGCAAGTGTTATTTATACGGCCACAAGCAACAAACCCCCTTCTGCGAAAAGTTGCTATATGGCTGACGGCTGATGGCTGCGCGCACGCAGCTGCGCTGCTGGCCCTTACCGGAATTTCCCGATTGGGCAACGTAGCCACTTAGATTTCCTAATTGGGACAAAGGCAAACACCCCGAATGCGGAAGGAGGCTTCCATGATATAAACTTTAATGGTGGTATATATAGCTATATTTTCTGCTTCTTTGTGATTTTGGTATTGTCTCGAAGTCTCAGAGAGTCGATGATTCTCATGTACTCTTGTTTGATGCTTTCATACGCGGTTTGCAGTTTATCGTTTCTTATAGCCTGTTCCAATTCTAGTAGTCCGTCTTTGTTCTTTTCATATAGTCTCTTCTTTATAAGAAGTCTCGCAATCTTGATATCGTTATTGTAAAGGTAGCCAATCTCTGTTATTTTCTTGAACTGGTTGATTTCAAGCTTGAACTTTGCAGCGTTTGATTTGAACCAGTCTGATGTGATGACGTTGATGTTCTTTGGCAATGACGTAATAAAGCCATTCTCAAACAATCGCTTGAAATCGCTTCTGTATCTCAAGTCATCAAATTTCTCATTTGGATCCTCCACGGTAATCTCTTCAACGTTTTCATCTCCCATCCAGTAATTGACAATGGAATCATATAAATGAGACCCATGCTGTTGATTTTGATGGTTTGGTAGTATGACGAATTGGGATATTTTGTTTCTTGTTTTAATCTTATCGAGATTATCAAACTCTTGAGCAGAGTTATATTTGAAATAATTATAAGCTGTGGTAAACCCAACGATCTTGTTGGTTTGAGATTGCACCATGAGGTATAAATCCCAAAGTTCATCTGATGTATCGATATATGAACCGGCTTCAATGAAGAGTAAAACCAAGATTTGCAGTCTCTTGTTCAGTTCAACGGCAAATGGATTGTCAAATTTAAGCTTGTAGATGGTGTATTCATCATTTTTAACATTATACCTATCAACAACTTGGAACTGTTTGTAACTCAACTCCTTTTGTTCGGTTTCAAATTCTTCAACCCATTTCTGCTCATCATCAACTATCGTCGATGGAGGTAAGAATTCCAACAGTTTTTTCTGCACGTCAATCACCTCATCATTCAACTTCTCAGAGTACTTCACTTTGACAAAGGGCAAGAAAGTGATGCTATCGAAAACTAGTCTCAGCTCAAGATCTTTATACCCAAATATCTGCTCCGAGTCGCCAAAGATTGGATAAGTGAACAGCGGAGGGAACGATACGTATCCCTGGTCGTCGGCAATGGCAATCTTCAAGGCCTCGTTGGAGGAGACTGTCCACGTCTCTGGGTCGTAATTGGATGCCATGATGGAACAAGACAGGGCTAGTTGATTTAAAAGCAAAAGACGCGTTAATACTGAAGATTTTTTTTATACATGTCGCGAGATTAAACAGACGAGAGAGAGAGAGAAAGCTTAGTAACTAATGGACTTTTAGGCTCGAAGGCCTGGAATTTTCTACGTAGCAGAAGAAGAAGAAGAAGCAGCTCTGGCTCCTTTCATTCGGCTCTTTGGATCCAGGCAGGATCCCAGTATAGAACTTCCCCCTTGTAGCGATCCACCCACAGATAGCCAGAGCTCACCATCCCTTCCAGCACGCTTCTCGACCGATACGACGGCCAGCGGAGATTGTCCTTCAGCACTGCCACGGTGACGTAGCCGATGGTGTTGGCGATCTCGAAGACCACGTTCTGGTCCGTTGTGATCTCGATGCTGAAATTCTTCACGTACTGCATCTTGCCAATGCTTATGATCGCAACATCCTCGTTCAGCTTCCGAAGCATCTTAATACAGATCTCAATGTCCTCGTATGTGACGTGCATCTTGTCGAACTGGCTTAGAAACTGCTCCACGGGCATGAGTCCACCGTTGATGTCCCTCATCGAGTTGCTGAACTCGATGATCCGAACACACAGCTCGCAGTAGAACTCGTTCATCTTGGAGTTCTTGCCGTAGATTTGCAAGGGGTCGATGCCCACCATGGCGCAGGTCTTGATGAACTCATTCCTTATCTTGAGATCAGACGAGAGTTCATCGTTATGCTCCTCCAGGAAATTGAGAAGGATCGATTTGAAAAGCTGCAATTGCGTACTGAGCTCGCTGGACTTCTGCCGTATCAAGTGCTGTCCAAGCTCTGAGTACTGTTTCAATCTGTTGTCATCCAAGGCTGACAGTCCCACTCTTTTCATTTATATTCTACTACTACTACTAACTGGGGCAAAAAATTGGTTGGATTTGTCTTTTTTTTTTGTACTACATAACTGTACAGCCGTCCGAATCCGCTAAAATGCTCTTTAGCGACTCGTCTGTAACTTCCTTCTCATTGGCTCTTTGCTTCTGTTTCACTTCGCGTGGGAAATTCTCCTTCATGTATCGGATCAACTCGTAATCGACGTTGGCCTCGGTCGCCTTCATGACAACGGGCTCTCGACACATTGGACATTTGTCCTCACCTCGTCTTTGTAACTTGATAAGACATCGTATGCAGAAAAAATGCTGGCAAGCGAGCCGTATCGGCTTATACGCGATTGAGAAACAGATGGGACACAGGTAATCATCGATTTGAGGTACAATCTTGACAATGTCCGTGGAGATTATCTGTTCAATTGTGCAAGTTGTTAATTTGGACTTGTGGAATTGTAATAACTTGGACAGGTTTTGAGACGATTCCAAATACGTTTGCTTGTCAAATTTCTTGATTATCTTCTTGATAGCGAGTGCATTCAAGTTATCAAAACTGAGAAACTGTAATAGTTCAACGTTTAACTGATAAAACTTGTCAAAATATTTTGTATTGGGTTTGGTATGTTTGAACTTGTTGAGCAATTTGGTCTCTTTTATATGACAAACGTATTTATTCAAATTGTTCAAAGTGAATTGAGACTTTAGATCCAATTTGAACTCAATGTATAGATTGAATATCTCTCTCCATAGATACATGTCATTCTTATTCTTACTAGATGCTTTCGTCAATTGTTTGATCAACTCTGCAATCTGTTTCACTCTGTCTAATAACTCCATTTCGTGAATTTCTGTAAACTTAACAAACGATTGATATTGTGAATACAACGAATTGAAAAAAATACGATCATTACACAGTTTAAGTCTTTTGCTCTTGATGCTTTCAGTCTCTGATGCTTCATCTTTCAACTTTAACAGCGCCTCAAGTTGACCATCACCTTGGACGAACTCGTAGTATAGATGAAGATCGGATTTTTGAATAACCTCTTTACTAAGACCAATCTGAGCCATCTCATCAACCACCTGGTTTATTGACTTTTTGAGAGGTTTGTACCGTATGGAACACGCGATCCAGTCTTGTGGGATCTTGTCCCTCTCGAGAGATGTTTCAAATGTCTTACCAAATTTCATATCGTCATTCCTTTCGTGTAGTACTCAGTTAATAAAAAGTGCAAAAGAGATAACTGATTGAAGTTTTTAGGCCCACGTTTTTCAAGCCAATTTTGTATAAAACACCATAAACAAAATAAAAATAAAAAAAAAAACAAAAAAAAAACTGTGACACATGCTAAAAACATCAACTTCGCTCTTTATTGGATTGGATCTACATTCATTGGATCATGAGTACAATATTTACATGACGTGTTCAAAATACACATGAGTTTGGCAGGGCCAATGATAATAATACAATTGGAGGAGAAAAAATCAAATGGTGGTCATTAGTTCTTTGGTTGTGTCTTTGGTGACTGTTTCTGTGTTGATGATGAATGAGTATCTTGCTGTAAAGTTTGTTGTTGCTTTTGTTGTCTCTGTTGTGCTTGTTGCATCCTTTGTAATTGCTGGAAATAAAGCTGTTGTCTTTGATGCAAAATGGCCTCCTTGAGCGTTTCATAAGCCTTGGATAGGAGCATCCCTCCAAATCTAATAACTTGCGTCTCATTGGAAATAGTATTCAATCTCGATGGATCATCACTGAAAGTTACTTGATTATCAACATGGTCGTAATCAGAATCAAATAGCCATCGATCTCGTAACCTTTCAATGTCATCTCTAGTTTCCTCATCAGAAATCTCGTTAATATCAACATCAGGAGCCTTCACCATTGCTTTCCTATCGATATATAGCTGGCCTAATCGACCAACTCTTTTCCTTATCGAAAGCACAGGGTCGCTAGTAAGAACAGAGTACTGGAAAAATGGATTGTATTTTTCAGGTATCACTTTCTTTGACAATTTTTGCGTCTTTGGATTGTACAAAAAGGCATCAGTCTCTCTTGATGTGATTCCCTTGTCGATAAAATTTTCCACATCAGGGATAAACCCATGACTTTCAACGTCAAAAAGAGAAGAAGTGATGGAGGAATATGGTATATGTTGTGGATCATTAACTTTCCCATGAGGGGCATGAACATCAAGAAATGGATTATATGGATCATATGTGAAATTTGTGTAACCAATATCTTCCTGTTTCCTCTTTTTCAATTTCTCCTCGACAAATTTTTGCATACTCATCTCTTTATTCGAAAGTAAATGGTCCACAGTCTCAAGTTCCATGTCTGGTATCTTGGAAGGTGGTAGTTTGACATAAGGTTGGAATTGCTGAGGAGCATCTGAAACGTTGATGTCGACACTTTTAGATTTGTCAATATTGGCATTGTTCCCAGTCTTCGATAAAACTTTCTTCTTTGCCTCATCCTTTCCTTCAATAGGCTGAGGAGCCGGTTTCTTCTTTTTGTGTGCAATCAAGTCCTCGTCGCTATCTGTGATTCCAAGCTCACGCTTCTTATCTTTAACTTTACAACGTAATTCAAAAATTTCACGATCCGTTTGAATGGCCTCCAACCTTTTTTGTTCTCTCTGTGCCACCAAAAAGCAAAGTTCCTTTGTGGCTCTCAACTCTTGATAAAGTCGTACCAACTTCTCTGAACTCTGAATATCAGCTCTTCTTGTCTTTCGCTGTTGTCTAAACTGACGTTGTCTAAAGCAGACATATGCATCGCTATCATCGTCACCGCTGAATTTCAACGTTGGTGTGATGGGATTACCACCGCGCTCAATCTTGCGTTGCTTGTAATATTCATAAACCCCATTGGCATATATCTCTACAAGAACCCGAAGTTGTCTCGGTTTCTTGGGTAATTTAGCGTCAAATAAAGTAACAAAAGGGTGTACTTGCAATTCTTCAGCCAACAAGTTGTTGACATTTTCCACGGATGACCTGTCAACCTTAGATAATGCCAACTTTATCTCATCGAACGATAATATTTGATGTGGATCCGTTACAAGAAACGGTTGTCTTTCACTGATAGTTTTTTCAAAATTATAAAAGAGTAATTCAAACTCATCCTCCGTCAATGGTTCAATCTTGTCGCCTGATAGTTTCTCATTGAAGCTTTTCAAAAACTCATCGTCACGCTCATCCATATTATAGAGAACACCAGAGTAATCTTCAACCTGGCATGATGACTTGATGTACGACTTGGGGTGCTGGAACTGTCCTTTGTAATACTTGTCAGCCTCTGGCCATACTTTCGAAGCATCCGGGGTGGGAATGTACGCCTCTGCTGTATGGGTCAGGCCAGTCTTTTTCAAAATCTTTTGCAAGTGCACCTCTTCCTCTTCGTTTTTCTCAACGCCTGTCTCGATCTCCTGCAATTCGCGCTGTTGGAGGTCTTCATTGTCAACGTCACTGATCTGGCTTTGCTTCAGAATTTGAAGCGTTTGCTTTGTAGAGATCTTCCGCTGGCGAAATCTGTTACCAGCTGATGAGGGCGCAACCATAATTCATCCAGCAAGAGAGATTCGAGAGCCCTTGTTGTTTCTGATCAAGCCGCCGGCGGCCTTTTAGGGGAAATTCGACCCTCCCCACGCTCAAAACAAAAAAAAAAAAAACAAAAATAGGCAATAGTTTCAAAGCCAAGGGACGCAGGAGGCAGGTGTAGATGGAAGTTTCTGTAGCCAGGACTTCTTTCCGCGCAATTGTGGATCCCCTGAACCCTGTGATGGAATTCTGTTGTGAGTTCTAGCCCGCCGTTTCTTTGGGCGCCACCGGCAAAGGGGGTTGTTGTTGTCGACTTTGAGGGGCTGTGAAAATTTTACACTTCCGCCTGCCGAATTAGGAAGGAGCAGGGCTCGGTAACCCTCTGCTAACCCTCTGCGCCGGCATACAGAGAAACTCTATGGGGAAGGTTAGATCTTAAACATATCATGGTATTGGTCCTTAGCTGGCCGAGCACAATTTTAGTAGCATATTAGTTAGTGGCATCATAATTGATAACATATATATATATATATATATTGATATTGATATTTCTAGAAATATATAAATATAACAAATCAATTCTGGCAATGCACAAATATTTAAATTCCGGCAAATCTCTAAACGTATAATTTGATATTTTATATGTGCCCAAATCTCACGTTCAAGTCCCGATTATCACTGAATAAGCGCATGGATACATCAAATAATCTTCTGAAAAACATAAAAAGGTGATCGCAAACCTTTCACTGATAAACTGATTTTAAAACTGAGTTCCGTATCCGACGGCTTTTCCTTCGGACTTTTCCTGTCGTCGGAGAAACTTGGAAAAAAAAAAAAAAAAAAGAAACAACAACTGACACATAAAGCCGTTAAACTGGAAAACTTTTCTCTTTGATCCAGAAGTTCTTTTACTATATCCCCCACCACGTTTTCAACTATTCAATATGGCCAAGTTTGAATGCTCCCATCATATGCAAGCCTTCCTCAAGGAGCTTCCAAAATGTGAACATCACGTTCATCTCGAGGGGACTTTAGAGCCTGATTTACTCTTCCCGCTTGCAAAGAGAAATAACGTTCAATTACCTTCCGATTTCCCATCAAGTGTTGAAGAATTGAGCAAACGTTACGATCAATTCGCTAATTTAGATGATTTTTTACATTTTTACTACATCGGTACCAACGTTCTTGTCCACGAAGAGGATTTCTTCGATCTTGCATGGGCATATTTCCAAAAGGCTAAAAGAGATGGCATCTGGCACACTGAGGTTTTCTTCGATCCACAATCCCATACGGACCGTAACATTGATATAGAGGTTGTAATCAGTGGATTTAAGCGTGCTTGTGAAAAGGCTGAGAGAGAACTCGGCATCACCACTAAACTTATCATGTGCTTATTGAGACACTTGCCAAGCGAGCATGGTCTGGTTACTATCGAAAGTGCCAAAAAACACATAGAGAATGGATCAATCCATGGATTGGGTCTTGATAGTTCAGAGAAACCATTCCCACCTCATTTGTTCACCGAATGCTATGCAAAAGTTAAAGAGATCAATAACGAGATTCAGTTGACTGCACATGCCGGCGAGGAAGGTGGCCCTGATTTCGTTGTGAACTCATTGGAATTGTTGAATGTTACAAGAATCGATCACGGTATAAAGTCTATCCATGATCCAGAATTGATCAAAACACTTGCCAAGAACCAAACCCTGTTGACTGTTTGCCCATTGTCAAATGTCAAGCTCCAGGCTGTTAATGATGTCTCTGAGTTACCTCTTGATGAGTTTTTAGAAGCTGGTGTGCCATTCAGCTTAAACTCCGATGACCCAGCATATTTTGGTGGGTATATTCTCGATAACTACGTGACGGTACATACCAGATTCGGTTGGTCTTTGCAAACATGGTGCAAAGTTGCCAAGAACGCTACTAATGGTTCTTGGATCTCTGAGGACCGCAAGCAAGAAATTATCAAGGCCGTTGATGCAGTCTACGACAAGTACAGACCATTAATCGAAGCTTAATAACCCAGTGGGCAGAGATGAGCGCATATGTTTTGTTAATTTTTTTTTTTTTGTTTTTTATTCTTTTCAGCATAGACATAGAGATTAGCTCCATAGATTGTACAATATATATTGATCACTTCATGTTCCAGTAATCAAGTTATCAAATTTCCCAGAATTCAAGTCTTCAAAAAATTCAGCAGTTGCTGCAGTGAATCTTTTGGCTCCCTCCACCAAAATCTCGTTGGTATTAGCAGCTGCAATAGTGATTCTAATAAAATTGGACTTTGGCAAAGTGGACGGGAAGTCTATGTCAGTTACCATCCTATTACCAAAGACCACATCAGCACCGTGTCTTAAAAACTTCAACTTGAGTTTTTTGAGCACTGCATCGTAATCTTTCGGGTTCTTAACTTTATCCTCCAAGTTGATGTAGACAATCAAAAACATACCAGCATCTGGTTCAACAACGGTAATTTGCTTTTTTTTAGCACTCTCAGAGTTATATAGCTCTTTCAAAAAGAGATCACGTCTCAGTGTATAGTGCTTGGCAACTTTAGCAGACCACTCCAACCATCCATCAACACCACCCCATCCTTGAATGACGTTATTCAGGAGCAATTGCGATATCCCTGAAGGTTGTCTCGTCGAAACTAGTGTGTGAATAAATATTTTCTTATGGAAATAGGGATTGGTCGTAATGAATCCCAGTCTCAAACCAGGTGCGAACAGTTTGGAGTATGTATCAAGTCTCACAACTCTACCAGAAGTATCAATGGTCAAATAAGAAGGAGTTAACGATCTTGCGTAATCACTGATCTTAAAATTTGGTGACTCGTAAATGTTCTCAGACCCATATTTTGGTAGAACCAGGTAACCATAAGGATCATCCTCAATGATTGCAAAGTTATGTTTCTCAGCTAATGCATAAATTTTTTTTCTCAATGATAATGATTGAGTCAACCCAGTAGGATTTTGACCAGTAGGGATAGTGTAAAGGGCAGTTGGCCTCTTTAAATCTTTATAAGGACCACTTTCCCAATTTGTGAGCAAGTCATCTAGATATTCAGGATCAATGCCAGGTTCTTCACCTTCTCTAATATTAAGCTTCAAAGGGATTGCCTTGGTGTTGTAGCTTGCTGCAGTATTGTTGAAGGGAGTGAATGTAAACTCCTCTACCAGAATCGTTCCACCTTCCTCACAGAATAAGTCACACACTTTAAATAAGGAATCACCAGACCCGTTGGTGAGGATAAGCTGATAATCATCATAAGCTGGCTTGTGCAACCTCTTGATCAACTCTTTGGAGAAATCTTTCAATGGTGGGAACCCATCACTCGAGCCGTACTGAAACCCTTGGTGAATTGAAATCTGGTTCTCTGAGATAGGATACCTGTATGTATGCACCGTATTCTTATCATTGATCTTGTGTGTTTGCTCTTTGACATTAACATCAATTTTGTTTGTGCCAGGTGCCTTATCTGCATATCCCAGGTGTTGGAAAGGCTCATCGATAAGGTTCAGATGGATAGACTCCACAGGGAAGAACCCTTCATTAGGAGTTCCACCAGCAAGTGGGATAGGATCTGGATGCGCATCCACGTCTTTAGCCGCATCAAAGTCATGGAAAGTTTGAAACACCCTTTCTTTGGATCTTTTAGCAACCAGATCTTGGAACTTTGCCTCGTAATCGACTGTCATTGCTGCTCAATATTTACACAAAGGCGGTGTGTAATTGAAACGAGGATTGAAGGATCAGTTTCAGGTTTTATAAGTGTGGTTACAGGTTAGTAATCAGGGAGCTATACCTGTCTACGGCGCTGCGCGCGTCTTAACTTCCGGATTGGGGTAATCATCCGGATTTGTTTACGAAGTGGCTTCGGGAGTCGCCGAAACACACTTTATATGAGAATTGAGATCATGGCTCACGGGCCACGGCACAGTTGGCTCTTACAATTGAATGCTGTTTCAAGAATATTATAGACATTGTATTGAAAGTCGCCGAGCGGTATTAAACGGTTATAGGCGGCCATCCTGAGCTATCGGGAAGCGTTGGAGATAAGCTGGAGTTTGAGCAAAATTCATCCCATAGATCAGGATGGCTAGTCTTCATCTCGTTGAGGTAACTAGATCCATTATTCGAAACTCTGTAACACCACCTGTCTCCTTCTCGTTTTGCGAGGTATTGGACAAAGATAATTGCCAAGAAAACAAATATCATATAATGTGAATGTATGCTCGATTGAGCTTCCCGCAACAGATCTTCAGCTGCCTTCCTATGGGAACCACCAGAACCAAGCCCCTTAAGTGCCACTTTTGCGCGCTTCAAAGATAAAATACCGTTAAATATTCCAATGAAAGCGATAACAGCGGCATTGAAACCAGAAATGATAGCATAACGAGATAGTAGATAAGGAAGTTGATGACAGATAAGAGTGAATATAAGGCAGAGTAATACTGAAAATAATGAGCAGGGAAAAGTGTGGTCTCCAAGAACGTAATCACTCATTAGAAGAAGCGCCACAAAGGCCCAAAATGAGAAAATCTCAGTGACCACGTCCGAAGCGACTGGGAGACTGTCAATGATGCTCGTCCCTAGGTAAACCTTGTGTGCAATATTCGGTTTCCAAAACTCTTCACTTAATTCGAGGGTTTCACCTTCTTCGATATCGGTCTCCATAATTTGCAACGTTTTCAACCATTGAACCAACGGCGGCTCATCATCATCATCATCAATATCGCTCATCATGATCCAATAATCAATAACAACAACCAAGATTGATCCTTCTTCTGTGTAGTCTCGAGCGCTGAACGTCTGCGTTGTGGGCTGCATCTGATCAGAGGTGGTGACGGAATCTCAGCCGCTGTGTCGCACAAAGATCCAACATCCGGATTTATAACATGGATTGTGTTCGAGATGAAATCGTTTTTGTGGTACATCATAATTTTAGTCACCAGAGGAACGCGAGTAACGTGGAATGGGCGGTTCGTTCTGTTTGTATCGTAGGTTTGTAGCGTTGCACAATTCCCCTTTGATATCAAAGTGTAGTTGATAACACGGCTTATTTGTGGCCAAGTGATGAGATAGTATGTATCTATTGATAAGCTGTTTTCTAGGGTGGAACCTCACACCCTTTTTATATTGATCCTCAACACGAACTAAACGACGAGCCCGTTCCAGTTTACCGTGTAAATACTGCAATACTCTTCCCCCTTTTTTTCCAACGCTTTTGTAACTCACCACCACGCGACTCGCGTTAAACGAGATGATAACAAGAGTTGTTGAGCTATGTAAAAGGAAATGAGGGGAAGAGGGTGTTGAATTGGGAAATTAACGAGGGGTATAGTGGTTGGGGCACGTATAACATGTTTACATATTGCTCAGGATTTTGAGAATCAGAAAATCTGTTCCTCGTGGCCCAATGGTCACGGCGTCTGGCTACGATTCAGTAGTTACTTCTGAAACCAGAAGATTCCAGGTTCAAGTCCTGGCGGGGAAGATTTTTTTTTTTTTTTTTTTTGCACCCTTCTTTTTCCATTGAGTTCGCGCACTAATATCTTTGATCTTTTGAGACTCGAGACTCAAGAACCGAGAGAGAGTCGGCACTTGAGCAAGATTGACTAACCCTGCAACTCCTATCTCTCACCCAACTACAACGTTGTCACGATTAATTTCCTGTATACTAAAATCTACCCATATATATGCCTAAGGAGGGTCTATATATTAATCCACAAATGCCTTTAGATAGCAACTTTCACAGGCCTGCTGTGAGGAAGTCATCAATCCCATCCCATTCATATGAGGTTACACCCTTGTCTTCCTGAAACTTGAGCCCTTCCCGTATAACCCAATCGTTTTGCTGTTGCTGGTGAACAACCACTTTTGATTCCAGATTAATAAACTGTAGACTATCAATACTTCTCTTTATGAGATCGATTGCAACGTTGTCTAAAATCGATTTTATGGAATGGCCTTCTGTTGCTAATGAAATGGCCTCCTCTGTATTTTGAGTGTTCAGTCTCATCAAGTTCGGGATATGAGAGAGCGAATCCGATATTGCTGACTCTGGATCTGATTCTAACGTGATTGCAGAGTGATCAGATGCAACTGAGGATGATCTTGACTGAGCAGGGGATTTGTGAGACGCTAATAGGTTTAAATTCGATGTATGTTTAGATTCAGCATTATATTCCTTGTATCCGTAGATGGTGTGGTTTTCAAACTTCAGGTCTTTTTGTTCATGACCTTGCGAAGCATTGCTATCACGATTAGATTTGGCATCATCTTGAGCATTTGATTTCTTCGTTGGTTCGAAAGATTCCATATGAAACATTCTGATGTTCTCTGGGAACTGGCAGTCAATACCTCTCTTTTCACAACTTATACAAGCTGGTCTTCTTCCATCACATTTTTTCTTCTTCTGTCTGCAAGGCAAACATCCCTTTTGTGTCCTTTCAAACTTTTTGGAATGTTTAAAAGTTGCCTTTTTCTTTTCCACTTTGGTATTGCTCATGATTCAATCTCGGGTGTGAATCAAAGCGTTGGAGCAAGCTTAGGTTCGAGTGATAGATGACTCTGAACTGAACAAAGGTGTATCAGAGGGGGCACAAATAGGGACAAGGCCATATATATAATGGCGGAGAGTACTATGGCGGACCCTCAAGCTGCATTTTCCATCCACAATTTGACGCAGGCTTATTACCTTTGTAAGTCTCAACCTATCATGCTGGAGCCATACCTCCAAATTACCTATTCGGGTAATAGCGTCGGAACTGGATTAGATTTCACACCAAATTAAAATTCTGAAAAATAGCAGGTGCTGGATTTGAGTCACCCCATTTTTACCGATGTGAACCTACAAAGAATCACTTTGAGCTTCCTTTAACGGGTTATAAACATTTATTGCAAGGTTGGTTTCATAGAAGAATGATAGCGGGATAGCTTTGAAAGATTTTTCAAACACAGCAAATTTGCGTCATTGTTGTGGCCGCGATTGTGATTTTGACGTGATTTTGGCCATGATGGGAAATAATCATTGTGGCTCCACCTAAGTTAAGTTGAGTCCCCCCTCCGCTTAATGGTTGGAACTTGTGTTCCCGGCCTAACGTTAACTTTCGGATAATTAACCGTTAGAATCTTAAAGTGCAAATTGAATGACAGGATGGCTTAACTAAATCTCGCAAACGCTGCCTCTAGTACAACTAACGAGTCTGGATGGGGATCTACGGTATAATTATACTTAGAGTGATCAAATTCTATAAGAGCCCTGGGTTCTAGGCAAAAACCAACTGATTCCTTCAATCATATTACTCCATTCCTACTTTTCAATACCGTAATGAGGAACTTGTGTAACTCACCCCATCTCCTCGTAGTAGTGAGTACCAAACACAAGAAATAGAAAAAAAATGTGAACACCATATAGCTTGACATAGCTACTGAATAGAAAAGGTAGACGAATATCGTTAACCATTTCAACGACCGCACGTATTCGTCCGTATCAACATAGTTATCAGCCTCCGAAAATATGATATTACTGAATCGTATAAGGAGTGTTGTCTTGAGATGAGTGGAATGATTTTGATAATCAACAATCTCCTCAATTATATCGCCTGAGAACGTGGCTGCAGATAATAAGTTCTTGAGAACTCTGGCGAGCAGAATTGGGAATAGGCCAAGTACCATGATATCAAGCCCACTTCGAACGAACCCTAGTCTTTCGTTTTGGTTTCCCTGTGATTCACGTGCTTCGTAGGCTTCAAGAAACTCCTGAAGCATCTGTTGTCTATCCGTTGATTGCAATCTGCGTATCAACTCACGATCTTCTTCTGTTTCTACAAGCGCATCATCGTTAGCTCTCCACCAGGCGAGAGCTGCAAAGAGTGACATGATTAGTTGATAGAAAAGACAGTTTTGAGGAGATGGCAAAGTAAGCTTATATTTTATTGTTATCTGGATTTCGGTGGTTGGCACCGCACAGCTTATTTGGCTTGAAGGAAAACTTAGCTCACTGCGGTCTCGAAAAATCATATGGGATTTTACAATTCTTTGAGTATGAAGAGTACCAGCATTTCATTTCTGTATCTGTTTCTCCTCTCGCTGGTGTCTGCCAACACCGAGGCGTTTTTCTTCAAGGCTCCGGCGTCTATAAATCAACAGTCATCGCTCAACGAGAAATCGCCCTCTATTACTGTTGATTCCTTGACAGAGCTATCCTTCCAAGTGCCATCACCGAACTCAGGGAGCAGTTCAACGTACTGGATACGCTTGAGAGATGTAGTGCCTGAGAAAATCTATAATTCTAGATTTTCATGGAGTGCTCTGGTATGTGTGAATGCGCTGGCTTTTCGTGTCTTTCTCTGCGACTAACCGTACCACCAGGATCCAATTGAAATCGTTCATTTTGACCTGGAGCCCCTTGCAACAGATGGAACTGTGGACCTTTTCCTCAAGCTCGAGATCAGATATGACTGTTTCACGAAGGATACAGAATTTATGGAGAATCCTCACGAGGTTACGGGACGGATTTGTGAGTATCTAATGGTAATAATCGCATCTTTTCAAGGGCCCTCATACTAACGACTTCAGTGGTGAGTTCGTCAACAATGTTCATCCCTTCAGACATGGTCTCAATCTTGCCTTTAGTCTCTACGGTGGTATCAATTGCTCTTGTACTATACAATCCCATATATCAATGGCTCAGTACGTTGAAATGAGTCCTCTATCTACCGCTCTGGAGCAAGCAATTTGGAGTCTATCTAGGCTCCTAGTCCCATTTGGCTAGGCTTCTTAGTCCCGAATGACAATACCCCGACTTTTTTTTATCGGTTTCCAGGGTGCGCTGCGTGTAGGGCCGCGCCTAAAAGATTATCATAATCACAATCTAATCGCAAAAGGGCAAATTCACTTGTTTCTACAGATTTGTGTGTCATATCGACAGATTTCAAAGATGAGATACAACGGGAACGTTCCACAGAGATGGAATAACAGTGCTGAGATCGAGATGTTTCTGAGCAATATACAAGGGATGAGCGACTCGCAGTTGCTAGACCTGGAAGCCAGCAGGGCACTAGAAGGTGAGTGTAAATATTGTTTCTTGCCCCCCAGGTAAATGAAGACCATCCAGGTTAGGGCGGCAATGGGAAAAGAGCTCCTTATACTAACCGTACGTAAGAATCATGGATTGATATCGATAAAGAGCGTAAGAAGCGTGGTAATTGTCAATCACGCGTGGCTATAGAAGAGGATGACTCTGAGCAGTGCGATTCCGAAGATGAGACAGAAGAGACTACCAATTGTTTCAAGAGAACACGCGTGGGCTTTGCAACTTCCAGGAACTATAATGTACAACACGAGGATAGATTTGATTTGAACACTTCATTGACAACTATCTTGGCAAAGCAAAAGACATACCAGAACGAGGAAGATAGTGAAGACGAGTTGGATGAGGACAGTCAAGTTCTCTACATGGACATATCCAATACATCATCCATCGTATCCAATTCGCAAATCTCATTGAAAAGGAATAAAAGAAGAAGAATCAAGCCGCAAAGCAACAGTCACGAATTGACACAGAGTATAGTCGTTATCAGTATTATTGCCAGTTTGAGTTTCAGTGCAGGTTTCGCCTTTGGACAAAGCAGAAGGCATTTGTACTAAATCTTCTCGATGCTATTGGCATTAACTATTAATTCACTCTGGACTCTCTGTTTTGCATGTTATTCTGGTTTTCGTTCTGTTTTATGGGGTTGGGGTGGCAATATCAATTGTATTTGTTTTGTTTCGTCTGCTGGAGGTTTCAATTCATGATAATTACTTATATAATAGCTATACGATTATTTATATTGGGGTTTTTTTGGCTGGTAGATCTTACATTTCTCTTCCTATTTCGATAAATAAAGATGTGTATAAATAAATGCCATCAAATAAATAGAGAATAAATAGTGGTGATACTTTGTGGTACCAACGAGGATCAAGACAAGGTGAAAAGTCTGCAAGGGTAGTCATCCTCATAGATACCATTATCTCTAACAATCTTCCAGGATTTGCCCTTGTTCAAACTTGGAGCCAGGACCGGTTCACCGTTCTTACCCAGGATCTGACCATTGATAACTGAGGCATCAACTTTTTTCAAAGCGGTACTCAAGTAAACATTTGCTCCATTTTGATATACTTGTAGTTGTTTCTCACCAGCTTTCCCAACCAAAACACGCGGTTCAACGGCATTCCCCAATTCCAAAAGACCTGAGATTTTCGTTTGATCAAAGCTAGATATGCGTGGATAATTACGTCTATGATCCCTCTTGAAATAACTGTTCCCCACTATGTCCCCAGCTGGGAGGGTGTAAGGATCATCATATGCCTTAGCCCCAGGATGAGACCCAGGAGGAGGCACTCTATATAGCGAGACAACTGGATTCCCAGATGATCTATTTGGCACCTGTTTCGAAGTTAGCGTTGATGGACCGACGCTGAGATATTTGGTTCGCAAAACTTACAAGGACAAGGAGTTGTCTGATCTTCTCCCAGATACCTTTCGAGCCTGTGGTGTATTTCTTGCAAACTTGAGTTAGTATATCTAGACCTAGAATACAGCACACCAATCACATACTTTCCAAACAGGGACCGGTCCTCCAGACATTGTTAGTAGCTGGTTATCTTTTGGTTCGTTAAGAAATGGAGTCAACAACCCCTTCTTCCTTCTTCCTCTTTGGGCCGTGAGAGCAGGGCCACATAACCATCCGGACACCATTGATTGGGCCAGTCAAGGCTACAAACAATAGTGATGGATGTTTTGCATCAGATTACGCCAATGAGGAGTTCAAGGCTTGAGGTTTTGAGCTTTTAGGGACGCGATTTAAAAGACTGATTGTACAATACTACTACCTAGTCGCATCGATCACTCACTTACTGTTTTTTTACGTTCTTCGCTTTTCATTGGTTAGCGAGATCACATAATTTGGGTGTTATATGATCAGGAAGCAATAAAGTTGCATAGGGTATAGGATTGAAGTTTCTAACAAAGCGGTTACAGAATCTAAACACACTCATATCATTCAATACTTGGAAAGTGGGCTCTCTACTTGTTACCTCTGAATAATGCTTTGGGACTTGGCCACAATGACGCCAATAAAGAAAACCACGATAACACCGATTGCTGTTTACACGGAGCACAGATGGTTGATAAATGGCTTAGTACTTCTTATCACCATACGGCTTATCACGCTCAACTTTAGTGCTTCAAGTTCTGAAAACCTGATGGAATCGTTGCTTTCCAGGTTGCATTCAGTGCTGAGACATAAGCAGCGGTCTTCATCAACAGCCAGTACTATGATCTTTGAAGGTACAGAATTTGACCCGGACCATGATCTTTCAAAATGGCCTATAATTGCGTGGGCTCTCATATTGGCGTTGTTCGTGGGAATATTAAGCTGAGAGGACGTTTTTATCTGTACATATTGATTTTGAGCAGATCCTGGATGTTGGGAAATGGTGGTGTCTAAATGTGCTGGGTTAGTTTGGGATATTCGGGATGAGTGATTCTTTGACAATAAGGACTAAGGTGACTTGAAGAGTGTATGGTATCGAGACTGGTGATGAAAATTAGACGTGTGCATATAGTAATAATCTCGAGCTAGTTAGTCGATGGAGAAATTGAAATTTCATAATTGTGCATATATTTAAATATCGACTAACTATAAGATCATATAAGCGAGCTTCAGTGCAATACTTCCCCCAAACAACTGCGTGATGTGATTGATATTTGTGTATTTCGCATGAAACAACATGATGGGTTTCGGCAAGACTCGGCTCGATATTTCGGTGCCCCGTATCCGTTGTGGCCCGACAAAGTCCGCCATCTGCTTATAAAGAGAAGCGTTTCATGAGCTTTTGGCTTCTACTCTGATTATAATTTGCTTCTGTGCGTAATTACAAATGGTTGAATCTACATCCAAGTCCTATAGACTCTCAAGTACACAGTATCTGCTCTACAACCTTTTTGGGCTCACGGTTACAAGCGTTGCTCTTCATGAGATCTTCAAAAGGCCTCTTCCTGAACAAGTTGCGGATGCTGGGCATTGGCAATTTCTAACCAACTTGTCGCTGATGGTGACAATAGCTGCCATATCATCGAATATAATTGGTATATTTCTCGCATCCCCTTTATTCCAGGTGCTCAATATCTACTTCAACGCTGCTGCTTTGGTTTGTGAGACCTTGGTAGCCGGTATTTATTGGACTCTTCGATTCTTTTTCCGCCAGCTGATAATACCAGCCAACATCCCCAAAAGGGCATTCATCCCATGGCAATTAGACGTGGCAGTGCATTTATTCCCCGTGTGCTTCCTATCGATTGATTACTATTTTTTCAGAAAGACTAGATTCAATCTGTCCTTCGGTGTTGTGACAAGTATCGTCGTGGGGCTGACTGCGGGTTATTGGTACGTGCTCGAGGCACTGGTCAAGCCACCGGCACACTACCCATACCCGTTCTTGAATACCGATGCTGACAACAGAGCAAAGATATTTGCTGTGGTGGCCATGCTTGGTGTTGTGTTGTACCACATATACGAGTACTTTCATGACTTGATCTCTGGGTTCTTGTACGCCGAGAAGAAGAAGCTGAGCTAAAGGCGCACTATATATATATATATAAGCATTAACAGAACAGTTCATAGATAAATCGACTAGAAAAGCGGTCAAAAACCCTTACAATGATTGGCCAGGCAGCTAAAGATTCTCGGCTAGCGGTCGCGCAAGCTTGTCATATTTTTCCCGATGAGAAGAATAGTACCTCTCTTAAAATAACTAGAGCATCTCGCCACGAGTTATACTGTGTGATTCTTCGTCGACTTACTAAATATAAAACCTATACTGATACAAGAATCAAAACACTATGGCTCAAACGGACCAAGCCATCGATGCAGACCTCACCACTCCGGGGCTGTACTCCATCTATGACCAAGAGATAAACGACAATGACAATGAAATTTACAACGATCTTAATACAAACATCGCTAAGCATCCTCATTCCAATGATACCAGGCATCAGTATAAAGAGCACTGGCTCTCCAGATTGAGTCACACCCTTTTCAGCGTTGTTGTTTTGGGATCACTGGGAATCATGTATAATAATGTTGGACAGCATATTCACGACAACCACATTCTCAAGCCTGAAGTTGCTTCTAAACCGCTTGCAATTGGGTTCGATGTGCTGAATAAGCTGGTTTTCAAGAAAAAGGCACCAACGCCTTTGTTATATGCACTTGAAGGTGTATTTCTAGGAAGTGTTTTGCCCTTCTGTGATAAATATATCTTCAAGCAGAAGGTGACCACGCCATTCGGCATTGATAATTCTTCCATCATAAGAGCTGGAGTTGCATTTTTAGGCGTGGCGTTTGGTGTTCGCAAGATTGAATGGAGCTCATCTTTGCAGGCTGCCCTTGCATGGTCATTACTGAATCCATGTCTTTGGTTATTGCTTGATTCGACTCTTTCAGGGTTTATCACGAGCTCCTTTATGGCTTCATTGGCTTCCTTATCTGTTACCATTGCCGACGGTTTACCTAAGGAGTGGTACAAAGACTTTGAATTCATCGCCACGATGCTTTGGTTGAGCAATTTTATCTTCTTTGGTCTCCTTATCTTCGGCAAGATTGGGAGATATCTGTTTCGGAAGCCATGAAGCTTTTGAAGAAAACGAGCCACGTTTGATTAATTTGATGATAACTTAGGAAATGTGAATACGGTTTTATAATTAAATCCACTATTTGTTTTACACATATTGAGATTTATATCATTGTAGGTAGCTGTTTAAAGAAAAACAAAGAAACAATATACGCAACTCCATATACAACTGCTCATTAATAACTCATTTCTCATCAACTTTGGCCTCTTTCTCTAGTGACGATTTCCCGACATGGTTCCCACCAGTGACTGAATTCCTATTTATTCTTGAAATCTGCTCTGGAGTCAAATGTCTATCACTCAACTTGGTATTTATGTCTTTAACACCTGCTTGATTGAGGGCGTAGTCGCCACTATCGAAATATTTACGCTCTTGTAACTTGTGTGAAAGAACCTCGTTCTTCGATGGCAATTTACCGTAAAGCTTGTAAAGCTTCAATTCTTGTGGCGTAAGCTTTGACTCGTCAATACTTTCAGGCATGATCACAAATAACGGACAATCAAAGTCGATAAGAACCTCTTTGGACTTGCTCGATTGGCAATGCCTCGAAAGCTATCAGCGGGCTCTTTAATTCAATCAATATTTGGCTTATATAACGTAAAAGTTGGTAGAAGACACAGATCACGAGGGACGTCTCGAACTCATTCTACATTCACCTGAGAACTATAAGAACATTGGTCATTATCTTCATCAAGTAATATGCAAGGCATCTGAAATGACTTGTGCCTGGCTCAGTCTTAGTCCATCAATCTTTCAACTCGAGGATCTTATCAGCAGTGGTGTAAGTTAACTCAAATTCACTGTGCACATCTCTCATATATTGTTCATCGCGACCGAGGCCGTCCAAGATGTCTAAAACTTTTGCCACAGAAAGCTTCCAGATCAATTTCCTTTCAATGTTATCTTCGTGTCCCGCCATGGAGGTCATTACCTCCTCGAGAATCTGCTCCTCATCATTCTCAACCTTACCTGATGCAAAAGGATCCATAGATTTTTTCATCTTGTTTTCTTGATTGAGAGTTTGTAGTTTTTCCAAATAGCGTTTGTTTCTATTGGTTGGTCTCTTCTTTGGAAGTTTGAGACGACGCTTATGAAGGCGTTCAATGGTTTTCAAAGTGGCAGGTGATGGTGTGATTCTTTGAATACTACCCATATACTGAAGTATGCAAACCAGGGCATAATAATCCTTATGAATTATGAATGAGTTGATGATAGTGGCGTAGTCTTCTGGGGAAGGTATTACTTTGTCGTGAATCATCTTCATGAACACCACCCTAAAGTCTGGTAACACCACATTTTCGTCATGAATTATTCCCTTTTTATTGGCTGTGGCAAGGTCTTTAAGACAAACCCAAAGACTAGAATACATTGGTCTCAAGTTGGTCGTTGATGATGGATCTTGTTTGTGTATATCATTTAATACGATCTGATCCACCAGATCCATGACTTCAACATAGCACCTGTTTTTGTTATACGTGTTTAATAGCTGGGTCAAAAGTACTGGATTATAGATACCGCACTTTACGTTGAATCTCAGCATAACCTCGTTCAATTTCTCGATATTTCCCGTACGGCCAAAGAAGCGCACAAAGGGAACGTAATGGTTTGCACTGACAGGTGGAATGAGCTGCTTTTCTTGAATTGATGGATGGTTGGACATATCCTCAAATGATTTCTCTAGATTACTTAAGACGGTATACGCGTCATCAATCCTTCCCTTCTTGATCAGAGCACTTATAAGGCCATAGAAATGTTTCTGTGTAGGCTTGTGTCCTTGATCAATCAAACTTTTCATTTCGTCTGCAATTCTTTGGAACCCACCCAATTTGCCAAGCTCGAGAAACAATTCATCTAGAACGTCACCTTGTTGCGCTTCTATGGGGTTCTCGGCACGATATTGCTCAAAAAATGAAAGTAAATACTCTTCAGCTCTTCTCTCACTAAGATTATTTAAAAGCGGTTTGATCTTAGTTTTGAATTCAAACTTGAAATCAAGGAGAAGAGCCGCCAAGTCCTCTGGAGATGTTCCCTGTTGTTTCAAATAGAATTCAATAAGCTCAGATGATGCATCTAGAAGTTCTTGAGATCCAAGATATCCAGCTATAACTTTCATGAAATCTTCTTTTGTCGGTGGATCCTCTCTATTCAAATATGCAATCGTTTCCTCTTCAGTGGCTCCTAGACCAGGTTCTTCACGTTCACCTTGAAGAAATCCCAACTTTTGGATAAGTTTTTGAAATTCTCTAGTCCAGAATCTCGCTCTCTCAACGTTGTTGGACATCAAATATTTGTTGATGAACTGGAGGTAAATCCTCGAGTCGATGTAATCTCCAAACTTTGTTTTGATCTCTTGAACGGTTTCCTCAGCTTTGTCGAGCTTCCCAATGTCAATGTTGCTGGTCACAAGAAGCTCATACCACCATCTTTGGTTTAGTTTCTCTGCTCTCTTGAGGATTAGTTTCTGTGCCTCTGAGTGGCGGTCAAAATACATCAGTGCCTCAATGAATTGCGATTCATTCACAGGATCAAACTCAACCTTTTTCAAGCTATAAATCAAAGATCCGGCCAAAAACCTAGCTTTCAACTTTAACTCATCATCTTGCACATACTGAGCCAGTTCAAATACTTTGGCAAGAGTCTCGACAGATATCATCAGTGCTCCACCTGCCTTGTTGTATAAGCTTTCGAGAAGACCAACTAAAACTTTATAGACTTTGTAACGACTTTGGAAGATATCTGAGTCAGACACCATACTTTGCTTCATCTCAAACTCGAGACTTTTATCTATCCCTTGTGTCTCTATATCGTGTTCTTCTAACTGGAGCTCGTCTCTATTAGGGTAATGGAATACCTCTATATTGGCTTCTTGGAGCAAAAAATCCGCGAGTGATTGAATCTTTTCTGATTCTGAAGACAGGCTCTTCATAGTAGCCTTCTGTCTCTTATAACGTCTATCGGTTCTTGTGCCTGGTCTCGAAATGTTCAATTTATCGAGTAAAAGCATATCTGCACTCACGTCCACTTCAATACCATCCACATGTTCGAGTTGGTCAACGGCTATATCCAAGTCATCTAGGGGCTTTTGTGATGGCAAATTGGGCTGATCCAGAGCTCGACGAATTTGCGGTGTAGCCATACCAGGCCTCGTCCGTACACCGCGCGAAGGGGCAAGTTGACATTTGAAGAGGGTCGCAGCCTCTCGTACTAGAAGTCTTGTCCCACCTCGCAGCATTTTTCGTCGCCTGGTCTTCCCAATGAGTGCCTGTAATTGATGTTCATAAGCTCATCGCGGCTCAGAATTTTCGTACGGTCCGCCAGGGACTCATAACCACCCTCAGCACTGACTTCAGAGGCCTTTTCTACAACAGATTGTGGCCTCAGCATATATTATTCCTCTTGTTTATCCTTGTGGATTTCAATACTGGAGCTTTGGGAAAGGATATTTGACTCGGGATGGATTAGCTTTCAAGTCATCGGCTTGATTTTGGGGGTCTGGTGCTGAAAGACCTTTTAAGGCTGTGCTTATACGGTTATCTGGTCCGGAACTCCGTCGAGATGCCGCTCTAAATCAGCGGATTCCACAGGGTTTCACTACCTATATATATTTAACCCAGTTCCCTTGTTTTCACTACAAACAGAAGACTGACATCATATACCATCAGAATCTTGGTACGTGGTAGTTTACTAGGACACCTCATAGATACGGCAACCAAAGAAGAGCGCGCAGACTATGGATTCAAAATATTTACCCAACGCTGAGAGCTACCAAGGGAAGTCAGGACCCCGCTCATATGGCCAGTACATCAGAGTTGAGCTACTTTAGCTGGGTCCTTTCCACTGCTTGGGAGAAGATTATTCAATAATTTAGCGACCAAAAAGTTCCCAGTTGCGTAGGGAGGATCCACCATTCTTGGATGCATCGCCGTTTTAACGGTGTTTATACCTGTGGGATTATATATGCGAGGTCCACAGCTGAGGGTCAGATCGAAAAACGCAAATTGATCAAAACTCTTTCAACACAGTTGTCATGCCCTAAGAACTACCACTTTCCATGTAGACTCTCTTAAAATGATGTAGAGCGTTCAGAGTGATACGTAGTTTGGAGCGAAGGGGGTTGAGATTTAGGTTGAGATTTATATCATGGATGTACGTTCTATCACTGGCTTGTCACGAGGCAGACTACAGCGCCAAGACTCACTGTAAATGTCATGTTAGGATAAATTATCAAATGTTACAAAATGACATTACTTTTTTGCCCTTCTTCTTCCCTCGAACCCTGCTCTCTTTGGCGCAATGCTAGTCTTGAACTTTCTGAGTTGTTTCTGCTGATTTTTTCTCTTGACCCCCTTGTTCTGTATCCGAATTTGCAGGTTCTCCTCCCTTCTCTTCTGTCTAGCGGATATCGTGCTTTCGACATGTTCTTTACGTTCCTGCCATTCAATCTCGGATTTTCTCTTCTTTGCCTCTTTCCTCTTCAAGGCCTTTTTTAGTAGTTTTTCATCATCTCTCAACTTGATCCCCTCTGCGTGTGCTAGAGTTCTGTTCCATTTCTCCTTTTCAACAATTGCCTTCTTTTTCTCTTCATCCAGTGTGTCAAGCTTCTGTTTCTTGGCTTCCACCAGTTTTAAGTGTGCCTTGAGATCCTTTTTGGCAGGACCTTTCTTCTTGAGTACTCTTAGATTCTGAAGGTCTGATGTTGCCTTCGTTGAGTCATCGAAAACAATGTTCTGATAGAGTACGCCATCTGCTGTAGCTTCATCCGCTTCATCATCTTCTGAATCGTCTTGATTTTCATCATCATCGTCATCATCATCATCATCACTATCCTGATCCTGTTGATCATTCATCTCTGCAAGTTTTCTTTTTCTTTCAGCTTTTGCCTGTGCCTTTGCTTCAGCTTTTTTACGACGCTCTTCCAAAATGGCTTCTCTTGATGGAGGTGCACCTGCGGCATTCGTACCAGGAGCTTTTCGTTTTTCTTTGAGCATATTTATCTTGCTTGCAAGCTTTTCTCTTAATGCCTTTAATGACTCCTCTTTTCTTTTCTTCTCTTGCTCAGTTGACTCCTTTGGTTTTTTTTCCCCTACACGTTCTGACTTCGGCTCAGACTCTGGAGTTGTCTGCTTGGACAAGTCTATTTCATTACCTTCATCATCGAAAATTACGTTAAGTTCCTCTTCTGAATCGTCAGAGTCCTTTGAGTCCTGCGTGGTGTGATTCTTAAGAGACGGAACCTCATTTTGCTCTACAAGGGCTTCCTTATCCTTAGTCTCAACTGCCGTGTTATCCCCTTCAGTAGATGGCTCAGATACCTTTTTCTGTCCAGGTATCACGACAGGCTTTGCAGTTTTGGCTCTCTTTTTCAGAACCTCGGAAGCAGAGGATGCTTTGTCACTCTCGATCGATTGTGTTGGATCCAGTTTCGCCCTCTTTGTTTGCTTTGTTTCCTCTTTACTTTTCTTTTTGGCCTTCCATTGCTCTTGGGTTTCATCGTCGTAGTAATACTTGGCTGGGATTAACGATAACAGCCCATCGAAAGCAGATGAGTTTTTCTTCAAACGTTCCTGGGATTCATCCTGTTAGTTTTTGTCATTTAAGGCTATAGTCGAGGTGCTGAATGGACTTACCTCTAAGGTTGAACTCATGGTTCTTTCTGCTTGTTGATAAATCTAAATCAACCTCCTACAGTAAATAGCTGAAGAAAAAAAAAAATTTTGACCCATCTCTCCATCGGTTGGAGCACGCAAGTTTATTTTCCAAAACACATTCGCGAGTCTGCCATTGATTCACGGTCAAAAAGAGAAAGCGGGCGGCTCAGCGAGTTGTTCGGCGGGCAGGGGCCACTTTGACTTGCCTTGTGCTGAGACTCGTTGAAGAATATCCGTGGATTGGGAACCAGCAGATTTGGAAAAAAGCCCGATGTCGGATTCTATTGCTAACTACATTCTGCTCTCCTTGCCTTCAAGAGCGGCTCCTGAGTCTGCGCCAAATACCAGCGTTGTCGACTGGTTGGAAAGAACCCTGCTTGGAGGTAAGGCTGTTATCAACAAGATTGACATTCCAAGTTTCAAAATCGGAACCTTGGACTCGCTAGTGTTACAAAGTGAGGAGTTACAGAAGATTGATGAGCAATTGGGTAACTGTGTCGGAAAAGTTCTTGATGTTTTGTCAAGCTTGTATGATAACAATCAGCCATTAGTGAATGCCTCAAAAAAAGTTGACGACAAATACGTCACCGAGTATATTGAACACTTCTCATGGAAATCAAGCAAGTTTCGAGTGGACAAGTCTTTGAAAGAGCTCATCAAGATGATATCAGATGAGGCATTTCAACTTGATGCGGATGTTAGAAATGCATTCGCCAACTACAACACAGCCAAGTCTAATCTCGCCGCAGCTGAGAGAAAGCAAACAGGTGATTTATCTGTAAGATCTCTTCATGATATCGTTTCTCCTTCGGACTTCGTTCTTGATTCTGAACATCTACAAACCGTTCTAGTTGCGGTGCCTAAAAGTCTACAAAATGAGTTTTTGGATAGCTATGAGACACTTGTGCCTATGGTTGTCCCTAGAAGCGCACATTTGATACATCAGGACTCTGAATACTATTTGTACAACGCTACACTATTCAAGAAGTACATTCCTGATTTTTATCAGGCATTGCGTGAACGCAAATTTGTCCCAAGAGATTTCGTATACTCGGAAGAGCTCTTGAACGAGATGAGAAAAGAGCATGAAGTAGCTGCACAGACGGAAAACCGTTTGAGGGGAGAATTGATTAGACTTGCTAGAACAGCATACTCCGATATTACATCCAATTGGTTACATTTGAAGGCGATTAGAGTCTTTGTGGAGAGCGTTTTGAGATATGGTCTTCCACCTGACTTTCTCACCACTGCAATCAAGCTTCCTAGTGCAAAATCAGTTGAAACTGCCAAGCGCGAGCTTGTGCACGAGTTTGGATATCTTGGTGGGAACGCGTTCAGTGTGGATAAGAAGGGTAAAGTGCTCAAGGATAGCTCACTCAATGAGTACGCATCACTAGTGGATACTGAGTACGAACCATTCGTCATCTACACCCTTGAGATCAAATAGATATACACCACGTTCTTGTCCCCTGTGCAAAAGAACTTTTGTAGAGATTCATAGAGCTTATCTTTTCCTATATTGTCACTTTTTTGAGACTGACATTTTTCACGTCAGATTATTTCGGAGCTTCAAACATTCTTAAGCGCGTATCAAATTCCTATGCGATCCGCCCACCAAAGGACCGTCCAACCTATCTTCTTTTCAATCAGTCAACGGTACTTCCTCCTAACCGTTGGCTGCCTAAACAACAAATGATGTCGCGCTCTTCGACTCCAAGAAGCAAGTTGAAAGAGCTCCCGCCAGCTCCCTCAACCCCACAAATAACTGAACTCAGATCGCCCCAAAACAGCGTACAATCACCCAGAACCGCGTCGAAAACTGAAACCAGTACGAGAAACGTTTCCAGATTATCCGCTGCCGTGGCGTCAACGGTCATGGCGTCGCCCTCGAATAGTGAAGCTCGCAGTTTAACTGGAGAAAGGGTGTCATCTAGCGCCAGTCCTACAAAGCGCAGGGAGAACATCAAGGTGATTGCGCGGTTCAAGCCCGAAACAGAGCTTGAAAAGACTCTAGGTACTGCATGTGTGAAGTTTGTTGATGAATCAAGTGTTGTTGTCAATGATGAGGTGTTCACTTTCGATAGGGTGTTTGACCCTACTGCATCACAGCGGGATGTCTTTGAATTCTCCATGTCTCAAACGGTGGATGATTTGTTCAGCGGGTATAATGGAACAGTGCTGGCTTATGGTCAGACTGGTTCCGGAAAAACATATACAATGATGGGCTCAAGCGTTCAAAACGCTGATAATAGAGGAGTCATTCCGCGGATAGCAGATTTGATCTTCGAAAGGATTCGCAGTGCGGAACCGGAGACGGAGTATACACTAAGTGCATCCTATATGGAGATATATATGGAGCAGATTCGGGATTTAATCTCTCCAAAAGAAGATGTTGTACTAGCAGTCCATGAAGATGGCATTGATGGAGTGCATGTACGAAATTTAACTAGGACCTGCATCACATCCCCTGAAGAGATATATGGCCTTTTGGCTCGTGGTGATGAATCCAGAGCAGTGGCAACTACTGATATAAATATGGAGTCATCTAGATCTCATGCAATTTTCCAGTTAGACCTATCGCAGGAGAATTCAAGGGAAGGGATCAAAAAGTCTAAATTATTTCTCGTGGATCTTGCAGGAAGTGAGAAAGTTAGGAAAACTGGTGCAACGGGCCAGATCTTGAATGAAGCAAAAAAAATCAATAGTTCTTTGACGCAATTGGGTATTGTCATTAATGCTCTTACAGCCGCAAAATCCTCATATATCCCATACCGAGACTCAAAATTGACTAGAATTTTACAAGAATCGCTAGGCGGAAACTCAAGAACAAGCTTGATTATAAACTGCTCAACATCCAGTTTCAACGAAGCGGAAACCTTGTCAACTTTGAGGTTTGGTTCTAGAGCAAAGAAGATACAAAATAAGGCACAAGTAAATAAAGAACCGAGTCAGGTGAGTTTACTGAAAAGGCTGGAATATCTTCAAGCAATCAACGAAGAAAAGGAGCTGCTTAACAGGGAATTGCAATCGGAACTTGATTCATTGAAGCTCCGCCCTCAAGGTCTAGATGATCGATTAGCAGGAGACGGCAGCGTAATATATACCCCTGAAGTTGAAGGAACACAAAGACTGGATTATTTGGAAAACAGAGTCAAGGAGTTGACAAACATAATATCCAAAGTGCCTCTGCTCGAAACTTCAGCTGAAACTGACCGATCGCTTATCCAACAGCTAGAAGACTCACAGGCCATTAATAAGGCCCTCATGGAGGATCTTGAAGTAAAATGCAACCGGATTTTTGAGATGCAAATAAAGATCGATGAGCTAGCGGCACAACATCGGAAACCCAGGGTTGAGGAAGAACAACTTCTAGCTCTGGAGAAGACGTTAGAACAATTCACCAATAAGATGATGGAGCTCGAATCACAGAATCATGTTCTTCTGAGAGAAATTCAAACAACTCGCAAGATAGCCGAAACTCGTAACGAAAGGATTAGGACCTTAGAAGCCTTCTTGAAAGACGAGCAGCAGCGAGTTACGCAAGAAAGTGCGAGCTTCGAGTTCAGGCTGTTTACGCTCAAAGACCGCTTGGCCTCAGTGAGGAGGCTTGGATCAAACAATTATGCTCTCAGTAACGGTAGCCCTAATCGTGACCCTTCCAACAGAAGCATGCCCAGTATATCTGAAAATGCTCTTCATAACGCTATTGATTCTTCTAGTTTTAACCAAATGAACATGAGTGAAGAAAGTCTGATGAGCTTCAGGAGAGCTAGCGATAGCTCAAGAAGGACAAATTCAGTGAGCAGTTCAACGACAAGCTCCTCACCCCATAGAGTTGGGTTGAATTTGAATATAGTGAGGCCTATGAGAGGAGGTGTTAATGACTTATGATATATAGTTTACTGCGGCAGAGTGGTCAATACCGGATTACGCCTTGTGTTAATTCATGAATCTCATTGCAAACCATTAATACATAAGTTAGCACCGCTATTTCTCGAAAGCGGCCTCTCCATTCTTTAATGAGAGCACAGTTCTGACATCAGTGGTGTACCTTAAACCATACAATAGTGGAATAAGATTGAGAAGATCAGAGTCGGTGGGATCGTTGATCCAACCCTCAACCGTGATGGCATTGTTTTCGTGCAAAGCATAACTAATCGGGGAGTTGTCAACTATAATCACATGGTTGAGGTTTTTGTCAACAACGGAGAGATCTTTGATATAGCCTTGACCTTCTCGAAGAGTGCAATGATTTCGATAATATCTTTTGGAAAAATATTTCCTTTCAGATTCTAGCCAGTCTATAACAGGGTCAGCGTATTCTTTAACACTTGCTGTGAAAATCACAAGATTGAACCATTTTGAGACCTGCTTCAAGAACAGATCACAGTACGGTCTCTTGTGAACTGAATATAGCGTAGCAACCTGATCTTCTAGTTTGATTTCGATCATGTGGCCGTTAGACATCCTCGTGCCTCTGGAAAGTGAATGCACAAGGGTCTCATCTAAATCCAACACCAGCGTTTTTCTCGTATCGGAGTTCACCAGGTTTATGGGGAAAATGGTTCTTGGGAAGGTGAAGAGTTTAGAGTGAGTCGACAGAAGGGATGACGAAGATGGGGAAATTGGTGATTTTAAATCAACAACTTTTGATGCGTTTGGCTCTCCTTTTTCAACTTCCTCATCTAATTCGAAAATGATAGAGCTCGACCTCCTGTCTTTTGAAGGTTTAATCTGTTTGCTTTCTCTGGCGTCCTGTCCCACGGTATCCAAATCCTCGGCTGTTGGCGTTGAAACTTTATCGTTGGGTACAGAGCTTTTTTGTTCCAAAAGACTCAAAGGGAATGTTATTATGAACCAACAGAAAAGCAGCGGTCTCACTAATAGCAAGTTTGGAAGAAAGAGTAAGATTTTCAGCACATATGGTGTCGATGGATCCTCCTTTTGCTTAGATGGCGTGTCATCATGTATTGTTGCCTTAGGTACAACTTGCTCCACATCCCCGGGACTTAAGGCTCCATCGACCTTATGTGCTAAGTAAGATATTGAGTTCATATCCTGAGTTTATACTGTATGAATGGAAAACGAAATTGATGGTTATCTAGATTTTTTGATGCACGTCTGTTGTCAGTTGAAGATGATCCCTTGCAACTCGGGTCAAAAATCGAGAACAGTCCAGGGTTCCAGAGAGGTTCTTGATTGGTGGTAGTATAACCGACTTCTATACTTGTGAATCCCTTTGCAAAAGATCCTTCAAATGCTGAACGAGCTTCAGCCCTGGTCCATTTCGTTGGGTGTTGGGTTGGCAAGGTTCAAGCCTTGAGGCTAAATTGCGTTTGTTTACCCAACTGTTGGACTAACCGCAAAGGGTAAAAATATCCCTAATACAGCTCTAAACGGCAATTGCCCCAATATGGAGTAATGCGCGCATTTTGCTCTTGTCAAACGAGTTCGCGGAGAATGTGGAGAAGCGCGAAGCCGTGGCACCAAGATTTTGCCGAATCCCGATGTCATGCGTGGGGACCCCAATGCGTCAACCCTCTCTTTGCGGAGTGTATAAAGGGCCAGAGTTATCGCCATTTAACAATGCTTTAGGGCTCTATTACAACCAAAGCAGTCATGAAACTGA
This sequence comes from [Candida] freyschussii, assembly GCA_003707735.2. Taxonomy (NCBI): domain Eukaryota; kingdom Fungi; phylum Ascomycota; class Saccharomycetes; order Phaffomycetales; family Wickerhamomycetaceae; species [Candida] freyschussii. The sequence goes on along the minus strand of PPLE02000011.1, from coordinate 351,841 downwards.
ACGTCACAGGAAAAGTAGCTGTTATAACCGGGGGATCGAGAGGCCTTGGACTCAACTGCGCTGAGGTGCTGTTGAAGAACGGTGCAAAATCGATCTACATCACGTCAAGAAAGGAAAAGGCTGTCAACGAAGCGGTAGATTTTTTGAAAGGCTTGGCCAAGAAGTATAATCCAGGATGCAAGGTTGTCGGTGTTGCTGCTGATGTGTCGAATGGTGCGGGTGTCAAGAAGTTTTTTGACGTTGTTGCTAGTCAAGAATCGGAAGTGCACATTCTGATTGCCAATGCTGGTGCTTCTTGGGGTGCTCCTTTGGTTAGCCATCCTGAGTCTGCGATTGACAAAGTGCTCGCTTTGAACATAAAGGGTGTATTCTTGACTATTCAGGCCTTTTATCCACTTTTGAAAAAAGCTGGGACTAAAGAATATTCATCCCGAGTTTTGATCATGGGATCTGTTACAGGTATTAGAGCTGATGCCATGGAAGCTGGGACTTACGGTTACACTGCTTCGAAAGCGGGAATCATGCACATGGGGAAATCCTTGGCCCTGGAATTAGGCCCGCAGAATATAAATGTCAATATATTGGCTCCAGGTTTCTTCCCTACCAAGATGTCAAGTGGTTTGTTGGATAAGATTGGTGACTCAATGACACGCACTAATCCGAAGAGAAGATTGGGGAATCAGGAGGATATTGAAAGTGTTGTCTTATTCTTTTCCGCTAAAGAGTCCGACTATATAAACGGGGCAGTAATCCCAATCGATGGAGGACAGCACGTTGGTGATGCCTCCCTTAGTTCACCAAAATTGTGAGGGTTACCCTTAAGTACATATAAGTTTATACTGTCATTTAGGTTTGAGTCTATATGATTGAAGTTTGATTCGTCAAAACCCATTAATGTTTAAATCGTCACTATCATCAGCTTCTTCGCTGCTTCCATTGCTTTCATCAATCATTCCTGCTGCTCTAGTGCTTCTTAAAAAGTCCTTGAGCGTGGTTGCTAAATAGTTTTGTGTTGGGACTCCCATATCTTTATCAAGATCTCGCTCACTCTCTTCCGGGTCTCCTTGCTTGAACTTGGATTTCAAAGTCTTGTTGAATCTTATAAAATCCCGCTCATCATCATCTTCCTCTGAGGACTCCTCCATGTTGTTTAGATAGTAGTCAAAGTTACTAATTAGCTGCTGTGGAATGGTCAAAATTCTCTCTTCCTCCGGTTCTTTATGAATAGCCTCTGTTGGTTTTGCTGGCTGTGAAGATGTGTCACCCTCACTTTCCATATTTTCGATGTTGTAATTAGTATTGAGAAGGTTCGAGCTTATAGGAAGGCTTCTCAAATTCCTAGCGTTAGTCCCCATCCTTAATCTATTTGTTGTAGTTGATATGTCACTTTCATAATCACTCTCTTCCGGCTTCACCACTTTCAGCTGCACCGTATTGTAGCTCTTACAATTGTCACACTTCAAGCCTAGAACATGATACGGACTGGAAGATTTGGCGTTACAATCATTGCAAGAGACAATACAAGTCCACCTGCAATATGGCTCTGGAAGCGGCTGTAAGGATATTTCCATATCAAGAACTCTGAACTGTGCTTCCATATTCAAAACTGTCTTTTGACAAGTTGGGCATTTGTAAGAATGTTTAGAGTGATCATCAAAACAAGATTGGTGGATTGCATGTCCACATGACATGAAAACAACAGGCCTTGTTGATGTAAACATGTATTCTCCACATATAGGACAATCAGATTGAGTGGCCCTTTCAATGCACTTGTGCTCATGTTGCAACTCGATAGAGAGACATGCATTACAGCCTTTACAATGGAAAAAGTCTTGACCAAGTCCAAGACCTAACCGACAGATACCACAATCATCACAGTGGTATATGTCTTTGTTTTCATCATTGTCATAAAGCTTGCACGTCTCACAGAAATAAATCGCAAACTGTGCATCACAAGATTCACAGAACTGCGTAGGCTCTTGAACATTAAAGCAGTGCATACACATCACGTGTCGAGTGTTTTCCCTCTTGAACTTGTGATCCGATATGGTTTCATCATGGCATTTTGGGCAGACATGCCACGTCTTACACCGAGGACATTCCATTTTGCAGCTTCTTTGATAGTGGGAGCAGCCTAAAACATGCTCAGCCTCGTCATGAAACTCCTGCGTTTTGACTGAGTCGGTAACAGTTGGCAGCTCATCTTCAACGTCTTCCTCATCATAGCCAGAATCATGCCCAGCTATGCTAGTTGCCTTACTGCGAGTTTCGATCTGGTATACTTCATCCCCATTCTCATCAACAAATCGAACCTTATCATAATGTGCACCCATCATCAACTTTTGAACCAGCCTGCTTTTTTCCTCCTCAGAAGCAGCTGATTGCCTGATCTGTATAATTCTCTTTCTCAGAAAAAGTTCATCATTTTCGTAGCCTTCAGACGTACGAGCCAGATCCTCCAGCTCTGAATTCTTTGTGGCATGCTTCCTATGGATACGACGAGTCCGTCTCGGTTCTTTGTTCCGAGGAATGATAACTTGATCTATGAGATGAATATCGCGAGGTTCAGCCGCGGGTTTGATCACTTGAGGCTCCAAGAGCTCATCATTATCGGAGTCCACGTTGTTTTGAATCGTTTCATCAATAGAACTTTCAAGAACGGACCGTATTGTTTGGAATCTATTCAAGGCGAATTGAAGAGAGAAGCCCGATTTCAAGTCCTCAATCAAATTAGCTAGTTGCTCGCGTCTCGAGATTCCCGCGTCTCCTTGAGCTTGTGATGTCCAGTTGAAACTAGGAAGTCTTATTCCTGTAAAGGATCCGATCCCGTTGAGATCTCGAGTCAAGGAGTCTTCTGAATCCGAGGAAGACTGCTCTGTTCTTGGTTCATCGATGCAAAAAGTTTCACCACCAGCTTCATGACTCTGTTCCAAAATGGGATATTGGTTTCCTGCTAAAACATCATCATCAACCATCATGTATAAAGTATTGTATGCGCTTCAAGAAACCTCACCCAGTCGTCTGTCAACCCCCTCCATCTTTCCACTGCTTATAACTTGATGGAACTATGTAGTACTTCTTGCGCGGTGGCTCTAACCGGGTAGTGGCCCAACCTAGTCGTACATTAAAAAATGGTAATCCGACCACATCACATGATCATAGTTCCCCGGTTCTCGATATGGGCTATCAAAATACAAAATGCAAAGATATTAACAAAGTGTCTCTTTGACACCTAAATACTTCCAAACTATCTGGATTTAAAATCAGTGGCAATGGCATTGAAAATCACCAGCTTTATCAATTTCGAAGGTCTCAAAGAGGATTTCTACTCCAAGAACTTTAGGTATGTAACAGAGACTAATTCTCTCAGCGGGATTACTTAAGCTAACACATAATAAAGCGTCTATGGACAATGGTGAGTTTGATGTTGAGTTCCACAAGCCCGGAAAGCGGTACTAATGGACGATAGGAATGGTATACTATGCATAATCTTATGTATTGCCTTAGGAATTGCCAACCTCTTCCACTTACACGCTGTCGTGGTATTTGGGGTAATCTCTATGTATGTATCACAATCGGTTCTTCGGTGCATCCATGTTTTTTTTACTGACAAACTATATAAGAATCCAAGGAGCAGTGCTCGTGTTTGTTGAGCTCCCATTCCTCTTAAGAGTTTGCCCAATGAGTGACAACTTCAATAGTTTCATTAAAAAGTTCAATCAAAATTGGCCGAGAGCCTTATTCTATTTGGGGATGTCCGTTATTCAGTGGTGTTCGTTAATCTTAATGACAACTTCTCTTATTGTTCCTGCTCTGTTTTTGTTGTTCAGTGCTATATTTTATGCCTGTGCTGCCATTAAACACCAGCAATTCCAAAATAGTGCAGGTAATGTGATGCACACAGCTGAGACTTTTCCAACAGATGCGGCCATCAGAGAAATCTTGTGATTCTTGATACCAGTACATAAAAGACCAAATATCTACGAATGTATGTGCTGCGCTTCAACTACATGTTTGTATAACATGAAAATACTGTCATTAAAATGCTTTCGATCCGTCTACTATCTAATAAGACAGTGTCGTCGGGGGAAAACGAAACGAGTGGAGTTTGGAATATTGCCAAGCTAAAGTTATTCAATTGCTGTAAATGAAAGGTAATCATGACTCATTATTGGATGCAGGACGACTATACCTGACGATGGTGAATTTTCCTCAAATGAGCCTTCATGTTATCACATCTATTGAACCTCTTCCCACAGCCCGGTTCATCACACTCAAAAGGCTTTTCAGAAGAATGTGACCTCATATGCCTCTTAACATGCTCTGGTCTCTGGAATACTGCACTGCATAAGGGACATACATGTCCTTTCTTTGATTTTGACTTGTCAGGGAGGTCTATGTTCGACACGGATTTTTGTAACCGCTTACGAGGCTGTAGAATATCGTAGCGTGTCACCTCAGGGGGAGCATATTCCGCCTTTGTTATGGAAGCAAGGTTGACCACAGATTGAGAGCGTGTTAAATTCGTCATGCGCCTCTTTTCATCATTGTGCCCCGCCACATCAGGCTCTGCATTACGGGGATCACACAACAGGCTAGGCTCGTGGCTCAAAGACCTAGAGGCAAGTTTGACAGTAAGGTCTGCAGCGATTGCAAACTCATTGGTTCCTGATCTTCCTCGGGTGTTCTGTTGACTCATCAGCATCATAGGAGAGATCGACGAGAACGAGGTCTCGGTCCTAGCCGATGGAGTGGCAAGAGGTGTTGTTGTTGACGGTGAAGGGTGTAATGGTGAAAGATTTGATGGTGGTGTGTAGAACGGATTTGTCCCACCTTGAGCTGGTGACTTGGTGGACGTTGATGAGATAGATTGATTGATGGTGATGACAGACGCTGCACCAGATGCATCTAAAGAGAGACGCGACCGCTTTCTAGTGTGCCGTGGCCGGCAAGCCAAAGGAGTGGCTTTCGGGGCGAGTGGTGAAGGCTGAGAAAGACGCGAACTGTCATGTTGACTTGGAGTCAGGTAAAGTTGGGAAATATGTGGAATAGATTCTGATCGTGGTTGCTTCAGACGATTTGGTGTAATTACCGTAGACAGGGTAGATGATATGGAGTTTTCTGATTGAGATGAAGAAATAATATCTTGTGGAACGGTGGGCATTGAATCCACTGTGGACATCGTATTCATAGACGCCGAAGCCCGTAATGAGTTGTTATACTCATCCTTAGAAACAAGTTCCATTGCAGGGTATAGATCGCAATGAGTTTCATCATCAGGTCCTTCTAGGTAGCATGGTTCAGTAAAGCTTTGCTGAACCTGGTAGTGTGAGCGAGGATTGTATTTTGGTGGATATTGTAGCACTTGATTGTTCTCGTTGTAAATTTGATCATTCCGTGACGGTGGGACAACGAAATCCTCCTCTTGTTCGATCGTGCATCCCACATGGCTTTGGATCTCGGCTTCAAAAGCGGCTATATCTAATGGTTTGAAACTTCCTTCAGTCGGCTCATCCATGGGATCAAGATCTGAAGCCAAATAGTAATCTCCCAGCCTGAAGGGCGATGAATCAACCATATTGGGCAGTTGTGAGATGGATACCATTTGAGGAGGAGTGCTCATTTCCAAACTTACACTGGAAATACCTTCTTTGCTGGAAGCTGCGGACTGCGTTCTGACGGGATGTGAATATGGAGGGGATTTTGGATTCTCGTTGGCAGTGGCCGTGAGAATTCAGATTCCAAGATGGAACAGACAGCAACTTTTGAGAGACGGTATGATGGGGCTTAAAGAAACAAAAGCACCCTATTGGCCAGCCAACTGGTGGAATAATAGAGCGGTAGGCAAATTATGAAGGCTGCCCAAATAAATTTGATTAGAGATCAGAAGATTATTCACTCTTGGAAAATGTTCCGAGATTGCGCGCGTGGCTGAGGAAAAGCTTTTTATAGCCAAGTCGCCAAGCGCGTCAAAACGAGCGCGTGTTCTTCTTCACCTGCTATTTTATTACTAGTTCTGAAGTCAGCTCGCTGCTACGGTTAATTAATGACGCCTAGGCCCACTATCGCTTCAGTTAGATAATAGTTTTCTAGGAAGTTGTGGTTGCGTCTCTGCGGATGAGCCTCGGCTGCCAAGTCATAGCTGAAAGAGACCACGTAAACTCACGTCCCTAGCAAATGTGCAGTTGATGAGGTGTCGGCATTCATCATTGAGCCATGAATGTTTGTTCCTGATCAAAAAATTGCTATGAAGGCGGACCCGGTCCAGATTTTATATGCATTATTTCCAATTCGGCCTCGAGTTTTGACAGGCATTGAATGCAGTCCCTCCATCAATGTTACTCGCACTAGTCTGGGAATAATATCAGATCCATACAGGCAGTGATTCACATCGCCCATGTGCTTTTCGACAAACTTCTTCTCGGTGTACCGGCTCGATCTTTAGAGAGAGAAAAAGGATCAAGCAAGCTGGAGGATATCGGACGCGCGACTGGCCCCAGTATCAACGTAGGGGGAGAAGATCAACATGAATACGCAAACACCCCCGACAAGTCAGTAGTACGCTGTAATATGGACATTTTCTCAGTTCTCGAAGGTCACTTTGTGAACCAGCCCTACCAGGTTTTCCACTCGTCGAATAACTCCTACTGATAGATAAGGTTGATTTTTTTTTCTAGTTACCCCAGAAACTGAAAACAATAGCGCACTCGCCTGGTTTGGGGACATTTCCGTATTTGGAGATCATCACGTGCATGGCAGATAATCCTCGCGAGTCGCGACGCGTGTTTTTGTGTCAAGTTTTCAGAGTTCCGAATACCGGTCTCAGTGTGGTTCCATCTCTCCTCAGTGGTTTTTCGATGCTCAAAGTTGTGAGTTATATTTGAGTAAGACTTGGGCTAAGGAGAGATGGAAGCAACGTCCCAGTCATTACCATTCCTCTTTCATCCCATCCCTTCTACGGCCTCAGACGTGGAGAACCAAGTTCCATTCCCACCTCCACCAATATTACAGCGCAGTCAGCCGGGTGAGAGAAAAGTTTTGAATGAGTTGAGTCTTGAGCCACATATGCGTGATGACCATGGTACATTCAAGCCAACGCCTCTTAGAACAGTGCACTCGCTTCAGTATGGGGATATAGAGAATATTAGCCAGACTGCTAATGAAGACGATACATTAAGGAGGCAGAGAACGAACCGCGGACATTGGCTTAAGCTTAAAATAGCTTCTCTTTTTCACAGAACCAAAGCAGAATCATTAAACTCGAAGCAGGTTTCATTATTGGATCTTGAAGAGCTTTCCTGCTACAACCAGTTCAAAAGCTATGACACCAGTAATATCTTGGAAGAATTTTCACTTCGAAATAATGTCTTCGGAGATGATATCTCTAGTCAGAGCATGCCTATTCCATATTTTGCACCCCTACATGAACTTTCTTGCGAGGATCTTGAAGTGTTGACAGAACAGGTCTTCGGACTACCCTCTCTAGATGCCATAAATATTGACGCTTCACCTCAAGGCTCAGAGCTCGATCTTGATTTAGGTGTTCAAGAAATACCATCCTTACCAAGCCCAGACCATACTTCGCAAAAGCGTTACACCGATGAATCACTGCTGAACAACAATCTTAAGTCAGTCTCACCTCGGTCAGAGGTCTGGTCAACTTCAATCCAGAGTAGTCGAGATTTGATCATAGGCCTCCAAAATGAAGACTCTGATAATCCAGATGTGGCATGCATCATACCTCCTGCTTCTTCAATTTATAGTCCCTACGATCCAAAGCCAACGGTAAATTTGAGGGGGAAAAACGTAAGGAAACGTTACCTAGAAGGTATGGACGCTGAGGCTGAGTATATGCAACGAAGCACAAATCACTAAAGAAGCGCTATAGAGCAAACGGATCCCCTCCCAATCAATGAGCAAAACTGAACGAGAATTAACATGGTGGAGACTTTTGGAAGAGTGACTATCCCACCCATCACATATAAGAAGGAACACAAGATGATGAGTTCGAGAAGAAAGCTTTAAGATCAGCCTTGGATCAGATCTTGTTTGTAAATATCAATAGTACCCAGAATCACCTCAAGAGCCTGCTACAATTTAAATATTTTTCAGTATCCATAACTACGAAGCGGTAAGCTTGCTTTCAAGAGAAGTCAAAGGCCGGCTATTATCACTCGGCGGTATGGCTGTTGTCAATAATATTCAATCATACATACTTTCCTTCTGCATTGACGTCTATTCACAAGTCTCCTAGTGTGATTACAAATGATCAATTTATAAATAGTTATTTAGGAAATCACGTAACTGAATATAAATAGCATGAGTACAGTCAGACTCATTTGGAGCCAGTCACGAAAGAAGCACCCTTAGCGATGTTCTTCTTCAATGTCTCCTTAGCGATGTTGATCATCTCTTCTTCGTAGTCGGCAATGTTACCTAAGCCGTGGATCTTGGCGACACCCTGTGGACCAAGGGTAACGTTGGTTGCAAAGAAGTCGATACCTTCACTTTGGTAAATTGGGTTTTCAACAAAAGTTGGCTCAACAACATCTTTTTCACCGTCCAAACCTTTCAGGACAGAGCCAGCAAATCTAGCACCTGCTTGAGCCATGGACAAAGTGGCGGAACCAGCACCGTTCTTAGCCTGGACAACCTCATCACCACCAAATTGGATTCTGTGGATAAGTGCGTCTCTGACATCTGGTTTCAATTCCTTGTGCTTAGTTTGAGACAAAAGTGGGACAATGGTCAAACCAGAGTGACCACCAACAACAGTAACTTTTTCAGTAGTTGGGTCAGTACCTACAACCTCGGATAAGAATCTTGAGGCTCTGAGGACATCCAATGTAGTGACACCGAAAAGCTTGTTCTTGTTGTAGACATTTTTACCCTTCAAGACTTCACGGACAATTGGCACGGTAGAGTTAACAGGGTTGGAAATGACCAAAATAGCAGCATTTGGAGAGTTATCAGCGACAGCGGAGGCCAGATCTCTGACAATGGAAGCATTGATGTTGAACAAATCATCTCTGGTCATACCTGGCTTTCTTGGGACACCAGCTGGGATCAAGACGACATCGGCACCAGTCAATGCCTTCTTCAAGCCATCCTCTTCCTCAGGGGTGAAACCCTCAACCTTGGAGTTAGTTGGAACATGGGAAATATCAGCAGCAACACCCTTGGCACCTTTGATATCGTACAAGGCCAAGTTGGTAACACGATGGTTCAACTTCAACAAGAGGGACAATGGCTGGCCGATACCACCGGCAGCACCGAGGACAGCAACTTTGTAGTGTTGAGCAGCGGAGGAGGAGAATGATCTTCTGGCAACTCTAGACAACATGATAGATATATATCGTTTCAAAACAATTGGCTTCAACCGAGAGAGAGATTCAAGAGTCTTTTCACTTTATAAACCTACTGGAAAATCAGGAGTTAAAAGGGAAATTACCCAGATTGAATGACCTTCCATGCGCTTCAGAAAGCGTGGGAGCGCACTTTGGCTGCTGAGCCAGCGTCTGCGCATACCAAATTTGCAATCCCCATTATATAAGCCTTGCAAGCAAAATTACAGAATATTACTTAAGCGAAATACAGCTGGCCAATCAGAGCACTCGAAACACTCGTTTTTAACGGCCCCGTCAAAGATGAGCTCAGATGTGCGCCGGATCCTTACATGGTTGAAATTTAATTCTTCTCGGGTAGCATGGGATGGAAATGGCCTACTCTTTGACACGATATTCGAGTACATGGTCTATGGGCTATATAGCAGGTCTCACCATCATTGATAGATATATCTACTAGCTGGGGTACAGCTGGTTGATCTACGATGTACACCGAATTAATATTTGAATTATAATCTAGAATATATAGAAGTGCCAAAGCGCATTGAACTGACTAAAATATAACAGCTGGTCGTGCAAGGTAGCTGCCGTTAATGTGTAGTTTGGAATATAGCCATAAACATATTGCAGGCGCATATGAAATACTACTAGTGACTGTCTCCGCCTACTGCCCATTGATTAGCAGTTCAGGACAGTTTGTAAGTTTGGCCTCTCCCCGGAGCATTCAAAATGATACCATTCAAGATGCCCGCAATTAAACCAGCAGATGGCAACGTGATCAACCAGCCCAGATAACAGAATGTGACCATTCTCCAGTTCACTGCTTTCAACTCTTTATTGCACAAACCTACAAAAACTGTAGCACCAACGGCTGACTGGGTTGTGGACACAGGAATTGCTAGTTGTGTCGCCATAACAGTTGTGACAGCAGCACCGAGCTCGATGGCAAACCCTCTTGAAGGAGACTGCAACGTTAGCCTATTACCTAGATTTCTCATAATGTTATATCCATATGTCCAGATCCCAATGACAAGGGCAGCAGCTGTGTAACAGAGAACCCAAATAGGAACCTGAGCCTTCTTATCTACTTTGTTCGTAGTCCATATTTGATAGATGGTGGACAAAGGGCCCGCTGCATTAGCGATATCATTCGAGCCATGCGCAAACGACATTGTGCATGCTGTGATTGCCTGTAAAAGTGAGAAAAGGTACTCAATTTTGTTATCGTAATATTTGGCTCTGGAGTGCATATCTTTGATGTCTCCAGACAGCAGACCTTTGCCATGAACTTGGTTGGCAATAACGTCCTGGGTCCAGCCATGGATTAAAATTAGCCACAGAAGCTTTGGCCATTGTGATGGCACTTTGAGCATAGAAAACCATAGCTGACGAGTGGATAGTTTCTTTTCAAGTGGAGCTTTCGATTGTCCTGTTGTGGCTCCCGTGATTTCATACTTAGACTCAAGTAGTTCCAATCCGTTTTCGAAGATCTTGTCTTTCTCCCCAGAAGGTACGGTCACATTGTCATATACTTCTTTATCTTGTGTGATATCGTCATAATCCTCGAAGCGTTTTCCCTTGTAATAGTCAGGACACAGCTCTACACCTTTTGGAATTGGAGGAATATCATCGGTTGATTTGAAGTAATAAAGCGGACCGAGTGGAATGTGATACCACTTGAGTCTCCAATCCTCATAAATTAAGCGACGTCTGAAGTAAGGGTGCAAAAATATGAAGTAAACAAGCGTCGCGGAAGCCCCAACACCCAAAACGGATCCCGCAATTGCACCGTCGGAAAGAGCATTCAATTTGAGGTTTGGTGCACCTTTCCAGACAATCAACATTGTCAAAATGGCAAACGTGATGAAAATTAACGTTGGCATTAAGATGAACCCATTTCTCAGCTGATGTTTTCTTTCCAAAACACCATATTTGGAGATGAGAAAAATGATTGATGCGAAGCAACCAGCAACGGCAGGCGCAATGAACCATGAAGCAACAATTTGAGAAAAGCCGTTCCACCCCCAATGAATATCATCAGCTCCTACGGCAGCTATTCCTGCTCCAATAACTGCACCGACAATAGAATGAGTAGTTGAGACTGGCATACCAACGGCAGTGGCAATTGAAAGCCATATCGAAGAGCCAACAAGGGCACAAGCCATAGTAAGCATTAAAACAGCAGGTTCATCAGCAAACACTTCAATATCAATGATTTTGGATCGGATGGTGTCTGAGACTCTTGAACCGGCGAGTACAGCACCAAGAAACTCCATTATAGCAGCCAAGATCATTGCCTGCCAATACTTGAGGGATCTCGAAGAAACAGAGGAAGCGAACGAGTTAGCAACATCGTTAGCACCAATATTCCACGCATCCAGGAATGCAAATATCATTCCTATAGCAAATATATAATCAAAATCATGAAGCTTTCCCATTGTGTTTGAGTGACTCTTTAAGGTTCTGACGAGAGCTATTAGTGAGGTAGATGTTGGAAAAAAAGTCAGGATAATCCAGCAAATATATAGAACATCGTATTCATTCAGGCCAGACGGAAGCCATTGGGATGCTCCCTCTAAATTGTAGCATTGAAGAGATTGTGCCAAGTCATCAGTAAGTAAGTGCTTGGCGCTCTTTTACTCCAGGTGCACGACCCTGGATCTTTCAGCGTTGTTTATGACATAGTTCCAGAGCTTAGAGCAGATACAACTGTATTTCCCGCACCCAGATCCTTATCCTCTGGAGGACCTTCACCTTATGCTATTGTTGACTTTTTGTGTCATCTCAAGGTTGTGTCAATGGACCCTGACCAAAGTGTATCGCGGAGAATTCGCTAGGGCCACGCCGACGCGCGCCCTTACCAGACTCGTGGGCTCTCATTAATTGACAACACGTTATTGAGACCTTCGGTCTTTCAATTCCAGGAATCTAACGGGGATGAGCTGCTGGGAGTCTTCATATAAGTGAAGGAGAACCAGCTTCCCGCTCGATGATCACTCGTTATATCCCATCGGAAGACTCGGCCGTGATTATTGATAGCACAATCCTCCAAAGGTCCAAGAGGGCTACCTGGCTCTCAGATCCTCCGACTCACGAATAAACTGGGCTGTGTCTCATATTCCTCATATCACTTAGCACGTGCCTCAACATCTTTCGAATCGTAGAGCTAAAATTCGCTCGCCAAGAATCAAGCTAGATAATGCCCATCCTGCTACCAACTTCCAAGATTGGAAAGGCCGTTCAAATGGGGTTTCAATAAATCCTTGCTTTTTAATATGCGCAAAGCTTCAATTCACAAAGTCTCATAGGCTCATTTGCTGGGTGATGGCATGCAAGGCCAAGGCGATTGGGAATATTGACATCAGGGAATAGTCTCATATAGAAACACTGGTTGTCAACGTAAATACCTTGAATACCATAGCTTAGCCATTGATTTAATCGATCATAACATTCAGCTTCTAGTTGCAAGTAGTGGTGTCTATACTGCCCCAACATCTTGAGCGAACAATTCAAAAATTGCTCACTATAACGCACTATCGGCTTTCTGATCTCAGAAATGTCACACGTCCAGAGCAGTTAATTCACAAAGTCCTATTTGCTTAGGACCCGGCCTTGAAATTCGAACCCACAGCAAGTCAAACATAATTCTATATGGATTCTATACGGAGGGAGCACCTTTAGGATGGAGAGACCCTCGCATTGCCTTAGGTCAAGAACAATGCAGTCCCCATAATTAGTTACTCAGCTCTGTTGAACCTATTGTTTTCGTAAAGACCCACTTGTCAGTCGGTCATAATCGTGTTTTGCCTCCCGATTAGGACGTTCGAGGGTTGAATGGCATCATCGCTTTTGACAGCTCCCGAGAAGCATACCGAAAAAAACTTAAATTAAACACCCAATTTCGCTAATTTCAACAACCTTACCGCCAGTGACCTCCACCACAGCGGCTAAGAAGAGCAGATGGGTAAGACAACGCTTTCGATCCAGGGGATGACCTGTGGCTCTTGCTCCTCGAGCATTACCAAACAACTGGAAGCTCTCCCCGGAGTTTCGCAAGCCCAGGTGTCTCTGATAACGGAGGAGGCGGTTGTTGAGCACGACAACACCATAGAGCCTGATCGGCTCAAGGAAGCGATCGAAGACTGCGGTTTCGATAGTGAGATCGTCTCGAATGATTCCGAAGTGGCAACTTTGCTGAGAACAAAGCTCAAGATCAAAGGCATGACCTGTAGTAACTGTACGCAGGCGATAACCAATGTTATCAAACCGACTCCAGGAGTGACAAATTTCGAGATATCTCTCATAACAGAGGAGGCTATAATAGATCATGACGCATCATTGAGTGCAGAGAGTTTGAAAAATATGGTCGAGGATTGCGGATTTGATGCCGAAATAGTGGAAGTCAATAGCCTCGTTAAGAAAGATGAGGTTGTGGAGACAATCATTTCAATCAAGGGCATGACTTGCGGTGCTTGCACGTCCAGTGTAACGAACGTGCTGAATGATTTGCCCGAGGTTGTAAGTTCCAGTGTTTCTCTCATAACCGAACAGGCCACGGTAAAACATTTCAAATCTTTAAGCCCCAACGTTTTGAAGGATGCTATCGAGGATTGTGGGTTTGATGCTAAGGTAGTATCAACACAGGAGGGAAACCAGAGTCCATTGATCGAGAATACTGTGTTTGAGGTCGATAGCTTGGAAGGGGTTGACAGATTATTACAAGCGCCAGGTGTCATATCGACAAGTACTGTGACTCAAAGGTCTTTAAGTATAAAGTACGACTCTACAATTACTGGTGTGCGTGACCTCATCAAAGCTATGGGTGAGCTCGAGATTCATGCCACTCCCCAGAATGTTGTCGATATAACATCACAAATAGAGTCTCTAAACAAGCTAAAAGAAATATACTTCTGGAGAAGGAACTTTACTAAAACAGCCGCTGTTGGAGTCCCTATGATTATATATCATAACATTCTTCCCCTTTTTGGAATAACCTTCTCACTTCACTTGTTTCATGGAATTTATCTGGATTCTATCTTGGAGCTCATTATCTCTTCATATATTCAGTTTACCGTTGGTCTTTACTTCTTCAGAAACGCCATCAACGCTTTCAAGCACGGGTCAGGAACTATGGATACGCTTGTGAGTATTTCGACAAACATCTCCTATTTTTTTTCCGTCTTCACTATTTTGTTATGTTTCCTTCACAATAACCAAGATGTGCCACCACATACATTATTTGAGACGGCGGTTTTATTGATGAGCTTTGTGTCTTTAGGAAAATGGCTTGAAACAAAAGCAAAATCAGAAACATCTGCCTCGTTATCAAAATTGATCAGTCTTACCTCTTCCGATTGTACAATTGTGGAAGACCCTCATAAATTCGATGCTGAAAATGGAACAACCCTCTCAACGATCACAATTCCTATCAATTATCTCCAAGTTAACGACATTGTTGAAATTAAACCTGGTGAAAAGATACCTGCAGATGGTGTCGTTATACGTGGCGAGTCTGAAGTCGATGAGTCTTTACTTACTGGAGAATCCGTGCCTATCCCGAAGACTGTTAATGATAAAGTAATGGGGGGCTCTATCAATGAGATTGGTCACATATATATCAGAGTCTCCACAACTTCCGAAAACTCGCAATTGTCAAAAATCATCAAGCTGGTCAAAACGGCCCAGATGAACCGAGCCCCTATACAATCTTATGCCGACTTTGTTGCTTCTATATTCGTTCCAACAATTTTAACACTTGCAGTAATTACATTTATATGCTGGCTCATCCTGTGCAATGTTCTTGAGAATCCACCTGCAGTATTTAATGATGTCAACGGTAAGGTTTACATCTGTTTGAGAATAGCCATCAGTGTGATAGTGGTCGCATGTCCTTGTGCATTAGGCCTGGCTGCTCCTACCGCAATAATGGTGGGTACGGGTGTAGGTGCAACTCATGGTGTGTTAATCAAAGGCGGCGAGGTTCTAGAGAACGCTAACGATGTCAATATTGTACTCTTTGACAAGACTGGAACCCTCACTATGGGCCACATGGTGGTTGACAACTTTCATGTACTCAGAGATATGGAGAAAAATACAATTCTACACCTGGTTGGTGGCTTGGAACAAAAAAGTGAGCATCCTATTGGTGTTGCAATTGTTGAATATGCCAGCAATAGTATCGGCACTGAAGCCTTTGAACCTGTAGTTGATGAGTTCGAGGTTAAGATTGGAAGAGGCCTGAAGGCAAAGATGGCTTTCCAAGGTGTACAGTACGAAGTTGAAGTGGGCAATTTGAAAATGTTTTCAGACGAGTTTCTAAAGAATGACAAAACGTTTGCTAACCTGAGAATTGATTCTGACAAAACAGTGGCACACGTTGTTATTAATGGCGAGTATCAGGGGTATTTTGAACTACAGGACGTGACTAAAGATGACTCTCCTTCTGTGATAACTTACCTCAAGTCTCAGGGGCTTGATGTTGCGATGGTAACTGGCGATTCGCAAAAGGTTGCGAACCGCGTTGCCGCACAGCTTGGTATACCATTGCGGAATGTATTTGCTGAGATTTCCCCGTATGGAAAGGAACAACTTGTACGGGATTTTCAAGGTCGTGGCTTGAAGGTGGCGTTCGTTGGGGATGGTATCAATGACTCCCCGGCTTTGGCGACGGCAGACATAGGGATTGCTATTGCTTCAGGAACTGATATCGCTATAGAAGCTGCAGATATTGTTTTGCTCAACAATGAGAAGAAGCTTGAAGGTGTGAGTTCAGCTTTGTCCATCTCCGTAAAAACTTTGAATAAGATCAAATGGAATTTTTTCTGGTCCAGTGTTTACAACCTAACGATGGTACCTTTAGCAATGGGGGTCTTGATACCTTGGGGGATACAACTTTCACCCCTGGCAGCTGGATTAGCGATGGCATTTAGCTCAGTAAGTGTTGTTTTGAGCTCCTTGATGCTTAAGAGGTGGACTCCGCCAGATATCACAAATCTAAGCTTCGAAGATGACTATGATCTTGAGGCTGGGATAAAATACAACAAGTGGAATCTGAAGAGGAGTGTGAAAGAAATGCTTAAGTCCAAGAAAAAAGTTCCCGAGGACATAGAGATGCAAGAGGGCCTTTTAACCCAGGGATCCATATAGCCGATACAACATAGACGACGATGTAATGATTAATTGAATAAAGATGAATTACGTACTATTAATGTTGTTACGAGCCCTTGTTCGAAATCCACGGCTAAATACCCCGGTGTGAACCCCAATTAGGAATATGTTCGGTAACACTTGCAGGGCTTTACCGATAA
The DNA here is from genome assembly GCA_003707735.2 of [Candida] freyschussii. Lineage (NCBI taxonomy): Eukaryota > Fungi > Ascomycota > Saccharomycetes > Phaffomycetales > Wickerhamomycetaceae > [Candida] freyschussii. The sequence goes on along the minus strand of PPLE02000011.1, from coordinate 335,190 downwards.
GACTGTAATCAAAGAAACCCACCTTTTTTCAACTCACTAAATACGTGGTGGGAAAGAATACCCTCTGGTGCTCGCTCATGAATACGTCTTTCCATAACTACATCTGTGTTTTTGTAGAATTGTTATTGGGTACTGGGTTGGACGTTTTGAGCTCTACGCATTATTGCAGCGCCGCGCTTCGAGCTGAACTGTATTTCGTATTCAGAAATAGTGCCGATTTCGTGTGCAAGTGCAGGGGGGGACTTAAATCCAACTAGAAAAAACTGGACTTCTACTAGTTTCTTTCATCCTTTGCAATGGAGGGCGATTCTTCGACAAGTTGACCATGTCAGCCGCTACTGAAAGAGATGACGCAAAAAATGAAGCCGTTAGCCAACTATCGTCGCGCGCAAACTCTCTATCACTCAAATCATCCTACACTGTAGACGATAATCACAATGAGCCTGTGAGGGCGTATCAATCCGAGAATGAGGGAACCCTGAAACGTATTAGGAGCTTCAAAGAGCAGATCGCAGAGGACAATCAATTTATAGCAGATGAAGAGTCAAGGGAAAAGAATAATCTTGAAGCGCAGCTTCGCAGAGAGTTCACGATTGAAGACGCTATTCAACTGACATCACATCTTGAAGAGGAACGAGATGCTGAGAAGGTGGTCTCCCCAGATGATGCTTCAATCGTGGAGAAAGTTTTCACCAATAAGTCCACTGGTGGGGTAGATCTGCCTCCAGATGGTGGATACGGATGGGTATGTTGCCTATGTGCTGCTCTGGTCTTGTTCTCAACTTGGGGCAGTAATAGTGCATTTGGTGTTTACTTGTCATATTACATCAATAATGATATCTTCCCTGGTGCTACCAGAATGGATTTTGCTTGGATAGCCGGACTGATTGTTCTGACGGCTCAGCTTTTTTCACCCTTGGCTTTGATACTTGATCAGATGGTAGGACTTAAGTTTACTATAGGTCTAGGTGTATTCCTTCACTTCATCGGCTATCTTCTTGCTTCTTTCGCCACAAAACTATGGCAGCTTTACGTCTGCCAAGGTGTAATCGTTGGTTCAGCATTTTCCTTAGCAGTAGTTCCAGCATGTACCGTTATACCTAATTGGTTCCTCAAAAAAAGAGCCATTGCCTCAGGGTTAATTTGCACAGGTACTGGTATTGGCGGTGTGTTTTATTCATTGACTATCAATGCATTGGTTCAGAGGACTGGCAATCAAAGGTGGTCGCTAAGATTTGTTGCAATTAGCACCGCATTCTTGATGGGATTGGCAGTGACGTTCATCAAAAGAAGAAATACAGGGACCAGGCCAAAGTTCAACAGGGCAAATATTGCGATCAGCTTCCGTGCTATGTTCAACCCAAAGGTGTTCGTAAAAGGAAAACTATGGTATACCACTCTTTGGTTTGCCTTTACATTGCTTGGTTACAGTATCACTATCTTTTCATATTCATCTTCTGCCACTGCCCTGGGATTTTCTCAGCATCAAGGCTCTGTGCTAACTGCCCTCGTTAATGCAGCACAGGCAGTGGGACGCCCAACAATGGGTGTTATTGCAGATGCTTGGGTTGGACGTATTAATTACACAATCATGCTTAATCTTATTATAATGATTATTGTGTTTGCCTTTTGGATACCAGCTAGATCTTTCGTTGCTTTGTTACTTTGTGGGTTGTGTTTAGGTTTCACATTGGGAGTTGGTAACGTAATGAATCCCGTTTTGACAGCAGATGCGTTTCCTCCAGACGAGTTTGGATGTGCGTGGGCGACTCTAAACGTGTGCATGGGTATTTGGTCGCTGTTCTCGGAGGTTATCGCTCTATCGCTGAGAGACGACAACCTCAGTGGACCTTTCCTTCATGCTCAAATATTTGCGGGCTTCATGTTCTTACTTGGTGCCTTGTTCATGGTGCCACTGAGAGAGTATCAGGTGAAGAAGCTGCTAAAGAAAAGAAGAGACGCTACACTTGAAGAACTCGAGGATGTGGAAGGAAGAAAAGTCCTCGGTATCTCGCAAGATCAAAACAACAAGGAAGCATTGCAAACTAGACTCAGTATTTACGAGCAGCTACTTACGCACTCTCCCATCGCTTACTTGAAGAGAGCATTTTACCCCATCAAAGTGTAAAAGTGGAGAAGGATTTGTAATTTATCTCGGCGTTGACACCAAGTGCACAACGTTCATTTAATGTTTTAATCTACGTTTTAATGTTTGATCGCCCCATGTGGCCCCTTGCCAAAAGGTAAACAACGAAGGTAAACATCAGATTCGCGTCAACTTCCATTAACACTTGAAGTACGAAGAGGCGTCGAAATTATGGGTGAATACTCTCTAGGGATCGATCGAATTTACGGCACCTCGTCAGATAGTCAACTGAACTTCGTGGTCTCTACCAACCTAATCGCGTATATCGCTAGCGGTGGAGTTGTTGTGGCCAAAATCGACAGACACACGGGCAGCCTTTCCCATCAGCGATTTTTTTGCGCCAACAATTCGAACAATACTCAGTCTTCATCGAAGACGGGTGCATTCTCCTATCTCAATCTGGTGCAACAGCCACCGGCGGAGGAGAAAGATAGTTATGGACTCCCAAAAGTGACTCAAACAGTCACCATCGACGATGCCACTGCACAACTATCACAGTTGTCAATAAACTCACCACCTAAAAGCATGCAACAAAAAGTCAGAACAATCTCCTGCTTGTCAATTTCTCCTGACGAGAAGCTGCTAGCTGTAGGAGAGTCAGGCACACAGCCACGGATCTTGTTATTTTCCTTAGCGCCAGACTCCAACAACTTCCCCTTTTTAAGTATACTGGAGCACAATTTTGGTATTACCGCATTGCACTTTTCCGAAGACTCAAAATTCTTACTAAGTATTGGCGAACAACATGACGGCTTTTTGTACCTATGGAAATTGAATGGGCTAACCCCATCTGTCATTGGTGCCAACAAATGCACGTCTCAAATCAATGGAGTATTATGGCATGGTGACAGCATTATAACATATGGCATAAGGCACATAAAAATATGGAAGTTTCAAGATTTTGAGAAAAAATCAATGATACAAGGCAAAAGCGTTGTATTAGGGGGCTTCATCAATGGAAATTTTGTGTATGCCACACCTGTCACGTATGATGAAGGGGAGGATGATGTTTTATTTTTGACTTCACTGGGCGAAATATGCGGTTATAGCTATGCGAGAAACGCCTTGCTCCTCAGGTATCGTCATACGGCTGACGAGAAACTGGGCGCTATTTTGACCGATTCGTTTGACAAAAAAGTCTGGATAGCTGATAGTAAGATCTCCGAACTCTCTACAGATGCGCTGAGGGATGACTTGGTGAAAGACAGTGACGGAAGTATTGATTCACCTTCCAAAGTAAGATTTATGGCTCCTATAGTTTGTATGAGGCAGCTTGGCCCAGACTATATAGTCTATCTCACGTCAAAGGAGGAAATCCAGCTATATAGAGTGGCGACTAAGACATCTACACACCTCATTGATTCACTATCAAAGAGTGCAAGTGGAGTTAAGAAGACGTCTTCCGGTATGATAATAAGCTGGACCAAAGAGGGTGTGTTGAAATCACTTGACTGCGAATCACTCGACTTGAAAGAATACAGATCTATTGAGGTGCCTTTGGTTCCAAATAAAGTGATTGAAAACCACATAACAGCTTTGGACCTGACTCCAAAGGGAGAAGTAATTATCGGTGATGCCTATGGTCATTTGAGGCTTTACGATGGAGATGGGAAAGAGCTGTTTAGCATTCAAGCACATGAGTTTACAGTTAATGATGTGGTGTACTTTGAGGTGAATGATTTTCAGTTCATGGTTAGTATTGGTCGTGATAGGATGATACAAATATTTGCACGGACATCGGATAATACCTTGTCAAATGATGAGATCACAGGGAGCTGGGCTATATTCCAGACATTAGCTGAGCACAAGGGTAACTTGCTGCAACTTATCTATCGTGAACAGAGGATTTATGTTGCATCGGCGGATAGATCGATATCTATTCATAAACTCAGTGTTGATTCTGGCGAAGTCTCTATTCACAAGGAACGGACGCTTTCTGTGAAGTCCACACCAGTAGCCATGACCCTCCATCATGACGACTTGGTGGTGTCCACGATGGATAAACAGCTGACAATCTTCAAATTGCACTCACCGGATGCCGCGAGAAGCTTGAAGCTACATGATAGTGACAATGAATCCATCCTTGCGGACAATATTGCTCTTCTTTCTCCTGACCACTTGGTTTGCTCATGCTCTGATAAGAGTATAAGGGTGTTTAACTATCACACTGGGAAGCAGATATCTATGAGCTGGGGCCATTCGGAGCCGATCAAGTTTTTGCTGCACTTCTCCCATCATTTGATCACTTTGAGTAGCAGTGGGTGTTTGTTTAGCTGGTCGTTATCCCAGGACACCAAAAACACAGCAACGACTTCGACTTTCAACGAGTACAATGACTTTGGCACCCCACCAAAAGTTGCAAGAAAGATCAAAAAGTCTATTTCACAATCATCAACGCCTATCAGAAGGCCACATAATATGTCACCAACTGCTACTAGGCTTCAATCCACGGCAAAGATGACACCAACTCGGCTTTCAACTACAGCGAAAACCAATCTCTCTCCATCTGCTTCTCTAGTTGCCAAGCCCTCGCCACGTTCATCCCCGAGATCGACTCTCAATTCACCGAGTCCGTCTAACAAGAGGACTCCATTCATAATAACGAGCAAGACTAAACTGTCAGAGGAAAACAAGGAGAACCATCAGCATAATATCCGTATCAAGCCAGAGGACTTAATCCGTGACCTACAATACTTCAAGAAAGATATGGGTACTTATACATGTGAAGAAATCAACTCTGTGAAGAATGAAATCTCGAAATTGTTCAGCTATGAGGAAGAGCTGTTGAATAAATATAACAAAGTTGTTGTTGATGCTGTTAATAATCTCATAAATAAGGAATAAATAATGCTTCATTTTGGATAATTTTGAGCTCTATCGTCTTGGATGTATCTCTGCAGTTTCAACAGGGGAATCGTCCTGGACGAGGGTCCTATGTTTCTTCGTAATTGTATCTTCGTCATGAGGTTCAATAACACCAATGGCATCTCTAGCCTTTTTCATCCTCTCCAGTAATAGCTTCTTGTCCGCTTCGATCACACTTTCCCTCTTCCACCGTTCATCAGCTTGTTGTGCCAATAGTCTCATTACTTGCTTTCGCTGTTCTTCGGCTATTAACTCCTGTAGGGTGGGAGGATCAGGTCTGGTATACCTTAACCATGAGAGCCACCGAGGTGAGATTTCATTCCCGGCATATTCCCCAATCGAGGCCTTCTTCTCACGGTACTCCACCATTCGACGGAGTCTCCCATATCGCTCAACTTTAAACTCCCAAAACTCATTCCCTTCTAAATCGTACCCTACAAACCATTTACGCCTAAGAGGGACACCACGTAGCGCCTTCCATTGGTGGAAAACCCTCTTCCAAGGCGACACTTTCCCAGCCAAGGGATCCATTTCCACGCTACACCGACGGTGATGAATTTAGTTTCGTGTAGTGAATACTCAAAAAAAGTCAGTGTCGGTGACACAAAATTTCAGAGAGAGGGGGGAGAGAAAAAACATCAAGGCCAAGTTTCCCGTATAAAACGAGGTTAAGACAGCCATAGCCATGGACAGAAAGGCCAAACTTGCTTACGTCCCGCCGGTACCCATTCAACTCCTCGATGAAGCTGAAGGGACCGAGCCGGCTACAGAGTCCGCAACAACGAGGCGTTCGCTCGATACTTGGGCATCAGACGTGCACATAGGAGACTGCACGATAGTCACTGGCTCTAATGGCTACAGGTTTGCCGTATGGTCTGTCACGATCGAAACGACAAAGGGCGGACATATACATTTGCTGAAGAGGTATAGTGAGTTTGATGAACTGAGGAAGGCTTTAGTACGAGCCTTTCCAGACCATATGAGTGAAATCCCCAAACTGCCACCAAAAAAATACATTGGAAACTTGAAAGACGACTTTCTCGCAAAGAGAAGGCGCGGGTTAGAGTTCTTTATAAGCTGCGTTCTGTTGAATCCTGTGCTTGGGAACAGTGAGATTGTGAAACGCTTTGCTTCAAATTCAGCCAAGTGAGATGGTTTCTAAGTGGTGAAGAGTATCACGGTACTGTTTAAAATTGGGCATCATTTTTCTTTTTTTTTTCTTTTGCTTACTTCCCTGATTGGGGCTACAAGATCACAGTGCCAGAAGGATGAGCACAAGCCACTTCTTAAATCTTCTTAAGGATCTGCTAACGCTGTCTCGATTTATAGACCAGTCATATAAACAATTTGACACGCCCACATACGGAAGTGGCTTACGTAACCATCAAGGCACAAAACACCTAAACACCTCAAATCGGTACTTCAAAGCTGCTTGTCCGTGTTCTCCAGGCTTCTAAGGCTTTGCTATTCTTTACGCTTTTGTCACTCAGCCATGGAGACGATAAAGTCGATCGCTAGCAGTGCTGTGAGTCCTGTAGCGAACTATTTCTATCACTGGGACTCGTCACTCCATCTGACGAGTGATCTTGTGCTTATACAGTTTGTCATTAGAAGAGCTATAAGACATGCCTACAACGTGTCAAGGTTCAGGAACAACTACTGGTATCTGTTCGAACGAACTGTGAAGCTATACCCTAATAGCCAAGCGCTGATATTTGCCAAGCCAACGGGTTTGAGTGGCGAAGCTGGGTTCGAATTGGAAAGCTTCACTTATCAGGAGTTGTACGATGATATCTTGAGGTTATCTGAGATTCTCGTTCATAGATATGGGGTCGAGTCTGGTGATACAATTGGGATTGATTGTACCAATAAGCCCTTGTTCATTCTTTTGTGGTTTTCACTATGGAATATCGGTGCAATGCCAGCGTTTTTGAATTATAACAACTCGGGAGAACCATTAGTGCACTGTATAAAAGTTGCTAAAATGAAGCAAGTTTTCATTGACCCAGACTGTGCCAAGAATGTTCATGAATCTGAAGCTGCTATTGAAGAGCAATGTGAAGGCGTCAAGTTGAACTATCTCAATGAAAGTGAACTAATCAAGGAGATCAAGGATCCGAATAGTATAAAGTTTAGACAAGATGATTCCAAGAGAACACCTAACGATTATGATTTTGACCCAGCCGCATTGATATATACATCGGGTACAACAGGGTTGCCTAAACCTGCTATTATGAGCTGGAGGAAAGCTGGCCTAGGGTCAAGTCTTTACGGGTACATTGTCAAGTTGGATCATAAAAGCACGGTTTTCACATCTATGCCTCTCTATCATTCAAGTGCCTCTATGCTTGGCGTGTGCGCTGCCTTTAACCATGGAGCATGTGTTGCATTGAGTACCAAATTCTCTACTTCAACGATCTGGACTCAAGTGAAACTCACTGGTGCAACTCATCTACAATACGTTGGTGAAGTTTGTCGTTATTTGATAAACTCACCACCTTGTCCCGATGAGCGGAAACATCATCTAAAAGTGGCATATGGGAACGGGTTAAGAAGTGACATATGGAAAGAGTTCAAAGAAAGGTTCAACATTCCAGCCATTGGTGAGTTTTATGCAGCTACTGAATCACCAATCGCCCTTACAAGCTTCCAAGAAGGTGATTATGGTATTGGAGCTTGTAGAAACTATGGGAAACTGATTAACTCTATTCTTCAATACCAACAAACAATCATCAAAATGGATCCAGATGATAATAGTGTGGAGTATAGAGATCCAATCACTGGGTTTTGTCAAGTTGCACCTATTGGTGAACCTGGTGAATTGATAATGAACATTTTTTTTGCAAAGAAGCCAGAAACAATGTTTCAAGGATATTTTGGGAATAAGAAGGAGACAGAATCAAAAATATTGAGAGATGTTTTCCGCAAGGGTGATGCATGGTATCGGTCCGGTGATCTGTTAAAATCTGATAAGAATGGACTATGGTATTTTGTCGATAGACTTGGCGATACGTTTAGATGGAAATCCGAAAATGTTTCCGCCACAGAGGTAGAGACTCAACTCACGCGTGTCCCCGGGGTTCGTGAGGCTGTTGTTGTTGGTGTCAAAGTACCTAATCATGAAGGACGTGCTGGATTTGCCGCTCTTGAATTGAAAGATGGTGCATCGAAAACTGAAGTTTTATCTAAGGTACTGAGTACTGTTGAGCTCCCAAGATATGCCATTCCGGTTTTCATCAAATTTGTCGACGAGATCACGCATTCCGATAATCATAAAGTATTGAAAAGACTCTATAGAGAGCAAGTGTTACCGAAAGGTGCTAATGGGGATGAGCAGATATATTGGCTGAAGAATGGTTGCTATGAGGAATTGACTGAGAGTGATTGGGCAGTTATCATTGCGGGAAAGGCGCGGTTATAATATAAAAAATCGTATATCAGCTTATGAAAAACTTTATAATCTTGTAAAGACCCCTTCCGATAATGATGCAAATAAACGGCACGTAAAAAATCTGACATAGTTGAATTTTACTAACACCAAGTTTAGTTTCTACAACTGCCGCTTTGTCATCATTTGCATCAACAAAGGACCCAGTATCATAAAACCTTTGCAATAAATCATCTTTCTCCTGCCATAGATCGAACAGCCAATTCTCAAATAGTTTCAAATCTTTCTTTGCCTCCTCTGGATCGTCATACTCTAGTTTCCCCAATGGTATCTCATCAATGTTCAACAGCCTTATGTGTAAATCTACCCTTTCTGGATTTTTACCCTTAAGGAAGGCCTCCTCCAATTTGTAAATATCCTGCCCATATTCATCCGGTTTCACGCCTGAATAACCAACAGTAACGTCATAAACCTCTTGTAAAGTCCCTTTCAATTTCAACAAGCTGAATCTTAGCCCTGTGGTTCTAGGTAACAAGAGGTATTTGAAAGGTTCCTTACCAATCTTTGCTGCATATGCCTCAGTTTTCAATCTTGTATTCTCACTTAGATTAGTTCCCTCAGGGAAGATAAGTAATTGATAAGGCCATGACTTCTTAGAGTCATTGCCCTTCGGCCAGCCATTTCCTAGCAATTTGGCACCTGAAGCTGGACCTTTCCCTCTAGCATTTGCATCTATCTTTTCTAATTTGTCACCCATGATGACCTTGTCCTTCTCCCATTTACGCGTGAGAAATATAAAGTCGTAGAGATCCATACCATACCCCATCAACGGGATCTTTCTCAATTCGGCCTTGAGCATGATATAGATGAACCCAGAGAGGTCCGCTGTATAAGCAAGCCACCACAGGAACATCCAATCGGTGTATATCTGGTGATTAGCCAACAGCAATGAATGCGACGCCAGCACCGTTTTCAGCTTGCCATCCACCAGTTTGAAGCGGTCCTGTTGGATGTTGGGCGACGTGACCCTGATCTTGATCTCCTGCTTCGAGGCGAACGTGACTGCCGTAGTCAACAGCACGATAAAGCTTGTCTTTGTCTTTGAGATCCATGCCTGGATGAACTCGCCATCACGGCTCAAAAGGAGACCGACAACCTGGGTGAACACGATGGAGACGCATCCCAGGAAGAAGACCACCACCACGATCGCCGTCTTGACGACCCCGAGCAACTGAAGCATCTGTAGTGTGATGAAGAGTTGAAGGGAAGTGGCAAATTTGTGTATCGCGCGGGTTTATCCTCCTATATATAACATAAGCCCAATGGTTTCAAGGCTCAGCTTCAAAGGCGAGCAGAGGAAGAAAGCGAAGGTTGTCAAGAGGAAGAAAGGCAGAAAAGTTGATCGGGCGGCTATTGAGACTTCATGGACTTCTGCTACGTGCCTTGCTGATTTGGCCGGTCCTTGTCTGATTGCCTTTGGTGAAACGGAGCCGTTGGTGGTGGCTAGCGACTTGCTGGGGAACGTGACAACACGCTCAGATTTGCACCTGGCGCCATCTCCGATCAATGAAGGGCTTGGTGCTCTGGAGATTCACAAGATCGAGCCCATTGATGTGCAACAGGTGTTTGTTATTGTGTCTTTGGCCAATATCACCACGACTATCAGACCTGATCGTACAAAACTGGCATTTAAAACCGCTAGTGCTAAGTATTTGGGGAGAGGAGACTCCGACGCTGTGGAATGTAAGAATGAGGCTATTGGTCCCTCTGAGATGTTCGATGTGGAGAAAGTCGTCAAGAATGACGGTTCTGTATGGTTTAGACTATGGCTGGAGAATGAAAAGTTGGTTTATAAAGATGGCAAGATCCAATCAAGCAAAGACGAGGGGGAAGATCTTTTTGTTCTAAGGGTCCAGGCAAAGAACTCAACCATGGGTAAAAAGATCTTGCTCGAATCACAAAATCCTACAAATGATAATTCATCTTCCATCAAACATGCAATCGAAACTTTACAAAAATCCAATATTCCAGTATCTCCAGATGTTGTCGAGAGATTGACAGATGCTGCTTCAAGAGGGAAATTGAATGAACAAATCGTCGATGAACGGGCAAAATTCAAATCAGATTCCCGTTGTTAAGTCAAATCATAGTATTGGTTTCTTTCCTCGTCATACATTTCCCTATCAAAGTTCAAATCAACATTCACGCCATACCTTGGATACAACTTGTGCGATATGTGCGAGGTTGTGTCTAGCAAGGGGATTATACCATCACAAATCAGTGAAATCCCCAAACGCGACTCTTCACTGGGTAATACAACGTCTGCGTATTCCTTTGTAGGGTGTATGAACTCGTTGAACTCAGGTCTAGCCCGCTTCAAATAGATGTCGAGAATCTCTGCAAGGTCTTTCCCCTTCTTTAACACGTCTTGTTCAATCCATCTGTTGAGTCTTGTGTCAGCATCACAATCTACAAATACCTTCATAGAAGCCATCTGTCGTAGCGTTTTATCGTATAGGGCGTAAAACCCTGGTATCAAAATGACTAGTCTTGATGATGTCTCTTTTTGCAACTTTCTAATATGGGCGATGGCACCGTTGAAGTCAATACGTTGAGGACTAGCTACGTTTGATACGATAAACTTATCCAGCTCTATAGTCTCAATACCAACATCAAATTTCTCAATAATGCTTCTTATCTCATGACAAACCGTACGCTGAAAAGAATTAGTCCACCACATCGAAGCAGGACACACAACAATCAACAGCACTCACTTTGCCAGCACTATGGCCGCCGCCAACTAAAACAATCACAGGCTCGGTCATGCCTTATATAAAATCAAACACAAGTATTATAGAGAACGAGAAAATGGAAAAAATGTGAAAATCTTCATCTCATCGTACTTACTACCCACCAAAAAAATCTCAAAATGTCACTAGATAGAGCGCAAGATGCTGAGCTTGAGTTCAAGACCTCCAAAGCTGTTGAGATCGTTTCCTCTTTCGAGGAGATGAACTTGAAAGAGGATCTTTTGCGTGGGATATACGCTTATGGCTTCGAAGCCCCATCAGCTATTCAGTCTCGTGCCATATTGCAAATCATCTCCGGAAGAGACACCATAGCTCAGGCACAATCTGGGACTGGTAAGACTGCTACTTTCTCCATTGGTATGCTGGAAGTCCTAGACACAAAGAACAGAGAGACGCAGGCCATTGTACTCTCACCGACGAGAGAGCTTGCCGTACAGATCCAAAACGTGATAAAGGCCCTGGGGAGTTATATGAATGTTCAATGTCAAGCGTGTATCGGTGGTACCAGTGTTGGGCAGGACATTAAGGCCCTGGCTAAGGGTCAACACATTGTGAGTGGTACTCCAGGTCGGGTTCTTGATATGATCAAAAGGAGAAACTTGAGCACAAGACACGTCAAGATGTTAATTCTCGATGAGGCTGATGAACTATTGAGTAAAGGGTTCAAAGACCAGATCTATGATATATATAGACAACTACCAGCGGGGACTCAAGTTGTCGTTGTCAGTGCCACGCTCCCCAGAGACGTTTTAGATATGACAAACAAATTCACCACTGATCCCATCAAGATTCTCGTCAAAAGGGATGAGTTGACATTGGAAGGTATCAAACAGTACTTCATTGCAGTAGAGAAGGAGGAATGGAAGTTTGATACGCTGTGTGATTTGTATGACTCTCTCACAATCATGCAAAGTGTTATCTTCTGTAATACAAAGAAAAAAGTTGATTGGCTAACGGAAAAGATGAGACAGGCCAATTTCACCGTGGTGGCAATGCACGGTGATATGAAACAAGATGAAAGAGATCAAATCATGAACGACTTTAGGTTGGGTAACTCTAGAGTGTTGATATCTACAGATGTTTGGGCAAGAGGTATCGATGTGCAACAAGTTTCTCTTGTCGTTAACTATGATTTACCCTTTGATCGTGAGAACTATATTCACAGAATAGGTAGATCAGGAAGATTTGGAAGAAAAGGTGTTGCTATCAATTTTGTCACCGATGAAGATGTTCAAGTGTTGCATGATATCGAACAGTACTACTCAACACAAATTGATGAAATGCCCGCAAACATCGAGTCCATGATATAGATAAACCTATTGGCTTTCAAGAACCTCTCGTAGTTGTCTATTTCTTTCCTTAAATATTTCAATCTTCCCCCTTAGCTTATCAATTCCCCCTTCAGCAGTGATACTGTCAAGACCCATCAGTTCGCTCCGCGTAACATCGATTCTGATGGTCTTCGTATTATCCTTATCCTTCATATTTACTTTCATTATACCGATATCATTGTTGAGGCTCTTGAACCCCTTGACCTCTTCTCCATTGGCATCCAAGTCAAGGACGATAGCTTCCTCATCCTCTTCAATATCAGCCTCCAGGTTGAAGTACTGTGGGTCGTCTACAAAAAGATATCGTATCTCTGGATATGAGATTCTCTTTTCAAATCCGGTGGAAGTCACAGTTGATCTATCTGATATTAGAGCGAAGTACGGTATTGATGACTTTTCCCAATGTTTTGACATCCTCTGAGTTCCGCTTTCTTGATTAACAAACTACAATGGTGTGTGTGTCGTTACGCCTATACTAAACTCACCGCGAACTCGTTCATTACTTCCAAACACCACGATATAAATGTTTGCACACGTGACTTATCAGCACACTTCACTTTTGAGCCAACACTTCTGCCTTGGCCTTGTCCCTTTTCTCAAAGGCTTCTTTGAGCTGCTTTTCAAACTCTTCTTCACTCACGCCGGCTTCCCATCTTAATGGGTAGGCTGGGTGGTCCTTTGGAAGAAACGTATCACCTTTGGCACCGTGTATATTCTCTCTTAATGTCCCACCTGGAACCGCATACTCTGTTTGGAATATACCTCTTCTTTGTAGCTCTGGAATAAGAAGATCAACAATATCTTTGATGGATCCGGGGAAAATTGAAGACCCAAGATTGAGCCCATCAATGTCATAGTCCCTAACCCATCTCTCGATTTCATCAGCAACCTCAATGTACGAACCGAATAAAGACCCATCTCTTGATTTGTAATTAGCAATGATTTGTCTCTTTGTTAGGGCTTTTTTACCTTTGTTCTCCTCCTTGCGGACAATACCTTCAACAGTAGACCGCAATGCGTTGATAGGACCCATTTGAACAGGTTCATCATCGTCGTATTTACTCAAATCCACGCCAGAGATCCCACCAAACCCAACCTCTGCATGGTTCTCCACTGCGGCCGCTCTTATACTGTTAAGCTTGTCCACCGCATCTTCATGAGTTTTCCCAATGATTGGGATCGATGCAATTAGACATTTGACGGATTGAGGATCACGACCAAATTTTGCTGCAGTTTCTCTAATTTTCTGAATCTTACCCTTGAGACTGTTCTTATCACGATCGTCTATGAAAATCAACTCAGCGTTAGCAGCACCGAAAGCTGTTCCTCTAGAAGATGTACCAGCTTGTAGAATCACTGGAAACCGTTGCTTTGTAGGTTCTGTTAACGCTGGACCATCAACTTTAAAGAATTTCCCCACGTGTTTGATCTCCCTAAGCCTGTCAGGATCAACGAATACACCGGCATCCTTGTCACGAACAACGGCATCATCTCTCCAACTGCTCAACAACAACTTGTAAACAACATCAAGATACTCCTCTGTTCTCTCATAGCGCTGGTCGTGCTCTGGGATCGGCTCACCGTTCAATAATTGACGCCCGATAGAATCAAGATACGATGACACAATGTTCCATCCAATACGTCCACCAGTGACATGATCCAATGAGGCTAATCTTCTAGCAAAGTGGTATGGATGTTCGCTTACTGTGGACATTGTAATACCGAAGCCAATGCTCTCTGTATGCGCAGCCAAAAAAGGCACAACAGCAGTAGGATCAATTCTAGGACACGCCATACCTGCACGAGCAGGCTCTCTATAATTCCCCGGTCCTTTAAACACGTCAAAAAAGGTTAGATGATCCGCTATAAAGATGGAGTGTAATTTTCCACGCTCAGCGTGTTGAGCAAACTCAACCCATGACTGGATATCGTTTGTGAAGCGATACGATTCGTCTTCAGGGTGTCTCCAAGAGAATGGGTAGCCGTGAGTAAAGGCATTGATGATGAGTTGTTTAGCGGGTTTTTGCTTTTTCGTTGGTGGTTCGTCAGACATTGGAGAAGTGAAGTCAATAGGGTTTGGTAAATCAGAACCACATAATTGCGTCTATTGTTTCTTCTTCATAAATCAAGCGGTCTGTTGAAAGTGTGGCACATCTCATGAGATTATTACATCGGAACCACCGAGATGGTGTCAACTGTGGATTCCCGCATCCCAATTACCCTTTTGGGAAAGAAAACGCTCTGAAATGATCCCGACATTCTGAACTTCTGAATACTCGAAAAGCTCAATCGGCCTTAGATTGAAACTATATACTACATAATTGGCTTTTTCTCCAATTATACGCTGAGTTGTTAATGGAATACATCTATTGATGCGTGGCTATCAACCAATCCAGACACTCTTCAACCTGTCGAAACTCCTCAAAGCTCAAATCCAAGATCTTCCTCGACAATTGATACGCTCTCAAATGTATTACAAAGTGGATGAAATCGAATGAGTCAAGAATGAGAACAACTTTGAGCCCCTCTGACACTTGCAAGGTGAATGTTGACTCCGGTGGTGTTGATATTCTTTTGAATGAGTCTTCTTCATAATCTCTTCGCTTTAGGTTGGAGTATCTTTTGATTTTGATCCGGCCCTCCGGGACCTGATGTAGCACGTTCTTCACCATAGCATACATCGTCTCTAACGTGTGTTCATGTCTGAGATGGCCAACTAAAGGGCGTAGTATTAACGAATATTTCTTTGATAGAGCCGAATTTGATAACGAGCTACTCTTCACGACACTCACTTGTCTTTTAGAATCAATATTTGTCTTGTGTTTCAATGCAAGCATTAGTCTTAAGTAAGTCGCGAGTGTCTCTGCTCTATTATCCTCTGGTCTCGTTATCCCTTCATCTGAAAGGTCTTCTTCATCATACTCTAGAAAATCAATCTCAATCATCTTATCATGTGACTCCAACGTAATTTTGGAATCATTACCTACCCTAACATTACAAGATATTAAGCCTGCTGCCTCTTCTAGTAACTGGTTAAACAACTCTTCTTCGAAAAGAAAATACCTAGCTTTTTCAATCTGTGATTTTATTGAATCATCATTCTTGAAACCTCCATCAATATGTGATTGGCCAATAATAGAATAATCGTCCTCGTTTTCTTGCCTTGCCAATATTCTCACTCGGACTACTTTTTTCAAACTAGACGAACTCAAGGGTATCAACTCAATTAGGTGATCATTAACCGGTTTCAACACAGCGTTTCCCTTGACTCTATAAGTTGAACCCGAGTCTTCATATCCAAACTTAACTGCAAAGAGCCTCTTTCCTGTAAGTTTGTCTCTCGTCTTGTATAGAACCACTCTATTGTTAAAATTACGCTTGATTGCATCCCAGAACGTTTTTTCCTTGACGACTTCTTCGCTTAGTCTGATACTTGCACCTCGCAAATTATCAGCTGCACTCTCTAAACTAGCCAATTTCCATCCTTGGCCCACTATTTTCTCTCTTTTGAACCTCTCCTCCTTTTCCTGTTGCGTGACACGTTTGATCACTTGATCAGAATTCAAAGAACCTGGAGGTACAAACTTCTTCAAATGCGCACTCATTGATATTGAGCCGGCAGCTGGACGCACGCAACTGATTAACAACGACACGAAATCTAGGGCCAGTGAGGATTCATTAAGAGCAGTCGAGATGTTCTTCAGCACTTGGTTTTTATTCTTGTAAAAAATGTCATTGGTGTCTCTTGTTGATGTTGTGCCTCCAAAGCTCGACTGTGAATCGAGCTCATCATCATGGTTGTAATCTGGCGTTGGATGAGCCACTTGCTCAATTTCACGAGTGAGTTCCTCCTCGGAGAGATTCACAAAGGGCCCCCGTTCATGGACGATCCGAGGGATGAGCTGTTGTAACGTGAGCTTGTCTCTGTTTTGTATGTTAGTTGAGCTCTCCAACGAAAATGGTGCAAAAACCTACTCATCAAGAAGAAACGGGTCCACGTGTTCGTCAATGAGCTTAGCGTCTAATGTCAGAAGCACATTCGCCAGCTGCTCTTCAGCCATTGTCACCCACGGGGAGGTTTGACGGAATAGGATTTTGTTAGGACTACTGTACTTTTCAAGCTGCCTTCGGTTATGTATACATGTCCGCCGCTGATAGGGTCCAGACTCAGGTCTCCCGGAGAAACTTGATGCTGCCTGCTGGCTCTAAATACAGTGGGACTGGAAGCGTTTACCCCTTTGGGCTCCTGCTCTGGCTGAACCATATATTCACTGATCCCTTCTAGCCTGATGACCGCACAGCCCTCAGTGATGTCCTCCTGGCAAGAAACAGCGGACAAGAAGAGGCGATTCGTCTACGGCCAGATCCCCAAGGAGTGGATACTTGACAGGGTTCCATCGCCGGAAGAGGAGCCCAATGCCTTTGAGTACATCGAGACTCTCATGTCCCCTGAAGAGCTCGAGATCACTCATAAGACACTCCTGGAGTTGGAAGATGATATCGTGAAAGAGAGGTACACTAGTTATCAAATCACCAGAGCGTTTTGCCACCGTGCTGCTGTTGCTCATCAATTGATCAATTGCTGCTCAGAGATCTTCTTCGACAGGGCTTTCGCAAGAGCAAAAGAGCTGGATGCATACTATGCAACGACTGGTAAATTGAAAGGGCCTCTTCATGGTCTTCCGATATCTTTGAAAGACCAAGTGAATCTTGAAGGATTAGATTCCTCCATTGGGTACGTCTCACTAGCTTTCAAGCCGAAATCACGAGAAGAGGTCTCTGTCATAGCACAAATTCTTGAAAGTGCAGGTGCTGTCTTCTATGTAAAGACGTGTGTCCCAATGGCAATGATGGCAGCTGATACTTATTCGAATCTTTACGGTCAGACCGTTAATGCCTTCAATAGAAAACTATCTTGCGGTGGCTCATCCGGTGGTGAGAGCTCCTTAATTGCATGCCGTGGAGCCCTGATAGGACTCAGTACAGATATCGGTGGGAGCATACGGATTCCTGCTGCGTTCCAAGGTTTGTTTGCCTTAAGAGGGTGTACTGGTCGTCTTCCGTACGCCAAAGTGACTAATTCTTTTGCATACCAGCCTATTGTCCCCTCTGTTATTGGCCCTTCTGCGCAAAATCTACGGGATCTTGAGTTTTTTGTCAAGACTATAATTGATTCTGAACCATGGTTCAGGGATCCCAAAACACCTCCTATACCTTGGAGAGCGGTAGAAATCCCAACAAAGCTGTGTTTTGGTATTTTAAAGACCAATGGTGTTATCACACCACATCCGCCCATCACTAGGGCACTGGATTTGATCAAGTATAAACTGGAAGCAGCTGGACATGAAGTGATTGAATGGAAGCATCCTGTTCCAATGGAGACCATTCAAAAGAGATTGGATTCAATTTTCCTCGCTGATGGGTATAAAGAAATCAAAGACGAATGTGCCCGATCAGGTGAGCCTGTCACACCTCAAGTAATGGGGTTCAGTGAGGAGACAATTCCTGAGTTGAGTGTGACTCAACATTGGGAACAGGCAAGACTCAAATATGAAGATCAATTGAAATACGATGCAGCTTGGTTGAAAACTAAGGAATCTACTGGTACTGGTCGCCCCATGGATGCTTGGATCTCTCCAGTTTGGGAAACGACATCTTTCCCTGCGGGGGTGTGCAAGGAATATCATTGTACTTATACAAATCCGATGAATTACCTTGATTATACCTCTGTTGTTCTTCCTATAACTAAAGTATCAAGTGAGGATGACGTCCTAGCTAATTATAACCCTCTTAATGATTATGATAAGGAGACGAGAGATCTTTGGGACTTTGAAACATTCAAAGGTATGCCCGTAAGTGTTCAAGTGTGCTGTATGAGATATGAAGAGGAGAAAGCCATCAAATTAGCTGAGATCATCCACAACCTGACGCATTAAATTTTTGAATCGAGGAGCTAGGTATATAGTTCCCTGATATCCCAATACAGTTACTCAACGTATATTACTCTCAAGATCTAGGACGCAAGCTCCAAAATTACACAGATGGTGGTTGCAACACTCCAAAGCCCAACCATGAAAGCCCCGATGGTTTTGTTCAACCACCAATCATTCAATGGAACAATTGTCAGTATACCCACAAGATTTATCAAAAGGGTTATGCCACTGACAACTAATGTCTTGGAGACTTGAACATCGATGTTCTCACCGGTTCTAGAAATGACATAGATTGCACTACCTCCAATTCCTAAAAGTATGTTCAGTAACGGTCCCCCGAAGCAGGCAGAGAGGGCCATTGTTGAAAATCCCATTTGAGCAATCGTGAAATTCGAAATGAAATCCCCAAGGGAGTTACCAACTGCTAGAACAGTAACTCCTAAAATAGCATCTGATAGATTCAGTAACACGGCTAAGAATTCTATGATGGCAATGAGTTCGGTAGCAATCGTTGAAATCCACAAGATCGAACTGATGAATCCAAAGCATGACAATAGCGTAGTGAAAATTTTGGGGAAAATGGGTTTATCCCGTCTAAAAGACTCCTTAGCCAACATTGAAATGGTGAAGAAAGTAATGGACATAATCAAAGAGATTATGAACATTTTTAGCGAATATTTCTCATCGTACATCAAAAGAAAAATCGTGATAAAAGGTGAAGCAACGCATTGAAATAGAAGTATAGTGTAACCTTTCCCTAAAGCTGTATCATAATCGACATTCTTGTCCTTTGAGGTGATGACAGGGATACTTAACCTCAATAAGGTTGCGATGGGTAAAGTTATGATGCTGATAAATTTATCCGTAACTGATTTGCTATTGAACCTGGTGAGTGTAGGGAAAATTCCTGTTAAAGTATGCGAGTTTTTCCAAAAGCTGCCTTGTTGTAAGAATCTTCTTAAAGAGTTATGGGCATCAATGAAGTCCGGAATAATCCCGTTATTGGCCTCAAGAAAGTCTGCGGCATCGGATATATCATCATAGCGATAAGTCGCTGGAGCACTTTGCACTCTAGCCTCATATTCATCTGAAGTGAGTAAGTCATTATCTTCATCTCTAAAAACTGGGGCAGTACTCATCTTTATACTTGATAGTTCGGAAGCAACAGGAGACAACCGAGGTAAAGTGTTCAATGATATCTGATCTCCCTGGGCAGAACCGGTATCGTAGAGATCTTGTAATCTGGTATTCATGTGCAAGGCCCCCAGTATGGATGGTCTAATCTTTTGGATTGTGGATCGTCTTGTCCATTCGTCCAATGTATTAACCGCTTCATTGTCCACTTGTTGCTCCAAAAAATCAATTCCTGCAGCCCCTGACGCTGTCAATTCATTCAAGATATCCTCATCATCTATTTCGTTGTTGTCTTCCACTTCATATTGAGCCAGATTATGACGGGCGCTCCCTTCAAGGAACTGGTTTCTGATTTTTTGATCAAGTAACTGTGATTTCCTCTTCCTTTTAACGAACCAATCCCAGGATACAACGAATAGTACATATCCAAAGTAGAGTAAAATCATGACTATGGCCTCAAGCAATGAGATCTTACCATCACTCAAAACTGCTGAAATCGTAATAATGCTAATCATCAGAAACGAAACGTCTCGTACAAATGGTCTCTTAACCACTTTGAAAGGCCTCACAATGGCCATGGTCCCAATCACAACAGCAGTGATGAATAGCGCTGCCCCAACGAGCTCCCCGATTGCCAAGTTCGCCGAACCAATCTTCATGGCCTCTAATGTAGAAAACACATCGGGGCTCCCGTTACCCAATGCTAGTAACGTAACGCCGGCAAGACTTTCACTTATCCTTAACGACTTGGATATGGTGTCCAAATTGGGACACAGGAACTCTGACGCCGTGATGCCCAGAGTGGTGAAGAGGCACACCAGTAGCAGGATGTATGAGAATACAGTCAAAGCCCGTATCTGGCCACAGTAGTATATCGCCACGTAGTTGAAGAAGCCAATCTTGTAGTCATCGCAATGTGCAAGCGCAAACGAGCACTGATCATGCCGTGGAAGGCTCCTTATCTCGTGACAGCTCAGGGTAGTCGTATTGGCATCTGGGCCAGCCTGGGCACAAACGGCAACGAAGAGCGATAGAAAGAGCACGCTGGACTTCATATAGTTATAACATTAGTCAGCTGTTGTGCTGTGGTTGTCATCAAATCTTCAAAACAAACACAGTGTGGGTTTTTTGCCCTTTATGGCCCCACACACACACCCTCGATAAGCACGAACGAGGCCCTGAAGCGGAATGTCGAAGGAAATCACTGATAAACGCGTCTGGACGACCTTGATCACCAACACGGCGTATCTCCCGGGGCTCCTGGCTCTCAATTACTCGCTACAACGTGTGAATTCCCGATACCCTCTCGTTGCCCTCTACACGTCCACTTTCCCAGAGGAAGGACACAGAGCCCTGGATGCTCGTGGGATACCAAAGCTCGAGGTGAAATATCTTCTACCTGTCAAGGGGAAGGATTACTCCAAGGACCCTAGATTCTATGACTGTTGGAGTAAATTACAACCGTTTGGATTGACTCAATTCGAACGTGTTGTTCAGTTGGATTCGGATATGATCGTTATCAAGAACATGGATGAGTTGTTTGAATTGGACCTCCAGGGGAAAGCGTTTGCTGCTGGATGGGCGTGTGTTTGTAACCCTATGGGATTTGAACACTATCCCAAGGATTGGGTGGCGGAGAACTGTGCTTTTACAGATTGGTATAAGAAGCTTGGTGATAGGGAGGATGGGGAAATTGGACCTCAAGTGACTGATGAGAATGGGTTAATGATCTGTAATGGCGGGTTGCAGTTGGTGGAGCCCAATCAAGAGAATTATGATAAGATTATTGCTCAAATGGATAAGGATTTGGATTATGATTTTGCTGATCAGTCATTGCTATCTGATGTGTTTAAGGGGCAATGGATAGGGCTTTCTTATGCTTATAACTATTTGAAAACCATGAGATTGATACATAAGGATCTCAAATTTGAAAACGTTAAAAATATCCATTATATCCTGACACCAAAGCCTTGGAACGTGGGGAGAGAATTTGAAGATGATACTGGAACCTTCAGCTTCTGGTGGGATATTAATGAAGAGAGGCTCAAAAATGAAAAACTTAAAGAGATAAATGATGGGTTTTAACGTTTGTAATTTGTACTGCTCTACGCAAAAGCTTGTGGTTTTGTTTTATAATTCACTTGTGATTTAATTGACGTTGAAGACGTTGATGCAATAAATTTGTACGCCGTATAATAGGATTTGTAACGGACCGTCTGTTTAACTTCAGTTGATGAAGTTAATATGATATATTAAAAAGGAACAAAAAGATTAAGCCTTTGAGTAGGTTTGCTTTGGGTAAGGGAACGATGGACCGATTTCCTGGATGGACAATTTGGCCAACCATTGACCCTTGTCGATAGCACTCTCGATAGAATCGCCAGAGACCAATCCAGCTAAAAGCCCACCTGCAAAGGCATCACCAGCCCCATTGGTATCTTTAATCTTTGAGGCTTCCAGAGGATGAACAGGGAACTCAGAAACTTTAAAAGAATCGGAGGAGGAATCATAACTAACGACAATGGTTGGCTCCAAACCATGAGTGATTATAACAGTTCTATTCTTCTTTGCATTGACTCTTGGCTCTTTAGCAATGTATTTGGCAATTTCTGTCAAGTCTTCAGTTTGTAAACCATGAGACTTAGCATAAGCAGCAGCTTCCGTCTCATTACCAATGACATAGTTTGCAAAAGTTATGGATTTATCCAAAACGTCTTTGAAAAACTCTGGAATAAAAGGTGCTGACAAGTTAAGGGAAAAATCTTTATCGTTATCAGCAGCGTGTTGGCCTAAAGTGTAAATGGCTTCTGGAGACACTGTTAAGTGGAATCCACCAATGTAGAAGAACTTTGCCTTTTCCACGTATTGCCAATTCTCTGGCTTCTTCAAATGGTCTGGTGTGAAATGGTTCGCAGCTGCTAAATCTGTAACGAGAGATCTGTTGTGTCCTGTGATCAAAGCAACACATTTCCCAGTCTCATACTCAGATTGGAATTGATACAACGTCTTGGCACCAGCCTTGGCGTTGGCCTCCAGCAACAACTCAGAGTACTTGTCCTTGCCAACGGACCCGAAGTACACGACTGAGTTCTCAGGCAACAAGTATTGGGCGCCCCTGGCAGCATTCTGGGCAGCACCGCCGGCAACGGTCTTGACATTTGGGTTGGCAACAACCTCAGCAAAGATTGGCATGTGCTTTTCCTCGGCGAGGATGGCGTCGTTGGCCTTCAGGCCATACTTGTCTAAATACTCCTGGGTGGTGTCCACTTGCAAGTCGAGCAGAGGGTTACCGAGGGCAACGAGAGGGTACGACATGGCTGCTTTTTGGTTGTGAGTGGTGAGCAGACGCTGGACGAGCGAAGGCTTTGGGCGAAAAAGAAGAGCAGAGTTACATAAGCGGCGCATTGGTTGATTGTTTGATGTTTTTGTTTTTCGCTTTGGTGGTTCAGAGTTCAGTAACGCTTCAGCGATCCCGAGGCGGCTGTCAATAGGGTTAAAACTCCTGTTTTGCGGGCTGAGGAATTATCAACACTTTTGTTCTTTGACAAGGAGAATATGCTCGTCGCTGCGCAGGACCCGTTTCTCAAGTACCGGCCGCTCATCCGCGAGCCACGGAACTACTACGAGGCTCACTACCACGAGATACTCGGCTCTTTAGTCTTCTACCAAATCCTGTATATTCTATCTCCCTTCATCTCACGCTCCATTTTCGGTAAGAACTATCAACAGCTCTCTAAAAGGACAAAGCTGAACTTCGATATCCATGTCGTGTCAATGGTGCAGTGTCTCATCTCGATTGCCGCCATCATCCCGCTGATTGGCGACAAGCATCTCAACGAGGACTCGGTCTTGAACTACTCGCCCTACGCAGCTTGTGTTAGCTCCATCACAATAGGCTACTTCCTTTGGGATCTCTATGTTTGCACCAGGTATTTCAAGATGTTTGGGATTGGGTTTCTACTACATGCCTGTGCCTCGTTGTTTGTCTTCACGTCCACGTTGAGACCGTTCTGTCTGGGATGGGTGGCTGCCTTCTTGTCCTTTGAGCTCTCCACCCCCTTCGTCAATGTCAACTGGTTCATCAATAAACTTCCAGCCGGTGCCGTCCCAGGTTATGTCGTTGCCATAAATGGGTTACTCTTGATTATCACTTTCTTCGTGGTGAGGATCTTATGGGGGTTTTACGCTATATATCTTGTCATTGGAGAACTATGGGCAGCTAGGGAACACGTTCCCAAGTGGCTCTTCTTCACGGTGGTGGCCTTGAATTTTGCACTTGATGTCTTGAACCTCTTCTGGTTTAGCAAGATGGTGCAAATCGCTGCGAAAAAATTCAAAGCAACCCCGAAAAAAAGCAAATGAGCAACAAGAGACTCATCAAGCCCACTTATACCAACTCATTTTCAACTATATAATAGACTCAAACTGAACTTCTATTCTAGTCCTACTCCTCTAAATTTGATATACTCATTTTGTTTATCACGTGACAGTTTCTGCCCTAAAAGGGGAATTTGGCGCGTGGAAGGCGAAAAATTAAAAAAAAAAAAAAAAAAAAAAAAAAAAAAGACGCGAACGGGCGAAGCTGAGCTTTTTATATGAATAAACAAGCCGCGGACTTCAATTCTTTCCAATTCAAACAATCAATCGATCCAAAGGAAAATGTCTTTTGTCCAGCAATTTGCTTCATTAGTTGACCAACCAAACATCAATTGGAAAAGGATCATCTTGGGGTTCACCACTTTCCAATTCATTTTCGAAACTTACCTCACGTACCGTCAATACAGAGTGTTGCACAAAAAGGAAATACACCCATCGCTCAAAAATGAGATAGATCAAGACACGTTTGTTAAATCCCAACTATACTCGAGGGCCAAAGCCAGATTCAACATCGTCACTGGAGTGTATTCTTTTGTCCAGAATTATATTTTCATCACAAAAGACATACTGCCTAAACTCTGGAGCTTTAGTAAAGTGATTTATGATAAATGTGGCCCATATCTTCCATTCTTCGCACAATCTAGTGTTATAGTGCAAAGCTTGTTCTTCTTGTTTGCCTTCAATACCATCTCTACCCTTTTGTCCCTTCCAGCTTCATATTACCAGAATTTTATCTTGGAGGAGAAATTTGGTTTCAACAAGTTGACTTTGAAACTTTGGATCACAGACATGTTGAAAAGTACTGTTCTTACAGTGGTATTTGGGTTCCCAATATTAGCTGGATTCCTGAAGATCATTGATTATTATGGTGACAGTTTTATTTTTTACGTTTGGGTGTTTTTAGTTGTTGTCCAAGTTATTGCTGTGGCTATTTATCCAACGTTGATTCAACCATTATTCAACAAATTGACTCCACTGGAAGATGGCGAACTAAAGACATCCATCGAAGCCTTGGCTTCGAAAAACAAATTCCCATTGTCTAAACTTTATGTCATTGACGGTTCCAAAAGATCATCCCACTCTAATGCCTACTTCTATGGTCTCCCATGGTCGAAGCAAATTGTCATTTATGATACTTTGATCTCCACATCCACTACTTTAGAGACAACAGCAGTTTTGGCTCATGAGATTGGTCATTGGGCATTAAGTCATACTTCCAAAACTTTGGTTATCGCTCAAGCCCATGTGTTGGTGATTTTCACCTTATTTTCAGCCTTTATCCATAACAAATCACTGTTTGAAAGCTTTGGATTCTTCAAAGAGCAACCTGTTTTAATTGGGTTTTTACTTTTCTCTGATATCTTCCAGCCTATCGACAACGTCATGACCTTTTTCATGAACTTGTTATCGAGAAAGCATGAATATGAGGCTGATGAGTATGCTGTAAAGCTGGGTTACGCTGAAAACTTGTCCAAGGCTTTGATCAATTTGAACGTGAAAAACTTGAGCTCGCCTGATGCTGATTGGCTCTACTCGAGTTATCACTACTCACATCCTATACTACCCGAAAGATTAGAAGCCATAAACGTCAAGGCTCCTATTTACACCGCAAAAGAGAAATGAAGTTACTAAGATAAAATTAGCGATATAAATAGCTACTGTGTTGAAAAAAAAAAAACAAAAGTGAATGAATCATTATATATTCGTTTTACATGCAACTATGGATGACACAACAACATTGTAGTTATTATTTTCAATTAAAATTGGAATGAAGTATAAATATTAAGTAATAAAAACTCAATTGTACAACTAAACAGTTCACCAAGCTTGTAACTCCTCAAAGTAATCGACTCTCCCCTTTGCATTGTCCAAGTTGTTACCAACGGCATATCTGACATCGTCAACCAAGGCATTATGAGCACAAGTAACAACACCAACGTTTCCTGTAGATTCTTTCAAATCGTCTGCAACGATCGATACAACATCTGGTCTGCCGAGTCTAAATTCAACAAAATCTAATTCCTTTGGAGGTGTTACAGGTGTTTTCTCTCCCACTGAATCATGCTTCTCCTCGCTCTCTGATGAACTGTCACTAGACGAATGCAAATGTCTAAAACCTGGCTCAGAATCTGGCTTAGTGACATATACAATCACCTGCACGTCTGTGTTTTTCAATTTGAGTAATTCATCGTAAAACCAATCTAATGAGTTCCAATTTCTAATCACCCAGTAGAACTTGATATGCTGTTGAACGTTCTTGGCCACACAGTTTAGGATATATGAATAAGTGGAGGCAACACCTGTACCACCAGTATAGTAAAGCACAGTGTCATATCTATGAACAGGCTCTTGACGACCATATGGCCCTTCCACTGCGATCTTGATGGTTCCGGTTTTGTTTGGTTGCTTTCTTAAATGGTTGTGGATTTGAGATGTGACACCTCCTTTTATCTTTGTGTAGAAAGTTACTTCTTTGTCTGAAGTTTCCACAACGGTGAATGGATGTGATTGGAAAAATGTAAGTGGTTTAACGAAATGAACGTACCCAAAGGAACCTGGGAATGATTTCCAGAGAGTATGTTTTGGCACAGTGACTTTCAAAACTTCATCAGATACAACAGTGACAGTAGCGTCTCTGACACCAAAATATGCTAGCCTTACCAGTCTAACAAATCTGTCAAAGCACCAAATAGCAGCCATTGCATAACAAAACAGCTGGAACCCTAAATCCTCAGTATGGATCCATGTACCAATCAAAAAGAAAACAACCAAGACAATGTGGAAGAACAAAAACACTTCATAACAACTTTTTCTAACACGATAAGCAGCTTGACCCATAATAACACCGGCACAAACAGTGGCCACAATACCCCATATGAAATATGTGGCATGAAGTCTTGAGTTGTATTTACCTAAAACCTTGGAGTTCATATGCATACAAACTGAGTGAACCAGTAATAGTAGGAAATTGACACGCGATACCCATTTGTGATACATGACAAACGTGGATTGCTTCCAGCCTGTCACCCAGAGCAAGAAATTGTTTCTACCGGCAAACAGGAAGGTCAATTGGAACCCGAACAGGCAAAGGATACCTGATCTATCACCTATGTATCTTGTTAATTGAGCCTCATTACCCTTCCAGATGGTACCATTAGGGACGACATAGTATTTTGTTGCAGTAAAGACAACACAAAGCACAAAATAGAAAAACCCAACAATGGTTTCAAGTCTCGTTGGGATGAATCCACCAATGGCATTGAGAAACAAAAATGGATTTGCATGTCTCTTGTTTGGTAATAGTGATGGCAATGTAAGATATCTTCTTATAAGATTGATTGGATGGTTTTTCAAGTTCTTAGAGAGGAATACAGCTCTATTGAGGAAGTTGTAGCAGGAGGCAATCAAGAAGATGAGTGCCCAGTAACCCATTAACCCTGCACCCATCCACATACCCCAATCCTGATTGTCAAATCTCATTTTGTTGGAAGCATATGCGGCAGCGTAGGTTTTCTTCTTGAAATATACAGGGACATTGGTAACATGGGTGGCATTGTAACCAGGTTCCTTGGTAATATCGGTGATGTAATGAGTAGCATTGTCATAGGCCTTTCTTAACTTCTCATGAGTCCATGTCTTATTGGCATTTTCTTCACAATACTCGATGATGAAATCCTCAATCTTTTCATCATAGACAGAAGTATGGTTGTAACCACAGTATAAAAGAGAACCGATACCCTGTGGAGTTTTGCATGTACACTTGTAGGATTTGGCAGTGTCCTTTTTACAGAAAGCAGCCACTTTGGAGATGGCTGTTTTGCAGGCATTGATTATAAGCTCTTCATGGCCGTAATGATGATACCCATCAGCAGCAGCAACTACAGCACTTGAAGCTACAAGCGCTAGTCCAAAATTCAAAAGTTTCATCCTTTGAGGGCAAGCCGTAGATCTGTGAGAGATGCAACGGTCAATGTGAACAATACGGGGGATCTGCTCTTCATTATATATGCAAAGCCTCTGAAATCTTGGACTAACGAGGTAACTCTGAACCTCCCATTGGCTAATTTGATATTGAATGTCTTCGGTATGAATTTGAGGGTGCGCATAATGCCCAGATAGATTTCTAGTCTCAGCCTAAAATTCTCCAAAAATTTTCAGGGGCTAGGGTCTATACTGCAGCTCATCATCATCTCTTTCGATAGATTTTGAAAACCAGGGAATATGGAAACTGGTTCAGGGGAGTCAGGGAAGCTCCTATCGATACTCTTGAGTGAATTGCCCAGTGTTGGTGCAACCGTCATTCACTGATGAGAAGAATCCTGTGAACTCTGGCTAAGGTCTCTAGCTCGGGACTGGACCTTGTCGCACCAGTATGCGAGATGGAAAAGATAACCCTAATTTCCCGCGGTCGACACCTTTCAATTGGTGTCCAAAACCGGCCTAGACTGCAATAGCTGTCCCTTTTTCTTTTGTTGGCTTCATGTGCCATCTCTTAATTTGACTAGGGGATACAGCTTAGGGTCCAGCAATCCAGCAAGTTCCCGCCTCCGACGCCGCGCAGTAAGGGCTTTGAAAGCTTGCCCATGAGAAAAGACTCAGGGACTAATGATGGATCTGATTACGCAGATTAGCAAACTTTTACACTTCCAACGTCTGCTCACTCCATAACGTGAACATATTTAATTCCCAAATTGGGCATTAGCCAAATTACGGACCAGCTGCTGTGTTCTCAAGACCGTCCCCGTGGCCCGCTAATATTCAACAGGTCTTTCTTAGGGCAAGGGCAAGAGTGGGCATTTGAATTTAGAACTTGAGGTTGGAAGCCCTGGCTGCAGTTGCAGCCATCAGATTCTGCAGTGGCTTTCGCCAAGCTTGAATTTAAGCTTGAATTTTGTACTTATACCGGTCTTGGCGCATGAAGAAGCGTCAAGGAGCGTCCGAGACTCGATTCAAAGACTCGACTTCGTTCTCTACGTTGTGAAGAAAAGGGCTCTTCACAAGATCCCCGTCTAGCAAGTTGTAAACTGTTCTAGCTAATCAACATATATATATATAGAAGGACAAGTCAGGGTGATCGTCTATTCAACCATCAAGCTGACGTGAAGCTCTAACAATATTAGCAAGATCACGATTCATTTTTATCATGCAGCGGTTAAACTAGTCTCACCAGGCCTAGCATGATCATGTATGAATTAGCGGCCCTTCATTTGGTTTGTACAGAAACGATCAGTGAATACCAATTCGCTGAGTGGCTGTTTTTTCTCACGAGGTGAGAATTTTCTCAATTGATCAAGTAGCTAGCTGATCCATATTGCCGTGCGGCGAAAAGAGACCAGGTAAAAGACCGTTTAAACAATATTAGTTTGACATTGCCCTCGGTCTCTCTTGAAGAAGAAGCTCAGAACATCCCAACTGATAGTTCTGCAAGGGCTTCAGTCTACAAGCCTCACGGGGCGCTGTACTACTCGGTACCTTTTTTTTTTGGTTTTTCTGGGATCAGAGATATCTGGATGATCTAGATAGATTTTGGCCAGCCTCGGACCTCGACTAGTCTACTTGCGCTGCAGTTGGGCAGGGGTCGCTTTGTAACTGTTGTTCAAAAGCGAGGCTTTCACTGCCTTCACTAGCTTAGATGCTTAGACAGCTAATATCTCTTTTCTCTCAACCTAAACGGCCACACATAGCTGGACCTTATAGACCCATGGAAAATTATCATGGAGTTCCGCGCTAAAAAAATTCTGCGCAATGTCTATTGTACTGCAAGCCTAACTCTAGCTAGTACCCCAGCTAGTTTGATTCGCTCCATGTACGACGTCAGTAGCCTTAGGGCTTTCCAAAATTAGACTAGAAAATTCTCGAATATCATTGGTGCAAGTGATAACATTCAAGATATTGAAACTCGAATGCCAGCTGAGTTGATCAGCTCAACTATACTATACCAGTGGGCTGATCTGTCAATCATGCACCCAAGTGCAGATTCTTCCATCACAACTCCACAATATTGTGTGAATCTATCAAGAAGATACCCCTTCTCCTACATTGAGTCTATATATATCAATATCACCCTATTTGAGACAAAGGTGGGGCTTATCACTTATAACTAGTGCCTGCTGGTAAATTGAGGCTGAGCTTCATAGTAAGGACCTAACATTGGCTCCTGTAGTGTCACTCGTTTTTGCCGGAGATGCCTTCCTCTAGTGAACCACTCAAACTAGGGCACACCTCAAGATTTTACTGTTCCAATCAACCAGTGTTGACTAGCCATTCGGCAAACGCCCATGATATGTACGTTTGATTATTTTTTTTTATATACAATCAAGACCTCAACTCAATGTCTCTCTCTTTGGCAACCTTTTCTGATACAGCTGCGGAAATTCTTTTCTTGAAAGCGGCTCTCTCACCGGTGATCAGCTCCTCAATCTCCACCAGCCCTGGCTTGTTGTTAACAGTACCGAAGAGAGCATCACCTAATGCATTGTTATAAGAACGTGAGTATAACTCTGGGTTTTGGGATGCACTCTTGGATCCGAAGGCCTCATCGATAGCTAAATTCAAGTCTTCCTCTGTAATGATAAAGTCCTCAGCAGAATAATACAGTGCAAGAAGGTCCACAGCCCGGTTCTCTTTACCCCTAAGTTCATTTCTGAGTCTATTCGTGGTTCTCTTTGCAGCGAGAATCTTCTTTTCCTCTTTTGTTCTTTGTCTCATCAATGGGCCTTCCAATAATTTGCTGATCGTTGGCAGCGTTAGCCTCGTGGCTTCTGACATCTCGTATTTAGTCTCCGCACGTCTCTTGGCCTCTTCTGCTTCCTTCTTTAGTGCCCTTTCTTCAGCAGCACTAATTCTCTTTTCTTCTTTCTTTAAGGCATCCACATAATATTCACGACGGAGCGCAGCCTTTGACAGCTTCTCCCTATGTGCGCCTTGAGCAGTCCGCAAATCAGGTATCGTTTGAGGATCCTTTACTGTGCTTTTTATCAGTTCCGACACAGTACGAACTTCAGGTAAAGGTTGTTCACGGCTCGTCCCCTTTGGATGCTCGATACCTTCAGCATATCCCACATTAGGGTTGGCTGGTCTAACGATAGGCTTTATTGGCCGTTTGAAAATCTGACGTACTTCAGGAAGTACACCTGACTTTCCCCCAAACTTGGCAGCACCTTTCCCCATCGTAAGGACCAAATGCGTTTTACCACCTTTTAATTCTCAAACAGTTGGAGCTTCATGAGTTTTTCAACGAATACAAAAAAATATCATAACCGGGTAACTACTGTATATATTGCGATCATCCATATATGGAAACCTTCTAATGCTATACTCTAAAATGCATTGATGCGAAGTGGAACTCGGCAAATATGCGGAGAGTCGTTCCCTTGTTCGTCAAAGATGGCACCCCATTCATACTCACCCTTTTCAAGAGCGACAGCCCCCGTCTCCACTCGTCGCGTCTCTCCAGGTTCAAGGAAATCATCTAATGGGTACTGTAAGACTCCGTTATAGAGTAGCTTTCTATCAATCGAGGAGTAATTGGAAGCAAAAGGTACGCTTCTCAGCACACCTTTCAGTCTTTTTTTGGTGTTGTTCGTTATCTTGATGCATATTGTGAAAAATTCACCAGTTGGGATACACTGTGTCAAACCTCTCTTCTTTACTGCAACATCCTCCAAATCGACTTGAATGACAACCTTATCCACTTTGAGAACATTCAACATTTTCTGAGTGAGCCGAATGCCCCTAAGTTCGACCTCACCGGTAATGTTTCCAGTAGACCAAAATCCTTTCAAACGTTTGAGGATTTCTTCTCTGTACCAGAACGACTCCCTTTGAAATTGGTCTTCCCCCTTGGTGATCTTCGGACGAATAAATTGCCTACTTGACAAGCTGGGGATCGGAGACAATGAATCATCATCAAGATCGATTCTTCTCATTGGTAGAATGAGTCGCTTAGTCTCCATCGGTACAATTGAATCCTTCACTTCGAAGTCATCATATTGGAGGTTCACGATGAGAGCTTTATTCCAAACATTTCTGATATCGAGCAAAAATAATACATATTCGGTAACGTGCTCGCTTCTGCTGTTGATGTAATCCCAAAGTACATCCTTCTTCGAATCAACCTCCTGAACTAAAGGTACAATGTCGCAGTCGGCAAGATCTGTGCTTGGATGCACGATAGCAGTGATAGGTACCTCTAGCGGTCTGGTGAAGACTTGGCCATCATATGCGTGGCCGTAATCAATGGTTAAAGTGACCTTGCTCACACCTCTTTTTCCCAGTACTTCCAAGTGTAGATTTATCTCTTCTTGGGGTTTAATCTCCTCAAACTTTGACAAGATTTTGAGCGCCTTCTTGTTCAAAAAATATTCATACTCATACACGTCGCATGGAGGTTGATCCTTGCTTTCCAGCAAGTTCTTCAAAGGCTCGATAGTGGAGTCCCAGATGAAGTATTCCAGGATGTTGATAGATACGTCGGAGTTGTTCTTCAGTCTGAGGATTAATCGTTCACTACCACCTTCGAGCAACATTATGGGATCGATCGAGGTTAATATTTGTAGACTTGGTTGTGCACGAATGACATCCAGTTTCACCACCTCCACTTTAGCACGATCATCTATCTTTCCCTTGACAAGATTCATCTTATATGAAGAGACGATGTCTTTCGATTGGGACCGGCTTTCCTTTAACTTTCTTGATCTCTCTATGTTCGGTGTTTTGGCAATCTTGAAAGATTGGAGCTCACAATCAGAGACTTGTAAGGATATGGTGTCGATTTCGATCTTACCAGCCTCGTACGGTTTTGCCAGGACGTTGATTTTCTGTAATGTCTTGGGTGGAATCACAAAATGGTTTCTGAATATCTCCATCTTTTGAATCTGAATGTCGTTGATATTCAAGGGGAAGGCAAATGGGTTTTGAAGCACAAGCATAACCTCGGCGAGCTCATCTTGGACAAGATAGTTGTCTTTAGCCGCTTGTGTCTTTGTATAGGGATTATAGATGAGAGGTTCATTGCTTGAAGACTTGACAATGGCAGTCCGCTTTTTAGGGGGGTTTGGTGTAGTCAAAACATAAACACCCCTCAAGATAAATGGGTCAAAATAAGCCATAGAAAGGTCTTCACCTCTGGCTAGAGTCTGAATCTCGCTGTAGATCTTAATCTGCTCTTTATCGGCTAATGAGTCGGAGAAGCGAGTCAATAGCAACGATTTCAAATCGATGACTGTTCTATAATCCTGTATCTCTTGACAAATGGTGATGCATAGCTTTATGACTGAGATTTGAAGTTCAACCCATCTAGATGAAAAAGCATCTTGTATGGATACCTCTGGAGTGACGGAGGCACCATATGCTGATAAGATTGAGTTCAAAATATCATGAAGGTCATACGAAGTTGCTGAAGCTCTGTTGTTACTTATTTCTGGAATAAGTGAGACAAATAGAGTGCGAAGCATAAAGTTTCTTTTTCGTTCAAACCCCAGGTCTCCATATATGGACGCCAAAGTTGCATAGATTTTTGTCTGGGAAAGAATATCCATATTTTTCAACTGGACGGCCATCACCTTATTGGAGAGCTTCAGGATTTCCATCCGATCGAAAACCTCGTTCCCATTTTGTGGCTCAAAAGGGTTCCCCCTCACAATGTGGTCCAAAGTAGCATCGTTCAACCCTCCACCGGCATTGAGTACCGTCATAAATCTCAAAAGCCTCAAAAGGCTATCGCAGTACACCAAACTGGGAACATAGTCCTCGGCGTCGTTCTGGGATTGTTCGTAATAATCGATCACCTTCACGCCTATCTTGAGGATCAACTCTGGTGTACTGAAGCGTTCTAGGTCCATCACTCCGGTATTTGTCGAGTTCCTTGGGGATGCTGTCGGAGTTGCTGGAGGGGTATTTGTTGAGTTGAAAGATGAGTGTAGTATGCTTGCAACGGTATTAGACAGTTGATATGGTACATTGAGAAAAGTGAGCATGATTACACAAACGCCAATACCTTCGAGCGCAGATGCAAGCCATAAATAATCGTTACCTGATCTTAGGAGTTTGAGAGCCTCATTGAATTCCCTCAAAGCATCAGTGAACTTCCCAGCGATCAAAAACAAGTTCCCCAAAATCTTCAGCTGTCTCCCCTTCATTCTAGCTTGACGACGTTCGTTGGCTGTCCTTATCGAAATTTTTGAGTTGGCCAGATCGCTACTCAATGACAATGAGATCGATGATCCAGAGCTGATTCTTTTGCTCTTGGTGATTGCAATTGTCTTTGTCCTATCGTTGCTCCCAAGAGTTCCTGGTGACCTTAGAGTAATATGCTGGTATGATGAGATGTAAGATGAAAGGGCATCAAGAAACATTCTTGTGATGTCGCACATGACGGTTTCAGCATTATTGTTCTTATTCAAGTAAAAGACATCTTCACAAGCTGGTTCTCTATTATCAGCATCCATGACAACAATAGCATGTACAATTGAAGATTTGTATAGTTTTTTCAGCTTATCAAGCTCATCTTTTCCCACGCTGGGATCCGTTGTGATCCCGATAACCACAAATGTCTTTCTAAAAGGTTCAAAATCGTGCAAGAACAGCGACTCCTGGCTATCGAGCGCAGTGGCGAAGTCAAACACTACTCGGCCGCTTGGGAAGCCCTGAGGATTGAACGTCTGGGTCTTGGTCGGCGTCACATCCACGAGTCTCACTTCATACGCCGACATCAGCCTCTGCGCATCTTCATGGAACCGCGTGCTGCCGTTGACAGGAACAAGCAGTGCCCGAACGCGAGCCGGCGCGGTGTAAGAATGGCTATCCATCCCCGTTGAATCTACTCGCTGAAGTTCTTGTGAGGCTGGAGTTTTGTTGATCTGGTGTTTTCCTCCTTCTGCGCTAACCGAATACACGAAAACCCAAACGAGAATCAGAACCATCAACACTTTTCACTAGAAGTCGGGATCTGGACAGAAACAACCAAGGAATCAAATGGCTGGGCTTAGCTTCGATAACCATCAGAGAAACCAATTCCTCTCTACAAAGGGCTATGCCTCACCGAAGGCCACGTCCACGGGTACCACCATCGTTGGAGTGAAATTCGACGGTGGCGTTGTAATCGCAGCTGATACCAGAGCCACGTCGGGGGATATCGTGGCAGACAAGAACTGTGAGAAATTACATAGATTAGCACCAAGGATCTGGTGTGCCGGTGCTGGTACAGCCGCTGACACAGAGATGGTTACACAACTCATTGCGTCGAATCTCGAACTTCATTCGCTCTCCACTGGAAGGGAGCCTCGAGTTGTGACGTCTTTACAACAGTTAAAGCAGCATTTATTCAAATATCAAGGGCATATTGGTGCCTACTTAATCGTCGCAGGTGTTGACCCAACGGGAGCCCATTTATTCTCAGTTCAAGCCCATGGGTCTACTGATGTTGGTTATTACTCTTCATTGGGGTCTGGGTCATTAGCGGCAATGGCTGTGTTAGAGAGCGAGTGGAAGCCAGAGCTCACGAGAGAGGAAGCGATCAAATTGGCATCAGACGCAATTCAAGCGGGTATTTGGAACGATTTGGGATCTGGTTCTAATGTTGATGTCTGCGTCATGGAAATTGGTAAAGACGCACAGTTGTATAGAAATTATCTGACTCCGAACGTCAGAGAGGCGAAGCAGAAAAGCTACAAGTTTCCTAGAGGCACTACAGCTATTCTCAAGGAATCTATATATGATTTGGTTGATGTGAAGGAGGAGATTGTTTTTGGTGGAGATGACGCTATGGAGATAGATGTCGCTTAGACAAAAGCACTACAAAATATCAGTATTCACATTTAATGAACGATGATCATGTAATCATATCAAGGGATTAAAGGCTATCTATTTCCTCCCAACTAACTCCTTTAGGGCAATTTTTGTACCTTCCACTATCGCCTGATGTTCCACAGCGTGTACCTTATTCTCGTACTCTTCTAAGGACTCCCCTTTTACAATATCAATCTCTTTCACGAGCAATGGCTCACCAGCATCCACCTCTTGTATCACTTTATGGATCATAACACCACCTTTGGTAATCTCGCCGTCTTGACCGGCCTTCCATGCTCTATCAATAGCGTGCGTTCCATCAAAAGCTCCAGGCAAGGCAGGATGCAAGTTTATAATGGAGATTCCCTCCTCCTCCATGGGACTCAAAAATTCTGGAGCCAATATCAACATCCAGCCTGCGCACACAATGAGATCTGGTTTTACGTGGTGTCCACGCTTTGCCTCATCTTCGTCAGCATCTTTATTACCGTAAATGATCAAATTAGCCAAGTCTTTGTTGAACTGCTTTCTAGCTCTTGGTCTATCACCCTTTGGAAGGTCAGCGTAGTAGTCCTTGAGTTGATGTACAGTGGTTGGTATGTTGGCCTTCTCTGCTCTAGTTATTCCGTAGGCGGTGCTCGACGATGAGATGACTCTGATGATCTCGGCATCGAGTTCGCCTTGAGCAACTGCGTCTATGATAGCTTGGAGATTTGAGCCATTGCCCGAGATCAGGACTAGAATCTTAGGTTTGGACATTGATGGGTACGACTTGTCGAATTATTGGAGATCTTGGTTAGTGTCTACTTTGGAAGTGTAATAATTTTGGTTTTTTGGCCAGTATCATGACATAATATTCTTTCACACTTAACTCTTGACTCCGTTGAAAAATCAGCAAAAGATGAGAATTGATTCCAATCAGTTTGACAGCTACAATCATGACTAAAGTAAATGTGGGAGGTTTCTTCTTCGTATAGAGACTCTACGAAAACCGGTGGTTCTGATACTAATCTTTCTTTTGCTTCGTCAGACTATCGACATAACCACAACTCTATATTTCTTTTTGGACAATATAAACTCAACTGTATACATCAAACGGCATCAATCTATAAGTTCTTGATGACCTGCTCGGTAAAGTGTTCAGTGGTAGCAGTACCCTTCAAGTCACCAGTTCTGTTTTCCTTACCGGAGGCGATTGTCTTCAAGACAGCCTTTTGGATCTTTTCACCGTAAGATTCCAAACCCATGTGTTGTAACATCATACAAGAACTCAACAACAAAGCAGTTGGGTTAGCCTTGTTCTGGCCAGCAATGTCTGGAGCAGAACCGTGAACAGCTTCAAAAATGGAGACTTTGTCACCCATGTTACCAGAAGGAGTCAACCCCAAACCACCAATCAAACCGGAAGCCAAGTCGGACATAATGTCACCGTACAAGTTTGGCATGACCATAACGACATCAGAGTACTTTGATGGATCAGTAACCAATTTCAATGAAGTGTTGTCAATGATTTCGAAATCAATCGAAACATCTGGGAACTCTTTAGCGACATCCTTTGCAGTCTCAACAAACAACCCATCAGAGAGTTTCATGATGGTGGCCTTATGAACAACCAAGACTTTTGGCTTGTTGATCGATCTAGCATACTGGAAGGCATATCTGATAACTTTCTCAGAAGCTTCTCTAGTGATCAACTTGATGGATTGAACAACACCTGGAACCACTGTGTGCTCGATACCAGAGTATTCACCTTCGGTGTTCTCTCTGATAAGAACGGTGTCAACGTTGTCATATGGAGTAGGATATCCATCGATAGATCTAGCTGGTCTAACGTTGGCAAACAAACCAAATGTCTTTCTCAAAGTCAAATTCAAAGATTTGTGACCCTTTCCAACAGGAGTAGCCAATGGGCCCTTGAGGGCAACCAAATTCTTGTTAATGGAATCAATAGCCGGTTGTGGGATAGTAGTTTGACCGTTAACCAACAATGGAGTCACATCACAGGATTCCCACTCGATTGGCACATCGGCAGCGCTGTAGATTTGCTTGACAGCCTTGGAGATTTCGATACCGATACCGTCACCTTCAATAAAGGAAACCGTGTATTTACCGTTGGCGTTCTTCTTACCTTCAAACTTTGCAACTTGCGAAGCGTACCCTCTAGCTTGGGCAAAAGTCTTACTTGCTGATGATCTCAAAAGTCTTGAGGAGAACATTGTTGTGGGGGAAGGTTCGTTTGGGTGCTATGCAAAGAAACAAAAGAGAAATAGGGTGCCGGTTATAATTTCTTGATCAAGATAAATTCCAAAAGTTTTCGTACGCTAAACCTCCATTTCCTCTCAACGTGATCATTCATCTCGGGACCGAATGCGTCTTTTGTTGTTCGGGGCAGTTCGGGCTTCTCGCGCCGAGCTATGAATAACTTGTGGTGTCTGGGTGTGTGAAGAGACGTTAGTAATCTATTATGTAATCCGTTGTCAATCTGGTTTGGGACGCACTCCATTCGTTGACGCGTTTATTCAATTTGTGTTGTTCAACACAACTTCACGGTTGATAGCGAGACTCTAGCGAGACTCATATAGCAGGATGGGGAGAGCTCATGGTCTCAAAGCTGTTTTAGGAGAAGAAACGTTCGATAAAGTTCGCCATGTATGTGGGGTAATTCCTTTGATTACTACATCAAACTAACAAGTCTTTCCAGGCAAAGGTGTTATTAGTGGGCGCAGGTGGTATCGGGTGCGAATTGCTGAAAGATTTGATCCTACTTGGGTACGGTGAAGTGCACGTTGTTGATTTGGATACAATCGATTTGAGTAACCTCAACCGTCAATTTCTTTTCCGTCACAAAGATATCAAGAAACCGAAGGCATCTACCGCTGTTGAAGCTGTTGAATCATTCAACTTCTTCAAAACCAAGTTGGTTCCTTATCAGGCCAGCATATACGAAACTGACACTTTCCCATTATCTTGGTTTAAACAGTTTGATCTTATTTTCAATGCCTTGGACAATATAGCTGCAAGATCATACATCAACAAAATCGCTTTATTTTTAGGGAAGACCGTAATGGAAAGCGGCACTACTGGCACTAATGGACAGGCGCAGCCAACTTTCCCAAACAAAACCGAATGTTATGACTGTGTTCATCGTGAAACCCCAAAGACATTTCCTGTTTGTACTATCAGATCGACTCCTTCACAACCTGTGCATTGTGTCCATTGGGCTAAAAGTTTCCTTTTCAGTTCTGTCTTTGGGGAGGATGAGAGTGAGATCCAACCTGAGGGGAAGGACTCAAGTGCTTTAGGAACGGACAACGAGGAGGAGATTAAAAACTTGATCTCTGAGAACAATGAACTCATCGAATTGAGGAAGGCTGTGTATGAAGACGACTTTGTCGAGAGGGTTATTCAAAAAGTTTTCGTACAGGATATTGTGAAGCTTCTAAAGATATCGGACTTGTGGAAAGCTAGAAAGGCGCCCACTCCACTTGATTATTCCTCGTACAAGTCCCTCATTTCAAAAATCACTAGTGATGATCTAGGAACAGGTCAGAAGCCTTGGTCTATCGAGCAGAATCTTAAGGTGTTTATTGACGCTACGAAAACTCTTCAAACACGGCTGAAATCAGAAAATGTGATTGAATTTGACAAAGATGACGAAGACACATTGAACTTTGTCGTTGCCGCTGCAAATATCAGATCATTTATATTTGATATCCCTTTGAAGAGTAAGTTTGATATCAAATCTATCGCGGGGAATATCATACCGGCCATCGCAACTACGAATGCTATTATCGCAGGATTCTCAGCGTTGCTGTCTCTCAAGCAATTCAAGGGATCGACTACGGATGCTATCAAGGCTTCGAGAGGTGTGTTTACTGCCCCAGGTACGAATAAGTTTGTATCTCCATCAGAGTTACAACCTCCAAACCCAGCGTGTGCATCTTGCTCCATTCCAAGAGGTGTCGTGAGCTTGGATAATTCATTGACTATAAGTGACTTCATAACGAAGCTGGGGGAAAAATATGGATATGATGAAGAGATTGCCATCAGCATTGGAAGCAAATTGATTTATGACCTTGATTTTGATGATAATAAAGAAAGGAAGCTGAAGGACATGGGTGTTGTATATGGAGCCATTGTTGCTATTTCTGACGAAACAGATGAAAAACAAACTGTTGAGTTCTATGTCGAACTGAATGACAATGGGGACATTACACTTCCGGATCTGATTATTCCTGATAAGCCTAAGCCTTCCGAGGAGAAGAAAGAAGAGGCCAGGGATGAAGAGGATGAATTGGAGTTAATTGCTGATGTAAATGATGATGATGTAGTGGTGGTGGAACAACCAGAAAAGAGGAAGATTGAAACGACGGAGGAAACGGTGACGAAAAAATCCAAGATAGATTCAACAGCAGTGTGAGATGGGTAAAAGCTTTTCTCACAAATATAATGCACAGTGTAAGCTTTGATATAGGGCAAACCACACAGTTCAATCGCCAAATACTACTGGGAAGAGTTACAAATCAAAAAAGAAAACAGAAGAAAGGAGAGTCCATAGCAAGCGTATAAGCATATAAACCAGAATCATGATAATACATTTCAGATGAAGCAATATAGGAGAGAGGAAAAAAAAAGTCATCATTAAAACAACAGAGGTGAGCTCAACTGTGCTCTTTATTCTTTCCCCTCGATGAGCTTCTTAGACGCTTGAACCAAGAGTCTTTTTCCTTCTTTGCAGAGCTTCCCACGTTCAAGAAATCCTCATCGTCGGGTGAAGTGCTTGAAAGTTGTCTGGGCTGTCTTTCCCCTGGAATACTACCAGGGAACATTGACACTGGTCTTTGCTTCCTCAACGGGGGTGAAATCGATATAATGGGCGTTGAATTGGTCGCTTGAGGCTTGGGTATATTTATAGCTGTAGTTTCAGTAACAGAGTGATAATCCTCATCCCCTGAAGATGCGTCATCTTCACTTTGGTTTTTCGTGTTTGAAAGGTTTGATTCCGAGTTGGTCTTCTTTTTAGATAGTCTGTCGTGGTTGCTATAGTCTTTAGGGCTTATAGCATCGGGAACACCTCCGGCAGCTGAAAGAGACCTGCTATGTGGACGGGCACCTTGAAGGGCTTTTTCCTTAACAGTGAGAAGATTAACACTTGAAGTATGATTACTAGGTAGCGTTGATTCTGAATTATTCACGTATTTTTTCACATCTGGAAGTAGTCTTTTGGAATATTCAATCAACACTTCAACAACAGCTTGAGAAAGTGCATATTCCTCCGGGGTGAGGTCATCTTTTGGGTGAGATAAGATGGAAGGTTGGAAAATGGCAGCCAGATTTCTAGCAGGCATCAAATTCTCTTTGGCATTATCTGAGAACATGGTGAGTAAATCGAGGAGATAATACAACAAGTGTTTTTGAGCTTCTGGAAGTTTGTCAATCAACAATCGATATTCTTTAAGGGCACTTCGTAAGTCTTTAGCAATTCTCTTTTGACGTCTTAATTCGCGCTGCTTCTTCTCCTCATCTTCTTCCGGTGTGAGGATTTTTGGATCTTGATCGTCATTTGGGTTGTCCTCGCTTTGGTGTTGTTGAATGAGTCTGATTCTTTTCTCTATTGAGTCGTTTCTCGCTTTGATATGGTTAATGATTCTGGGACGAGATTTTACAGGCTCTCTAAACTGCTCATATAACTCTAAAGGGACAAGAGGCTCTGGTAGATTGTTCAAGAAGCGTCTGAACAGCGAAGCGGCGTCGTGAACGGTATAACCGTCCCAATCCAGTTTCCTGCCGTATTCTGGCGGTGTACTAAACACGTACTGTAACTCCTTAACGCGTCTAGAGGACCCAGCAACTCTGAATATGCCCTCCACTTTCAACCCTTTAGCTTTTAAGAAAGATCCGCATTTCCCAACCAGCAAAGGTATTTTCCCATATCGAATGAAATCACCTGGATCCTCACTGGGCACTGAGATCAAACTCTCCGCCACGTTTATCGACTCTTGTAGTGAAACACCAAACACCTCATTCCCAAACCCAAATCTATTTTGAGACGCGATGAATTCGTCACGCTGTTGTCTGACGAGTTGTTCGTTGTTTGTATGGCTCTGCCTTATAGCATTAGATGAACGTGATTTGAAACTCAGCGTTGGCCTATGGAGACTCTGGTTGGAGCCATTACGCGAAGTGAGAACGTTGTCAATGTTGCTACTCGAGACAACACTATCGGATGAGTTCCCGTGTTTCTTCAGCTGTTTCCACCATGTTGATAAGCCACGCGGAGGCGACGCTTCGTGCGACATCTTTGTAGAGTTAATAACGCGCGAGATGCTCTAGATGAACTTTGTAGTGATGGACGTGTTTATTTAGTGACAGCTTTTTTTTGGCATTGGCTTGAGGGCCGCGAATTTTTGTTTTTGAGGCCTGAGACTTGGCAGTTGGGACTGGATTTGTGGACTTTCCTTGGTGCTTTTGGTTATCACGGTGGTTGTGTTAATATTTGATACGGTTGAAACAGGGAGAGTGGATCATGAAAGGGTCTAGACCCAGTGGGCCGGGCCCGTTTATTGTGTGCCTGACGATCTTGTGCTAAAATTAACTCCGAGTTTTTTATCAGTGAGGCTGAGCCTGCAATTATATAAGTTTTGTAACGCTCTTGCGATAAAGACACATGTAATCGAACAGAAGGGCTGCTCAGTTATAAAACGAGGGATTTGAATATTCAAACTATAAGATTCATAAATATGTGTATGATGATATTAAATCCTATTTGAAATATCACGAAGTAATACAAAGGCGTACTTATCAGAAATTAAATAATGCCATGAGAAATTAATGAAACTGAAAAATTAACAAATAATTTTACCACGAATTTTTACCCGCTTTGATAATTGAACAAATACACCTCCAAACTAGTGCCTTAATCAATAACCAGTTAATAAGCCTAGTTCAAGGCCCCCAATCCAATATTAATTGCTCTAGTTACACACAGCATTCATCGTGGAAAGTAAACAATGTTAACAAAGTTAACAAAGTAAACAAAGAAAAACCCTTAAGCTGACAAATCGAGTATAGCTAATATCCACCTCTTTATTACCTTTTGTGCTTCAGAACTCAGTCGATTAGTAATGAAGTCCGTCAATTGACGATATGGACGCTCCAGTTGTTATTTGCGCCAAGCTGAGTTCCGT
This sequence comes from [Candida] freyschussii, assembly GCA_003707735.2. Lineage (NCBI taxonomy): Eukaryota > Fungi > Ascomycota > Saccharomycetes > Phaffomycetales > Wickerhamomycetaceae > [Candida] freyschussii. The sequence continues at coordinate 292,232 of PPLE02000011.1, read as the reverse complement.
GGCGCCTTTGATGGAATTCCGCGCTGTCTTATTAATCGCAGCCCTCATTGCACGTCAAAGGTTTACAGCCGGATGCGACAGCCATAGAACCCACTCGCCGCGTACCATGGAGAGCTGGTGACTAATCTTCTATGGCCGTCGAGTCAGAGGTGTATATAAAACACTTGGCTCAGCTCCCTGGTGATGGAAGAGCTCCTCAGTTCGATCCGTTTCAATTGATATATATTTTGATCCCAAATGATGGAAAAGTTGGCAAAGTTTCACCGTCAGCTACAAACAATCGTCCCTGTGGAGAAGCGCAGTAAAAAATTCTCCTATCTCCTGGTTCTATTGGGTACTTCTCTTGACAATTTGAACGTTGCAGGCTCGCTAACCACCTATTTCTCCGTCTATGAGCATTTCGACTCCGATTCAACCACTGTCTCATGGACCCTTTCCGGATACGCTTTGACTTTGGGTGCCTTTATAATGCTTGGAGGCAAACTGACAGATATATTTGGATCTGATCGAGTTTTCATCACTGGATTATTGATAACTTCCATTTTGGGGCTCATCTGTGCAGTCATTGACAATCAAATCATTGTCTTTATCGTTTTCAGAGCTATCCAAGGTGTTTCAGCAGCTGTATTGGTTCCTTCATCATTTGCAGTAGCTGGCAGCTATTTCCATGCAAAGCAACTAGGAAATGCTCTGATTGCCTTGATGCTTTCTCTCACCGCTATATATGGCGTTGGCCTGGTAGTTGGTGGTGCCTTCTCTTTAAGTTCTATTGGATACAAGGGGTTACATTACTTGACATTTGCCAGCGGAATGCTTATTTCTATCTTGTTATACCTAACTATGGTCCCCATTCCCAAAAGTGAAGCTCATAAGAATATGCATTTGAAGAATTTGGATTTTTTTGGCTCATTCTTGTTGGTTTCCGGTATCCTTCTAATAATATTAGGATTGACTGAAGGTGGTGAATCTTGGAAAAGGCCAACCGCCTATGTACCATTGCCTGTTGGTGTTGTTGTTGTCGTGGCTGCATTAGTGTTTGAACTTTGGTATATACAGGGGTTCAAAGACCGTGTCAATGCAAAATTGCAAACCTGGAATACAGAAGAGAAGGATAAAGGCTCTGAATCAAGCTGTTCAATCGAAAAAGAGGTGACGGACTGGAGATACAAATTGGAAGCTTTGTTCCCTAGAGAAGTGTTTCTAATTCCAAACTTTTTGACCTTCTTGATCACTACAGACCTAATCTATATTTCTTTTATGATCATTGCCACAGCATTGGTGCAATACTATCAGTACCTTGAAGATGAAACTCCTCTTATCGCTGGGCTCAAAGTTTTACCCTTTTCAACGGGGTTAACCTTTGGTGCCATCGTCAATAAAGAAGACCTCATTTATAAAATTGGGATGAAATTTGTGATCATTTCTTCACAAATAGCATGTCTCTGTTTCACAATATGGATCTCGCGCCATCGGTTCCAAACTAGGCAGAATTACTGGATCTATGAGTTTGTCCCATTGTTCCTGTATGGTTGGTCTTGTAACGTCTATTTTGGCGTTTACATCAATGCTATCATGAGAAGAACTCCGCCATATCTGCAAGGTGTTGTCTCTGGGTTATTACAAGCGAATGCCCAGATAGGACTTTGTCTTGGGAACGCATTGGTTGCCACTATTTTGGGTGATTTGAGCGTGGCAAAGACATATGAGGAGAAATTGGATTTGGATAAACGCTTTGCAACATGTTTCTACGTCTGTTATGGGGTGTTAGGTGCTGCTAGTCTAACTCTTTGCTTTACAAAGAATATGAAAAATGTTGATGGCGATCCCGAAGTGGTTGAAGAATCACCAGTGACAGATATGGGGGATGTTGAACAAGTTTGATATGTTTGTGAATGCGGATGCTAGTGAGTTGACCACGGTGTGAAACCCTCGCCAGTAGCAGGATACTTAATCATGTGCTAATCTTCACTTAACTTGGTTAATCTGCTATCCATCCCCAATCCATGCAATATCCATAGTCCCAGCTGTATACTAGCATAAAATAATAATACTTGAAGCCAAATTCAAAAAGATCTTAAACTTGCTGATTTTTATGCTGATATGTTTACGCTCATGGAATTCCGTGAAAAAAACTTAGTAATGATCATATTGTGGGAAACTTCACGGCGGATCAATGATTTAAGATATTATTTTTTTCACCTCAGTACTTGATACCGTAGCTATTACGTTGCCAATTGGATACAAGCAAATCACTTCATATTGCTATATATTGCTGGAGAAAACCCATTAGATACAAAAGAAGGCAGAGAAAAAAAGAAACACAGCATCAACTTCACCGTACATGTTTGGTGTCACAAATGAGAAGGAAATAGAAAATTCGTAAAGTACTATTAATTCAACTGGACATAGTTCCCAGGAAATACACCAGTCTGTCCATTCAACCTTCCTGTCCACCACCCATTAACATCTGCCGTTCTCTCCAATACCTCAATAACAGCACCTGCGGTGAAAGTCAGGTCACCAGGCGCCTGAGCCGTGTAGTCATACAACGCCGTACAGGTCTCCACCGCTGGAGCATATGGCTGTTGAGCTGCAGGTTGTTGTTGTGCAAGGGGAGAGGAGTATGGTTGTTGTCCCACGGGTGAGGCGTATGATGATGGTGATGTTGGAGTCATTGGTTGACCGTAACCGGCAGCAGCTGTTGGTTGACCGTATGCTTGTGGAGGTTGACCATAAGTTGGGGCAGTAGTCGGTTGACCATAAGCAGGATTAGCACCAGTTTGTGCATACCCTCCATACCCTTGCTTCTCATTTGGATAACCTTGTTGAGCATAGGCACCCGTAGCAGGTGGAGTATATGGTGGAAGCGATCCATTTGGTGAAGTAACAGAAGGTGATCCAGGTTGAGGAGAGGTTGAGTCTAGCTTACCATAACGACGCTTAGTCATTTCGAGCTTGGCCCTTGCATGTCCAATCTTGAAATGAGTTATACCAATGGCATCACATCTCTCCTGAATGTCACCTCTCTTTGCGTTGAAGGCCTCTTCAATGTCAGAAGTCAAGTCAAAATATGGAATCTTCATATCCTCAAATCTGTTATAAAGCGTGTAAAAGATGTTCAATTGCATAAAGTAAAATGAGACAAACAATGGTTGAACGAATTGTGCCTCTAGTTGAAACAAAATTGGAAGTTCCTCTTTCAACATATTGTTATAATAATCATACTCTTCTTGAGCAACTTGTAACTCGGCCTCCGCCTTGTACATCTTTTCCTCATCTTTTGGAGTTTTCTCAGCCTTACTCTCATACTTGTTATAAGTATGTTTACGTCTGTCCAAATCCAATTGCTTGTGAGATCTCTTTGTTGCCATTTTCCTAATAGCATGAATCACTTTCAAAAGTTCCTGTGCAGGCTGTACAATCTTAGTTTCAATCAATTCAAGATCTGGCTTCAGCGTTTGTTGCAAGTCGGCAACAATATCCCTATATTGCTCCGAGGCCTCTATACCTTCTGGATTGTCCTCCGGGATAGTGGAGTTTGGGTCTGATAATTTACCGCTGATAGGCTTGAAAATCTCTTCGATAGCCTTCGAAAACCCAATTTGATGCGACAGCATACCATTGACAGCATTGGAATATTTCTTGGATTCCTCACTCAACTTCTGCGTTTCAAGCTCAATCTCCTTGAATCGTCTTTCGGCATCCTCGTACACAGGATCGTGTGTGACATCACCTGGCTTGAACTTCTGTCTGATCGACTGCGGAGCCTTCAAAGATGTTGTTAGTCATTGCAATTTCAAATGAATGAGAAGTAGACAAGATCCTGACTGGAAAGATGTATGTAATCCATCACACCCTCTCGCCAGGCTTGAGCGCTGATTAAAACCCAGTCTCAAGATGTAAACATACCCTAGTAATTGCCTTCGTGAACCCTTTGAAACTCATAGCTGTGCGCTGCTTGTCTCTGCTCCTCCACTGACGCTCCTTGTTTGCCTTCTGGTGGGATCCTTGGCTCCAGTGGCATTCCCGGCTCGAAAAACGATCACGACTGTTTTGGGATTATGTAATCATAATATTTTAGGGGCCGCATGGGGTCCAGCTTTCCAGGCATTTCTTCTTTGGCGTTTATCCAGCGACCAATGGGATTACGGATCTGCGTCTGAAGGCTGGACGGGTTTGCAACTCGGTAGGGAAATGGCAAGAAGTGCTTCACCAACCACGGGGCTTCTCACTGGAGCCGACGCGTCGTCGGTGGGCTCTGTGGATGCTGCTACAGATGCCGATCTGCTTAATGCTGCAGACGATATAGAGAACACTACAATCGGGCCCTTTGCTACGCTGGTTGTTTGCTGTGCGGCCGTTGGTGGATTCATGTTTGGATACGACACAGCTTGTATCTCCAGTATTTTGTTATTCCTCGACAAGTCAGAACTTGCCCTCAGCTCGTTCCAAATGGAGTTAGTCACCGGTATAACGTCTGTTGGCTCCTTCTTTGGTTCCATTGGTGCTTCGCATATGGCTGATAAACTAGGAAGGAAGCTTGTCATAACCATTTGCTGTGTCGTTTTCGTATCGGCTGCTATTCAACTAGGGCTTTGCAACTCAGTAGCGGCAATGGTTTGTGGAAGATTCGTTGTGGGACTAGCTGTCGGTGCAGCTTCCATGGTTGTGCCTGTCTACATATCAGAAGTTGCCCCATCGAAGAAAAGAGGCACGTTGCTAGTATTGAATTCTGTAACTACCACAGGGGGTCAATTGATGGCAAATTTGATTGCTTATACTGTGTCAGGTTCAAGGTATAATTGGAGAATCATGTTTCTACTCAGCGGAGTTCCGCCTCTATTGTTTCTTATGGTTGTAGGGTTCATCCCGGAGTCACCTCGATACTTGGTCCTTATGCAAAATTATTCCCGAGCTGAACGGGCCATCTCAAAGCTCTATTCAAACGCACAGCACTTTCAAGTGAAGGCCAAAATGCAAAGTATCAAAAAAGATATTGAAGAGAACGAGATACAACACAGAGGCTCAATGTATCAAAAGCTTTTCGGTTCTAAGGCAACAATAAGGGCTCTTTTCGTTGGTTGCGGGCTTATGATCTATCAGCAGGCAAGTTCTTTCAACTCTTTTATGTACTACGGTGCTACAATTTTCAAAACTATCGGGGTGGGAGATCCCCTAATCGTCTCTATTATGATAAGCGGTACTAACTTTCTCTTCACTTTTGTTGCATTGAGATACATTGATATCGTAGGTCGACGTAATATGTTGCTAAGAACTGTGTGGATAATGGCTCTCTCGTTATTATTTGCTGCAATATCCTTCAATCAGATTGCAGGTAAGAAAGATTTGGACATTTACGCCGTGTTGCTCATCATCTCAGTGCTATCATTTGTGGCAAGTTATGCATCTGCCTTGGGTACAATTCCTTGGTCATCTGTTGAGTTTTTACCCCTGGAGGCTCGTGCTTCAGGGTCCGCACTCATCGCTGCTACAGGATGGTTGACCAATTCTTTAGTCGCTTCAACGTACTTATCACTTGTGAAACTTACATCACAATCTGTTACCTGTGTTATCTTTGCATGTGTCTGTTTGGTAGGTTGGTTTGCCATTTACGAATGGTACCCAGAAGTGAATGGTCTGTCACTCGAAGACATCAGATTTGTATTCGAGAACGGTATCGATATTGGTTATGCTGAAAGGGTGCGCCAGCAGAAGTCAGGGACCAATTTGAAGTGAAGGTAGAGATATCTCAAGGAGAGAAGCACGCCAACCGTCACCCCTCTAAAAACAGATCTGTCAAAGTTTCTCGCACCTTCTTCCCATACATCGAAGCGAAAGTTGCGTCGGACGGGTCGAATCCCTCAAACATTGCTCTCGGGGTTTTGTACTGCTTTTGTATAGAAATTGCCTTCTCAAGAGTTATACCTCTCACAGTCATCAACATTCTCACAAAGAGTTCGCGAGTGGTCATCATTTTCGTTTTCGAGAGCATGGTATCGAATGTATGATATAGGTGAGCGCATTCTGTCGATTCATTACTAAATTGCCTTTTGAACTTGTCCAAAATATCTTTGTAGTCAAGCTGATGCTGCAAGTTGGCAGGGTTGAGGATGACTAGTCTCTTATTGCTATAATGCTTGGCTATTTGCTTCGTGAGTCTCGCAATAAACTGAACTGTACCATCTGCATCCTTTGTTCGCTGGATATGAAAGTTGTTTACAGTCATGGCGAGCGATATTGAAGTTTGGATCGCTTGGGACATTTGTTGCAAATCCGAACTTGTAACTTCCTCTATGAGGTAAAAAATGTGCTCTATCCCAGTTCTCTTCAACCGACTTTTTTGCTCTGTATATCGACCATCTTGAATACTAGCGGCCAGATCATCTAATCTTTTGCGCTCGAGGATATAGTTCAGAACAACCTCCTCATTAGTCTCCTTGTTTCGGGCGATCCAAAGACCATCACCCACAGCCAATGGTTTTTTGGTGCAATCAATACCCAACTGAAGTAACTTACTCCCAAAAAAATCTCTCTCACCAGTTGACCTCATCTCCCTATTATCCACCAAGAACTTGATCTCGAATGTTCCTCGCTCCCAGATGAAATATTTGACACCACTGTATTCTTTTTCAATCCTGTTTGTCGGCACTCGGATCGGAAGGTGTTCCTCTTCAATAACAGGGGAGTCATCTTTCTTCTCATCCCTAAACACTATATCGTCACCTTGTTTAATCTTTTGCGCCAATTCAAGCCCTTCTTCAGTCAAAAAATAACGAGCAGGCCTTCCTTCCTCCTTGATAAGCCCTTCCTGTATCAACTTCTTCGAGCTATTCCAAGCTGAGTAAAAATTGGACGTTGAAGGGTTCGAGGAGAAGCTCACATCACAATAGGGTGTGGCATTTTTAGAGATAGCATCCTTGGTCATACCCCTCATTGCCTTGTCAAACTCCAAGAGTACAAGCAAGATAGCATACGCTCCTGATCTTTTTCTCGGTATGTAGGCTTTCTTCTTGGTAGTTTTACTCTTCTTCGTACTACTTTCGCCAACCTCATCCTCTTTCTCACTTCTCTTTCTCCCACCTTTGGACGGCACAACTGGCTGTGCGGGCACATCGTAACCGTTTTCTTTGCAGTACAGCTCCAGTTTCGTCCTCATTCTACTGACTATCCAGTCCCCAATCCCTCGTAGCTTTGCGAGTTCTTCCGGCGCCTTGATAGGTTCCGGATGATTTCTGACGGTTTTGACAGCACTTGCAAAGAGCTTGGCTGGTTTCTGTTGGTGCTTGTTGTACTTTTCATAGTACTCCTCAAGCCATGTTACGTAGAGATGCTTGATGTCCGCTGGTAGTTCCATGATGTTCCTGCAGAGCAGTTTGTGATTTGAGAACCGGGTATTTAAGTGTTTGTGGGTTTGAACTTGAGGCGCGGACTTGGAAGCTAGTTGGATCTAATTTCAGATACGAGTTTAACTACGCAATTGCGCATAATCATTGCAATCCAAAGAGAATGACAAGTATTATTCTATTACGGAATTCGAGAACTCTCATTCATCAGCAGGTGATTGTGTCATGGGGAGAGAGGAGAGAACCGCTGTTGACACAGGTTGGGATTGAATAGCATCAAATGTATCAAAGTAGTTGTTCACGAGTTCCTCTCTTGATTGAGTCTTGTATCGTTTGATATTGGCCCCCTTCACCGTGTTGAGGCAATCAGGATAATGAGAGCATGGGCAATAGACATCAAAATTTTGCTCTTTAGCAAGATGGTCTTCCTCTTCTTGACAAGGCACAGAATTAAGAGATCTTTCAAGGACTGGGTTAAGTTCAGGGAGTGTTGACTCGTGATACGGTAGCCAATGGCTCAAACGATGTGCGAAGCGGCGTAGTACAGTTTTGATCAGTGAATACATCTCAGCCACCTTGAAAGTTTTCAATTTGTAAACAATCGGTTCAGTCTCTGTCCACGTTGCTGATGTCTTTTGGAAGGCAAACCTCAGTCCGTGCCAAAAGAAGGCACCGCAAGCGGCAACAAAACTGAAGGGCACTGTACAGGCGCTTTGAAGTTTTTTTGCAATGGATAAAGTCAAAAGGAAAACCTGGCCCATGACACCAAATGTTGGTTGCACTCTTGACCCGTCGACCTCCAGGTTCTCCAGCACCAACCACCGAGCCTTTCTATAGGATCTATTTATCCAGTTGTAGGTCAATCTGAACTTCTGAGACACCCAGTTTGAGATCTTCAAAGGAACATCAACCATAACCCATTTCAAGAGCAGATAACACACGTACCACGGGAACACCAACAAACGTAGCACTAGGTTGACAAGGTACGAACACCGCGTAGCATCGCCTCGATTAATACGTTTGGCCAACACGAGGTGCCTCTTGTGAAATCTGGTGGATGTAGCCATTGCGCGATATGTCTGAGGCAAGTTTAGTGCTTCTCTCTGGGAATCAAATCTCAAGGAAAGAATGCCACAGCTGCTTTTGTGTCAAAGTTCGGGATTCGGAGATGTGCGGGATTCAAGAAAGGAGCGTGGCCTCGACAAACCGAATACCTTCACGAAGTTGTTCTTCTGTGATGCCGAAATTGATCACCAGATTTTCCAGCAGGACAGTTTCAATCGCCTGTATATCCTTAGCAGTGATTGTGGTTGTAGTGTTTGACCGGGAGTCAAGCAGATTGGCAAAGGCAGTCTCTATGCTATGTATCTCGGATGCCGTCTTCTCCTCAGCGCTTTCGTTTTCCTTGAGTTTACTCAGTTCAAAAATATCGTGTAATCTCTTCATGGAGATGGGCACTTCTTCTCTAGGAGGTAGTTGTGGTGCAACGATGGCCTTCGCAAACCAGTCTAGGTATTTGTCCGTCTTAGCTTCATCCCAGTCTATGATGTCAACTTCTGTGTTCTCCGAAAGGAGCAATGAGCCTAGGAGATTGTTGAAACTGCGCGGGCCCTCGTGTGACAAATTCATGCTTTGTATGATCTGCCTCCACTTCCTCCAATTTATTTTGCTCTGAGAACCATGAAACTCGGAGAAATAGAGTTTTACTATGACGATAACTATGGAGATGAGTTTGACTTCAGGGAAATGTTTCACCATTGTGTTGTTTTGTCTCCATTTTGTGGAAAGTTCAATTGGGATACACCGGGATTCAATAAGCTTTACCACAGCGAGATATATCTCTGGTGGAAGAATAAGTTCACCAATAAGTTTAGACAGCAAAGGCTTATAATTTAGTTCAATATCTGAAGCTGACAACTTTTCCATCAATTTGGTGACAGCAATACAAAGGTCACCTTTCAAAGGAGGTCTTCTTGGTTCGAATTGATTTAGCATATGGTTCGGTAGTTTGGCTCTCAAACCCTTGGGAATTTCAAAACTTGCACGCATATAGGGTATTCTATTTGAAGTCGTCCATGAAACAAAATCGTTCAAATATATTGGTAGCTCAAGATAGCGCACACCCAGATAACAGATAGCTAGGCTCTCAATTATTAGAGGTAATTTCCTCGGTCCTGAAGAAGGGGACTCAGATGCCGTAGAAAGTGCAATTTCGCCCATTGTTTGATCACTTTCTCCATATTCTTCAGACTCGCTTTGTCCCGTTAAAAGATAATCAGCCCAAATTCTTTTCACCACGGTCTCAAATGCCTCAGGAAGGTTATATTCATCAATAAGCGTCTTTACCTGTGCTTGTAAGACTGCTTGAAAAGATTTGAAAAACATCTCTCTAGCAGCAACACCGTAAACTTTCCTTTTTTTCTCCTCCTTCTGACTTGAAGTAATTTGAGATGGCTGAGACATCAGCTGGGCAGAGCTTCCGGGGAGTTTAAGCCTCTTGGTAACCACATAAGCACCGGCATCATCTTCCTCATCATTAATGTCTATATGACCTTCGTTAACATGACCAAATTGACAAACCCTACGGCCATCCACGCTACGATAGTAGCGCGATCGGCAATTATCAACACCACAGCGTGAACCTCTTATCCAACTGTTGCTCATTAAAGTGCGCTCGTCATAAAGGCCCGCTCATGTAGCTTCGACTCCGAGGTACTAATCATATTATACTCACGCGGCGTAAACCAAGACAGAGAAAAGCACGTTATGTGGTGTTCGGATGTTTATCTACTCACTGAAGGTGCTGGCCGGACCGGCGCTGCTCGTTGTAAAAGTTGTACAACATAATCAATCCTCTTGACTCGGGAGATGGGAACATTCCTCCAAGTGTGAAAACTGAACTTCCAGATAAAGAAGCCATGGCCTGTGTATCTGTTGTTGTAGTCCGTGGGGCTGATTGAGAGATAGGGAGACGTTTCTCGGCGCTTTCCGCTGCATCTTTGCTCCGACCCTGCGAGAGTCGACTCGGCATCTTCTGGTTGGTTGCACGCATCTAAGCAGCTATAACGTCTTGGTTTACTAGACGATCCTGGCCAAACACGAAGGACTATTTATCTCTTCAATAAAGTATAGACTCCTCTGCACCACTTTAAGAGTTATAGCCCAAAACGATATATACCCTCTAACCCCGGAGTGTTTCGAGTGATCATGAGTACTTAGCCGAGTTCCCAAGCACTAGCTGGTGGGTGAGCCCTGCCTAGCTTTTCTATGCCCAGGCTCAGTGCCCTCTGACTCGATTTTCGCTAGCCGCCCCCACGCTATAAATGATCTTCGACTAAAACCCCAACGCTTAGGCATCTGCCTTCTCTCTTGTGGGGAATTTTTAGTATGTGTGGTCTTTTCCCCAGTTTTGTCGATTTTTCCGCGCATAAATTGGAATAACGCTGACTGGTTGTTTGGATTCCCCCACAGCAAGAGGTCCGTATATATAGACCGCGCGGTGGCTCTTCGCAAAATCCCCGGGAGGCTTCTATTGTTCAACCTGATAGTATCGAATAAGCTTGATCTACCGAGAAAGTATGTTCAAGACTTTTGCCAATGGTGCCAGACGTCAATTGCGGGCGGCCCGGGCAGGTCGCCAACTTCGCTTTGCGTCAATGAGAGCATCACCTTTATATTCAAGCAAATTATTAGTCGCTGGAGTGTCTGCTTTTACATTGAGTGCTGCCATGCTCTTTGTGTCGAGGGACAATCTCATCAGGCTCGATGCTCAAAAGAATTACGGAGAGCTTACCCCAGAAGTTGTCTCTCAGCATAACAAGAGTGATGATCTATGGGTTGTTCTCAATGGGAAAGTGTACGATCTCACAGAGTTCCAACATCACCATCCAGGGGGTCATAAGATTATCAGGAAGTACGCTGGGAGAGACGGATCCAAGATTTTCAATCCAATCCATCCTCCAGATGCTATTGAAAAATTTCTTCCCGAGCAGTGCTACATCGGACCGCTAGTCGGTGAGTTCCCTGAAGAGCAAGAAGTGCTGACAGACGAGGAAATCGATAGACTGGATCGCCTTGAAAGAAAACCTCCTCTGTCGCAGATCATTAACTTGCACGATTTTGAAACTGTGGCGAGACAGATCCTCCCACCGGCAGCGCTTGCCTATTACTCGTCAGCGGCAGACGATGAGATCACGCTAAGAGAAAACCATAACGCCTACCATAGAATCTTTTTCAACCCAAAAGTTCTTGTCGATGTTAGTAAAGTTGACACTAGAACAGAATTTTTGGGGAATCCAACTTCTGTTCCCTTTTATATCACTGCTACTGCCTTGGCAAAGCTAGGGCATCCAGAAGGTGAAGTTTCAATTGCAAGAGGTGCAGGTAAAGAAGATGTTGTCCAAATGATTTCAACATTAGCCTCGTGCTCGTTTGACCAAATTGCAGATGCCAGGGTTAAACCAGAACAACAACAGTGGTATCAATTGTACGTCAATGCCGACCGTGCTCTGACAGAGAGACAAGTGAGACATGCAGAGGAACGTGGAATGAAAGGCATCTTCATCACCGTGGATGCCCCTTCATTGGGTCGCCGTGAAAAGGATATGAAGATGAAGTTTGAAGCCGACGCTGATCTTCAAGCAAATGAAGGACAAGAAATTGACCGGAGTCAAGGTGCTTCGAGAGCATTGTCCTCATTCATTGATCCAGCGCTTACTTGGAAGGATATTGACCATATAAAAACACTTACAAAGCTTCCTATTGTTATCAAAGGTGTCCAGAGAAAGGAGGATGTATTTCTGGCAATCGAGCATGGATGTCAAGGTGTCGTGCTCTCGAATCATGGGGGTCGTCAACTTGATTTCGCAAGGGCACCTATCGAGGTTCTTGCAGAGGTAATGCCACTACTCCGTGAAAAGCAACTCGATAAGAAAATTGAGATCTATGTGGATGGAGGTGTAAGAAGAGGTACTGACGTTTTGAAAGCCCTGTGCCTAGGAGCCAAGGGTGTAGGTTTAGGAAGACCTTTCTTATATGCCAATAGTTCATACGGTGAGAACGGTGTGCGCAAGGCAATTCAATTGCTCAAAGATGAAATTGAGATGAACATGAGATTGCTTGGTGTGACAAAGATAGAGGATTTATCGCCTGAATTAGTCGATACAAGTGCAATCAGCAATAGAAATGTGAGCGTGGCCAAGGATTATTTGTACACTCAGAATTATTTGAGAATGCAAGGAGTGGACTTCAAACCGGAGGAGTACTGAAGTTTTCTGTATACAATCAGACATATAGACACGTTAGATTGTCTTCGCTATAACAAAAATCAAAAGTTTTATTTATTCATTCATCTCACATACGTAGCATCAATTTTTTGCACCTGAGGAAGAAACAATATGAGTTTCCTTCTATAACTGGTTGGATTTTCAGTTTGTAGTGGATTTCCCTCAAGATAAACTGTCTCTAAGTTCTTCAGCCCCTTGAGTTCATTCTCAACACTCTCAAAGGAGTCAATCTTGTTTGAAGATGCCCAAAGATCTGTTAACTGAGTCAAATGTGACAGGTTCTCAAGCTTGCTGATTCTATTAGCAGTGATATCTAATGTTGTCAACTTAAGGTTCTTCTCTAGTCCTTCAATCTTTTCAATGCCATTATGGGACAGGTATAATTCCTCCAAATTCACCAACGCATCAAGACCTTCAATCTTTGTGATTCGGTTAGATTGAATAGAAAGAATTTTCAAATTCTGCAATCTGTTCAAGTTCTCCAACTTGCGTATTCTATTCTTACCTAACCAAAGTTGTTCTAAGCTTACCAAGTTATCCAAGTTTTCGATTTTAGCAATTCTGTTCCCACCAAGTTCCAGATTCACCAAATTTTTGAATGTATCCAAGTTAACAATCTCGCTTATCTTGTTCTGTACAAAATACAAGTTCCTCAAACTGGTCAATTTTTCAATGTTCTTGATGTTTCTTATGTTATTAAAAGACAAGTCGAGATCCTTCAGATTAGTTTTGTCGTTTAGATGACGGGATATGTGTTTGATTCTGTTATCATAAAAATCAAGCTCCTCGATACTATCACTAATGTGCTTGACCTCACCAATGGAGTCAATTAGATTTTGTCTCATGACAAGACTCTTCAAGTTCTTAAATCTTCCTAGATTGAGATCCTCCATGGCTCGGATCTTCAGATGTACAAGCTCTATGAACTCAGAATCATCCGGATAATCCTTTGTTAAATCCTCATCGGCATCAATCTCTTCAGGATGCTCATCTGGGAAGACTTGCCCTTGAATACCTTGAGTCTGTTCCTGCGTAACTTCTTCAACATCTGTGTCCTCGAACTCGCTGTTGCTTACAACATCCTGTGGCTTTTCAAGTTCTCTCTCGGCAGCTGTCATGTCGTCCATAGGCTACGCAAGGACTATACAACCCGTTGGAAGTATCGAAAGAAGATTCTAGCGCCTAAACCTCTGGACGTGAGTATCTAATGTGGTGTCCGGATGAAATGGCAGTACAATCGAAGCGGTCGAAGGCGGGTGGGTGGCACCATGATCGGCGGCGGGTTTTGTTGGCGATGTTGATCCAATCATTGGCGTTAATATAGAGAGTGAGCGGGTCGAAGATATGGGGGGTGGAGCTCAGGACAGGTCCGAGGGGTCTTGAAGCCCCAAACATACTGGCGACTAAAATAGGAAATAAGCCATCCATTGTAATCAAATGCTGTCATGGATTTCAAATTTATATACATAAGTTTAGAGCGCAGATTAACTTGCTTGTGGGTTGTTTGAGATCAATTCAACCACTTCGCCAATAGTCTTGACTTTCTCAGAGTCTTCATCAGTCAACTGAAAGTCAAATTCGTTTTCAACATTCACCAGAAACTCAGTAGCATCCAACGAGTCCAAACCTAAGTCAGAAATGATGTTAGTCTCTGGCTTGAGTGGAACTTCCTTTTTGATTAGATGAGCGTTGGATTCAGCAATACGACGGATGATTTCATCTTGAGACAACGCGTTGGCAGAGTAGAAACGGTAGAATGCTGGTCTGATAACAGATGGAGCAGCGATTCTGCTGGCCAAAGAAGCACGAGCAACAGAGAGGGAAGCTAATCTAAGCATTGTGGGATTCGTGGGGCGGAAGTTGCGGGATCTAAAGCTTCTTGTCAAGGAGACTTTAACGGACAGATTTTGTTGTGTGGAGATTCTTTTCATTACCTTTTTTTCCCTCTGTATTTAAATTCGTAAAACATCCAAATATGGCGATTACCCTTTTAGTCGACTACGTGCACAGTAATGAACAAAACCTATGAAGATAAAGTCAGCATCTATAAAATCAGTTTTCCCAGTTACTCCGGTGCTCTCGATTGTCTCCAGTTCAATATGGATCTCTTTCTGCCCGAACTTCCCGTGGTTGTCGAGGTTATGTGTGTCGTTTGTGATTGATTTGAGTTCGACTTGTCAGATGAACCAGTGTCTATTCTGGTCAAGCCGCTTGACAAGGAATTCATAGTAGCGTTTGTTGATGCAGCGGATGCTGTGCGATGTCCGTTCGAGTGTGGTTTGGTAGAAGCTGTAAACGTATTGAGAGTAGAGGTAGACGAGGAGACTTTAGAAAGTGCTGGGCTTGGACTAGCATCATTCAGCTCTTGTATGCTCAGCCCTGTTCTCTGTATCTCTTCAGCAAAATTTCTTTCAAACAGTTTAATAAGTGCCGAATGGGAGTCTTTCAGTGTTTCTGGCACCATCTTACCGTGAATCAACAGACATCTATAGATACAAATCGTCAAGTTGTCAAAAGCATTCCTCAGTAATGCTTGTTCGTTTAACGCTTCCTGATCATCTTCATCAGGCCTGATGTTGAAAAATTCTCTATACTGGCCAATACCACCATTTACTGGCGCGTCAACTGTTCCCGATAAATTTCTAGAGAGCTCATTGAAAGCTGATAGTTTAGCCTCCCCTGTTATAAAAGCTTTAGCAGCGCTAGCTTCTGCATTGACAAGATCCTGAGTTTTAGTTGAGAGAGTTCTCAGTGCATTTTGAATAGGAGAGAGTTTGAGTGTATGAACCTCAGCAATTTCACTTCTATTCATCAATGTAGGGAAAACATTATACGTTTCATACGTGATTTCCTCAACCCATAAATCAAGAACAGAGGTAGATTTTTGCAATCTTCTTGAAGTCGTGAAATATTTCAAGTCCTTGTTCTGCATGTACAATCTTGCAGCTGTGGTGAGGTTGCCGTGGTTGTTTGCAAAATCCATCTGAGGTTTTACTGTAACAATATAGAGGAATTTTCCAGCAGGTGGGTTCTCAAGCGCCCTTTGAGCCTCTTCATCGTCAGAAATGATCTTTGCACCAGCATGCAGTCTCAATAATCTGTTATGAATCGAGTTGATATGCTCGAAAGGATTTCCTTCATAAATGAAGCTTCTCGACCTCACAGTCTTTGGGAAACCAAGTCCAATAAACGAAACCAAAAAGTACGTTGGAGTTTCCCTATCCAATGCTTGAAGTTGGACATAGAGTTTACTCAACTTCTCATGAACAAAACTCAAGCCCTTTAGATTGAAATTGATTTTATCATATGCATCAGCCAACTCTTTGTAGATTAACACCGCCTTTTCAAACTTTTTCCCTTTGACTAGGTTTTCTGCTATCAGTTTGTACAATTTTTCCTTTCTTTCAAATGCGGATTCTGGCGGAAACTTTGGCTTGATAGATATAGGAAGCATGTGATCAACATTCCACTCATAGGTGGATGCCATCAACTCCAAGCATAACGCAGCCTGTACATAATTGGCTTTGGATAGGTTCCTCTCATACATATCATCCAACGAAGAATTAAACTTTCTGGAGTTGTTCGCACGCATTAGGTGGCGCATGATATCAAGGTTATAAAACGTTCTCTCATCATCGTACTCTTCGCCATTAGGAACAGATGTTAAATCATTTTGAACATCAAGGAAGTCGCTCAAATTTTGAATGAAATCATAAACGTCAGAAAAAGCCTCATCCTCAGGATCTAGTCTAACAACCATCTTGAGCCTCTTTATAAAATTTCTTTGCTCATAAAGGCCTGGAATATACCTTTTGGACTTGAAAAACCTATCCAGCCCCAGCAAACAACCCCTTTCAACCTCTAACAATTTATTTGCGACGGGCTCTTCCCCAGATTCTTGCACTAAAATCTCCGAAATCATGATGCTCCATAAGACTTTAACACCCACAATTTGACAAAGGGAGTTTCTCTGCAAACAAAACACAACCAACTCTTCTAAAATACCATAATCATCCTGGATGAATTCAGCATGGTAACCCGAGATCCTTTTCATTTGAAATCTCGCATAATCTCTTTTTAGAGAATCCCACCCAAGACAGTCCCAAGACTGATTGATTACAGCAGCACACCTGGATCTAATATCTTGAGTAATCTTCCAAGCAGCCTTTCGGGGAACCTCAGCCAAATGACAAATAGAGGCAGGCATGGAGCCAGCCATTGCGAGTAAAGACTTCAGATATTTGCTCCAAAGAGATCTATCAAATACATCCGAATCAGCAGCGGAAGGAATGTGATCCCTCATAAGTATAAACTTGATTAGCTCTGAGGCACTGGTAGTCCCTTCTATGCAAAGAGCATATAAAGAGATCCATTTCTCACTGGGGAAGAACTTGGCTTGAATCATTAACCTGTTTGTTTGGATTATAGACAGCAGATCGTCTTTACTGAAGCCAGTAAGAAAGTTATCAGATTGGTTGAAACAGGTATCACTGGTGGATTCCTCAAGCACGGAGTCAAATCCTCGAGAGGGGGAGGCTATGTTCTTGGCAATTTTAGTGATAAAACAATATATGACTGCAAGTTCAACTAAAACCTCTACCACCACAACATCATTGATAATAGAGTCAGTGATCAGTTCTGTAAAAGGGTAAGTATTTGGGAAAATGTGGGTGTATGTCCTTTTCGGTTCAAAGAGCTTATTGTTTCGGGCATACTGGTGTATCTTCACAAAAAGCCTCGACACAGTCAGCAGCAATCTGGAGGTTGCTCTTGGTAAAACGTACTTATCTTTACGACCTTCTGTGATGACTTTCCAAGAGATCGTGCAGAGAGTAATGAGGCACGAATTTGCTAATCTCAAGATATCCAAATCACTAGTCTTGGCTGCATACGCCTCAATGGCCCAGTTCACGGAATAATAAAAGAGTCTTTCAGATGAAGTCTTATCCTCTGAAGCTTCAAATATCTCGCTATTCAACAAACGGCGAATCAAAAATAGCTTTGTGATGTATATCTGTTTTTCCTTGGAGACAATAGTGGACGCTTCCTCCACCATAGACAAGCCTCTCGTTCCAACGGCATTGATTAGTGTAATGGCAAAGTCAACAAGTTCGCCATCTTCGAATAGACCTTTCAAGTGGCCTAGCGTCAAATCCAGATATTCTAGGACCAGTAGTTGGTCTGGAATCATCGACTCTACCTTGAGTCGAAGGAAGGTCACAAGCGTTTGCATTAAAGCCTTCCATGCAGATCTAAATTCTTTCAAGTCAGTATTTTGCATTGTAACAGTTGATAGTTCGATCAGTAGAGGTAAAATACGACACAAAGTTCTTCCAACGTAGTTCCACTCATTACTAGCCTTGCCAAAATATGTGGCAGCAACAAAGACCAGGTCAGATCCTGTGGATGGAAGTGAACGATTCTTGGTTACATCAGCAACGAAATCATGGTATAAATATGTGTACTGCTCTTGACGGGCAATGACAACATCCAACATGTGAATAAATGCATAGAAAGAGGCAGTTTTCAACTTAGTTAGGTTCAATGAGACAGCGACTGAAAATAATTTTAACAGCTCAACCATCAACTCTTTGAAGTACTTGATAACTTGGCCTAGAGCTGCTTGGTTGAGAACTTTTAGAGTCTCAATGAGCCTATCTTCGTGCTCGGGCAACGAATATAATTTGTTCCAGGAAAGTACATGCTGGAAGGCAGACTCAATGTTGTAGGACTTGCCAATATATGTGGTAGTAATCTCAACTGTAGCCTCAGCCTGGGAACGTGACTTAAATGTTAATAACTGGTTCTTATTGTACTCATGGATTCTTCCGTTAGATGAGACAACCATTTCAGCTTCACCCCTGTATTCAAAATTGACGTAAAGCTTAAGTTTCAAAGTCTCATTGGGCCCAATGTTCTCAATGTTGCTTAATTTGATAGTTTCACCTACAACCTCGTTGGATCGAACAGATGTAAAATCCCAGCTTTTGCCGGGAACCTCATTCGTTGCCTTTGAAATTGCAATCATTGACTTGGGGTTCTCAGAGAGCAACCGGATTGATATGAGGTCACCGGGAAATGGTGTAGAGTTATGAATGAGGTTTACCTTACCAAGACTGAGATAAATCCTATCGAAAGCCTTCACTAGAGGGTCAAAGAAATTCGTTCTAATCTGGTATATTGGAGTCTTCACATTCGCGTCAAACGCATGTGCAACATTTGCCAAATCGTCCCTGAACTCCTTAATTGAGACGACTAACCTTTCTGCTCTCGGATTGACAGCAACACCCTTTTTAGAGCCTACTATGATTCGATCAATTAGCTCACCCCAACCGAAGTTCATGTTCTTGGGATCCAAAGTGGTGTTATCAGTTCTGTTGACGTACGAACCAAAGAGCTTGATCGTAAATTGATGTGCCTGTCCAGTTTCCAGTGCACCTGAGTGTCTGGAGAAAATTCTTGAAATATCAGCAACACCTGCAGCGATACCTTTTCTTATCCTTTTGAGCTGAGATGGATTCGAGTCATGGTGTATATCAATCTGCTCTGTAATGATGGCGACTAAGTATATTCTGCCATTGTCCACCTCGGTACCTGGAATATTTCTGAACATTGCAGCAGAAATCTTGTCAAGGGAAAAATCTGCAGAGCTCTTGATATGAATGGAGAACGCTTCGGTTAATCTTTTCTTTGCACTTCTTAAGTACAGATATGCAGTCATGCCAACAAATCCTTTAGGATTGAGAGTTGAGGTTCCAGCAACGTCTTTAAAATCGACTAGGATCTGCGAAGGTGTGACCTTATCGAACTTTGTGATCCTCTTTGGCTGGATTTCACTTTCCAAGTTGTTTTTGATAGGGAAATTTGGCTGAAGAGCTGCAGCCATTTGGTTAGCTGCGATAAGGTGTGGTACAGGCTGTTTGCTTATATCGCTATTCCAGTAGTCATATAGGTCACCAGTTTGAACGTCCCTTGCTGTGATTGCTTCAAAACCGGATGTATCATTCTTC
Organism: [Candida] freyschussii; assembly: GCA_003707735.2. Lineage (NCBI taxonomy): Eukaryota > Fungi > Ascomycota > Saccharomycetes > Phaffomycetales > Wickerhamomycetaceae > [Candida] freyschussii. Next base: position 272,594 of record PPLE02000011.1, on the reverse strand, counting down.
AGTTGACCAGAAGTTGAGTCTTTCTCAAATTTGTTGACACCTTTGGAAGAAAGAAGTTTAGAGATGTTGGTCAAAAGTAAAGAAACTTTTCTTCTCGTTAAAGCCTTCTCGTTCTTCGTAAGCAATCCAGATGCCAACTGAATTCGAGTATTGTTCAACTCATCAAATAGCTTATAGAGCTTATTGAACAATGGGTACTCGGCAACTGAGTAAAGGGAGTAAATATGCGATGAGAGCTGAGAAAGCGAAGGAATGAGTTCATCTAAAAGATTACCCGAATCGAGTCTCACCAGTGGTAAAGGAGGTTTCAGTCTCATCTTGGCGGTCTCATCAAGTAATTCACCATTTCTTGCCTCGAAATTCGAAACCTGGAGTTCGTAAATGCTTGGGATTGATGATTGCTTGTTTTCAAAGTCCGAGGGAGCAGGTGGTGCAAAGTTGGAAGTCATTGGAAACCTATCGATGATATGAACGTGAGTCAGTGGAACGATAACAACGCTCACTTGCAGTTCGGGGAGCTTCTCCAAGTCACTTGACTTTGCTAGGAAATCTGAAGGGAGCGGTTGAACGATTTGATAGCCTCGTGCCCAGTTAGCATTGTTTGATTCAAAGAGATAGATCTCGTCACCGTAATAGAGATTCTTATAGAAAGCAGAAAGCTTCAAGCTCGGGTATTTATCCAAGGGGAGGAATGATTTGATGACTTTCCCATGTGCCAGCATGGGTAAAGGCGACCATTGAAGGTTCGCATTGGAGGTGGCTTCGACGTTCGGGTCTGTCATTTCTGGCAACGTATATCCCCTTTAGCTTGATGGAGCTATCGTATCAAAGTATACTCTAACGTATAGTATGGGTCCAATGGAGTCACTTTCGTCGTAGCGATCTTGGAGGAGTTTTTTTTTATATAATCCCTGGCGGATGGGGCAATTTTCTGAAAAATGTACGAGGGTCAGATCAGAATGCATCGGCCAGTGAATATTGAAAGCATCGTAGACTCAGAAATGCAAACACTCGGAGGAGTTTTCTGCTTACAAGGAAGACTGTCAAAGCCCTGAACTCGTATATTCCTTCTTCTGTGGACGGGAGCCTATCAGTAGGTGCTTCGTTATGGAGCATTCCCGAGCTGGTGGTCCAGATCATGCAAGAAAGGCAGCTCAGAAAGTGGTTCACAGAGCATTTCTGAATAAATATCTGGCAACATCGACATCTTTGATAATCAACCTCGCATAAGCCGCTTCTGCCTCCAGAGTTCACTGAGGACTTTAAGAGACTTCCTCTTTCCCCGAGAGTAGACTCCAGAGTCCAAACTTCAGACTCCATATACCTAGTTACCGTATTGGGAAATACCCTTTTCGCTTAAAAACCGTGCAGGTAAAATTTGATTACCTACAGCACTAAGAACAGATGAACCTGGCTGCAAAGCCTCAAAGCTACTAAAGATCTACTGAGTCAGAACGGAAAGTCGGCTACAAAGCAAAAGTTCAATCTCCTTTGGATCAATACGGGTTGTATACATACATTATTGATAAATGACCGACGCGTAACGCGATTTGATCTCACAGTTATTGCAATTTTTGGAACGCACACGACATTCTGACAGCAGTAGCACAGAAGTGACAAAGGGTGGGCTGCGTTGATTTCTTCAACTGATTGGCCATTTCGATGTGCGAGTGGCAGCTCTAAAGAGCTGAGCTTGGAAGGTTGTGCATCACTATCGTTGGGGCAGACCTCGAAAAGAGACCAATAAAGGGTTCGTCGCCGCAAGACCCATTATGATGTGAGGGCACATCGTTTGGGCTCGTACCCAACGACAGCTCAGCATAGGCCTGGTCAGAAGTCCAACACGGGTGTCTTTGATCAAGGCCCTATGTCTTCAACTTCTTAGCTTGACTCCCCTCCGGATCCTCGTGTTTCTTGTTCACTTCCTCGCGTTCGATTCTCTCAAGTTCTTCTAATAGCAACTCAAGCCCATACTGTGCAAATTTCTGCATATTGGAAGCTCTTACGGTACAACCAGTCTTGTGTACTCTTGACTTTTCTCCACTTGGAGTCGAAACACCCAGATATACGGTCCCGATATCTTCATTGGCGAAAACCGAGGTGTTGTTGACCTCTGCAGGACCAGCTATACCCGTTTCCGAGATAACATATGTACTTCCTAACTCTATTCTCAGGTTTCGAGCCAGTCTTAGTACCACTTTCTCAGAGGGCCCGGTATAATTCTTGATGTCCTCTTCGGACCATCCCGAAAGCTTGAGTCTCGATTTCAGACTATATACTAACGTACCTCCGTGAAACCAATTAGAGGCACCAGGCACAGATACCAAGTATGCTGATAACAAACCACCGCAAGCGGCCTCAGAGACTGAAACCGTCTCATTCCTCCTCTTGAGAATCTCGGCAATTTTGTTCACGGTGTGTGTGACGTATTCTGGAGGAAAATCAGCTGTCATGATATTTAGATGTCGGCTGCAAGGTGAAAGAGAGGACTGAGCTCAGTATATGGGGGACGCCTCAATGAACAATTGTATGTAATCGAGAGACACACCTTTTAAGAGAGCAGGGCTAATTTTATTGAAATATACCTAGCAGACGGTCGCGAATTCATTCTAGATCAGCTGACCGCAGCCTCCGCGCCCCGAGATAGCTAGCCATCCAGATTCGGCAAAAGGTAAACATAGCTGTTTTGTTTACGACTTTGTGTTGAGCTCTAAAAACTTTCACCATAACAACCACCTACTTCTCAAACCGTTCAGACCATATTGCCATCTGTTTTGCAAGCCACTCTTCTGAGAGAACAGTGAACCAGACGACACGACTTGTTCAACCCTTTAGGCATTCTCCAAACCGCATAGTTGACATAAATCCCACGAGCCTTAACTCTATCCCTTGCATCGAATATGCCACCAAGAAAGTTGAAGGTCGATGCCATTGAATTTCTCAGAGGTAAGTTTCACAGTTCTTTTTTTCTTGCGTTCTGTTTCCCTAACACTTGTTGTTTACTAGGTCGTATATATTTGGGTGTATATGATTATACGCCGGAGGACACTGATGAATTAGTGTACTTCACTGTGGAGGATTCACTACCGTACAACTCTTTCCACTTAGATTTTGGTCCTCTACATATGGGTCATCTTTATCGCTTTGCGGTCGTGTTGCACAATATTTTGAACGAGGAGGAAAACCAGGGCAAAGGTGTTGTTTTTTATTCTTCTACCGATTCGAGGGCAAGATCCAATGCTGCTTGTCTTCTAGCGTCTTATATGGTCTTGGTTCAGTCCTGGTCACCTCACCAAGTTTTACAGCCTCTTTGTCAAATAGACCCACCTTTTATGGGATTCAGAGATGCAGGCTACTCTCATGCTGATTTTGAAATCACGATCCAGGATATCGTGTACGGACTTTGGAGAGCCAAAGAAAGAGGAATGATTGACTTGACTAACTTTAACTTGGAAGAGTACGAAAAGTATGAAAGGGTCGATCAAGGGGATTTGAATGTGATCTCCAAAGATTTCATTGCCTTTGCATCACCGCAACAACCCAAACCTGGTGTTATTAATCAACCATTTAGAAAAGTCTTGGATTACTTCGTGAAGAAGGATGTCCAAATGGTTGTCCGTCTGAACTCTCATTTATATAATAAGAGCGAGTTTGAAAAAAGAGGAATCCAGCATCTTGACATGATCTTCGATGACGGAACTTGCCCAACACTTGATATCGTGAAAGACTTCATTGGAGTTGCTGAAGGTGTTATAAAGAACGGTGGGAAAATCGCTGTTCATTGTAAGGCAGGACTTGGTAGAACAGGGTGCTTAATTGGGGCCCATTTGATCTATACTCATGGGTTCACAGCCAACGAGTGTATTGCATATATGAGAATGATCAGACCAGGTATGGTCGTCGGACCACAACAGCACTGGTTGTACTTGCATCAAAATCAATTTAGAGAGTGGAAGTTTACAATGGTCGTTGATACAATTGCATCAGAGAGATTGAATGGATATTCCACTTTGATAAGCTATGATGACTTCAAGAAACGCAAGAATGCCGAAAAGGCAAGCAATGGCTCCCCAGCTACTCCGATCAGAAGGAAAATAAGCATTGGCACCTCGAACCTTCACAAGAGTGTCCACAAGGCTGTTCCTTTACAGTCTCCAGGTCAGCCAAGAAAGTCACCAGAGAGAGTATATCAGGTAAATTCAGATTTGGAAGACGAAGATGGTGAAGAAGGGTACCACTCGAGCAAAGAAAATGTCCAAGAAGTGGAAAGAGAGTTGTACACTTCAAAATCCAAACCAGATACAGCTCAGGCTAGTGTTCAGTACACTAAGACAATCACAACAACAAAGACCACAACAATATCATCACCTCCAACATCGAAAGAAACTGTGATCAATGTTCTGCCAAAGCAAAGAAGTAGAGTTACCTCTGGAGCAAGAGTGAGATCTAAATTGGTCAGTTCCACATCCGGGACTGTGATTGGTCAAGCTGGTATTAGGAAAGGGTCCTCCTCAACTAGATCTAGCAGCGGTGTGTCCAAGCTTCTGAAGTGAGCACCTGGCCGCAAATCGATGACAACTGTATTCATCTTTGCGAAGTCCCCTATTGTGTACAACCACTCCTGACCGACCGACCGCAACTTCAGACGGCCACAAGGTCCATTCTTTGATACCAATAAAAGGATTTTAATGATAGGAGGTCTTGTAGTAAATTCGCGCTATTATATATAGCTTAGTGGCCGAAGCTAAAACCGGGAATTGGGGAGCGTAGCTTAGAAAGGAAATTTATGTACAGTACCTGAACCTTTCTGCCTTCCAAGACATCAGCGTTTGACTATTAGCCACCGACGTCTGTACTGAACGACTCGCTATGAGCTCACAAGAGAACTTGTCACGGAACTCTTCTCCCGAGCAACTAGCTGCAACGTTTCAAGCCTCGCATAGACAGCGAGGCTCTGAGTTGTTTGAAAAGACACACTCCATGGATAGCCCCACTAAGGAACCGCCTTCATGGGGTAGTGGTGTCGAGGACTTGGACACTTGTCCATATGGCTGCTGTGAGCGGGAGGTGTTGAGTGATTACATATTGAAGAAAGGGTTCTTTGAAGGGGCATGTTCAGACATCACGATCAAGGCATTTGGGGAGGAGTACAGATTACACAAGTTGATCTTGAGCAGAAGTGGGTATTTCAGCTCTTTGTTTAGTGGTCCCTGGAACGATCCCTCTAATGTTACTCATGAGCTAGTGTTTGATCATGACGCCTATATCACGCGGGTGTCGTTCGAGCTTGCCATTGCTAGACTCTATGGCGCCTTGAAACCAAAGTTAGAGAAACAGCATACGTTGAATATGATTGCTATTGGTCAGTACCTGGATATACCTGATGTTGTTTGCACAGCAACCGACCATGTTGTCAATTCGTTAAGCTTCAAAAACATAGCTCATTACACAGCATTCGCTACTCAGAACAACTACGGCAAAGCTAGCGATCGAATTATTGACAGCGCAAAGGGGTTTTTGTGCTCTAATGGTTGGCAGAGTGGTGTGAAGAGCTGGGATGGAATACCAAACTCGGTTATAGCGTCTGTTGTGGGGTTAGATTCATTTTTTGTTCCTTCCGAATGGGAAAGAGCTATATTCATCATTAAGTTGATTGAAAGACGACAAAGAGCAAAGTCCTCTACGTCAACAGCATCTAGTGATGAAGAAGAAGAGGACCTTGGTCCTATGTTTACCGCTTTGAATACGAGAGTCTATTTTTGTCACCTAACAGCGGAGCAACTACACAAACTGGAAGCTATGAGAGATGTTCAAGGGAAACCTTTTGTGGATCCTAATGTTCTAAAGGATGCTCTATGGTTGAGTGTTCAATTGCACAAAAGAGTAGCCATGGCAGATAAGAAATCTCATGATCTAGGCCTCACAACAACTTCAGAGACACCACCTGACAACAAGAGTACTTGGTTTGTCCCAACGAAGGACGAAACCCTATATGGTACGCCTGAAGTTCTTCAAGATAACATTAAAGATCATCACCATATAAGGGATGATCTTCCTAGTGGTAAGACCACGGAGAACCCTGGTGAATCGCTATATAGGGTTACGAAGATCCCACCATTCCGGTTCTCTATCGCATTTTCTGGTGTTTCAGAGCTTGAGGCCGAGAAACGAGTTTATGCCAAAACGCTTTGGTATGCAGGATCATACTGGAACTTGTACATACAGAAAATAAGGCATAGAAGAGGCTATCAGATGGGTGTCTATATCCATAGAGCTTCAAGTTGTGCACCTTCAAGATCAGGACTACTGAACCGTGATATACTTAAAACTTCATTTATGGACGAGTCTGACGAATTGAGTGATCTTGCGGAGAATGTGAATAGAGTTTCGATACATGATGACGCCGACTTTGACTTGAGAGACTCTTTAAGTGCTGTGGCTGGAACTGCAACTGAAAACCTTGAAACCGATGAAGATGATGAAACCAATAGCGATGTACTTGACGTTGGGGATAACTCGTTCTTGAGTTATGAAGATGATAGGATTAAAACTTCGGTATACTACATCATTTACACTCCCTCTAGAAAAGTTAAGAGCTCATTGACGTGTTTCATCTCAACTCCTGATCTCTTCAACAAATCTCAAAGCTGGGGTTGGAAAAGTAATAGCATGTGCTCGTTCAATGAGGATGGTACTTTAGCAGAGGGTCAAGAGAAGCTTTTGAAATTTATGGTGGTATTAGGCAACACGTGATATGGTATTTTAGTGGGATAGAATAGAACAGGGCTGAACATATGAAGGAGAAAAAAAAAGACGGAAAAGACCAAATAAACATCATTATTATGCGAAATTGATAATTATTAGGTAAAGCTAAACAGTTTTCCATTCAATAGACCAGCTAAGCTTCTCTCCAGCTTTGAAGGGAGCAACGACCACGTTCCCTTGTTTAACAACATCAGGAACAGTCTGTGATTTTTTTATCAGAATGCAATGGTCTTTGTTCACGAGATCCTCATCTTTGACCTTATAAAAAGTCTTACCCAGGTCCGATACAAACCCTTTCAGCTTATCCAGCTTCCCAACGCTATCAAACACCTCCGCGAGGTACGGAATAGCTAAAGATTGTGTATAGATACCGGCACAAACACCTATATGCTTAGACTTTGCGTGCAAGGGATGAGGAGCTGAGTCTGATCCAAAGAAGAAATATGGCTTCCCTGAAGTGGCAGCGTCAACAAGGGCCCTACGATCTTGTGGGAGTTTAGCGACTGGCTTGCAGAAATTGATAGGGTCCCCTGCCCAACTATCCACCGTCAAAGATAAGTGATGAGCAGTGATTGACGCAGCCACCTTAATCTCACCTTTGTTCCCCTTGTTGATGTCATCGATAGCTTCGATGGCAGCTTTAGTTGTGCAATGTTCGAGCACTATGCGAAGATTGGGGAAGTCATCATGGAGCTTCTTCAATGCCGGCAGGAAAGACTCCTCAGCATTGAGAACGTGCACTTCCTCACCTTCCTTATCCGTGGATGGTTTTTCACCATGGAGATTCAACACTAAATCTTCCTCTTCCATGGCCTTGAAGATTGGGTAGAAATCGGTAAAATCATTCGGATCTACACCGGCAGCGGAATTGGTTGTAACGCCAGCAGGATAACATTTCACGCCGTGAATGGCACCACTCTTGGCAGCTTGATGGATCAAATCAGGAGTCAACTCTCTAGATAGATAAAAAGTCATAAGAAAAGTAGTCTTCGGTGCCAACTCCTGTAATTGCTTTTTGTATTCCACAACTCTGTCTAAAGTTGTTATCGGTGGGACGAGATTAGGCATGATGTATGCGATTGAGATACCACCTTCGCGCACCGTTGGGGCAACGAGCTCCATCATTTCACCTTGACGAAGGTGGACATGGAAATCAGCCGTGATTCCCAAGTCGATTGAATCGGTCTTTTGTCTCTTTGCGTCTGACATTGACTCGATCTCTGTGCTTCTTTTGGCGTATAAAAATGGGTTGGTTCATTTGGTTTTTTTCTCATTTTCTCGGAGTTTTCTAAATTCGGCCTAGGCCCATTACAGCTTTAGTAATATTAGAATAGCCGTCTAAACGCCATGCCCAAGTCCCACCGACAATATAAACCACGCGGATTTCCAAACTACAAATAGAATACAACAATGAAAACTATACCAACAATTTATTATTGGCAACACATTTTAAAGCAAAAATAGAGCACTAGGTACAAAGGCAAACCAAATCATGATGCTAAAGAAACCATGATAGATTAAAAGCCATTGAAGCATTTCATATCAAGATGGATGTTGTGTTTTTTTTTTCTGATTTATTCTCTTTTTGCTGTCGATGAGCAAGCAAAAACGTCTCTATACTATGTTCATTGTCATGCTAAGGGATGGTACTCAAACAGAGCCATGGCCAGGCTCAACGTGGAAGTTTGGTCTCATATCGCGGAGTCTGAACTCTTGAATTTGTCTCTTCTTCTCCTTGTATCCCAAGTCTGGTTGATTCAAAGGTGAATCTAATCCTTGATACACAAGGAAGTCATAAATAAATGCACCAGTTAAACAGCCAATGACTGGAATGATCATTGGAACCCAGAAATACCAATCACCTGCACTGAACATGCCACGACCATAACCAACAGAAGCAGCAGCTAATCTTGGAGTGAAATCTCTTGCAAAATTGATGGCATAACCAGTTTGGTAACCAAACGAGGTACCCAATCCATAGATAAGAATCCACAAACCAAATGGGAAAAGGTTTCCTAATGGTGCATTGTGTGGATCGGTCATGGCAAAGATACCAAGTTGCAATAAAGCAGAAGTAACCAACTCCGAGGCGACTTGACCTTTTGTGTTCAAAAAGTCAACAGGGAAAGTACAAAAGATACCACCAGTGGCCGTATCTGTCCCAGTTGGAGTTCTAACACCATGCCCTTCAAAGTTGTTGATAGATTGGACATAAGTTCCATACACTAAGAGAGCACCAATGTAACCACCAAGACCTTGGGCAAAGATATAACCTGGTACTTTTCTCCATGGGAATTGTCTGAATACAGCAGAAGAAATGGTGACACCAGGATTCAAATGAGCTCCAGAGATACCAGCAGAGGCACAATAACCCAAAAACACAGCTGTGGCCCATGAAAAGGCAATGGTGGTATAATTACCAGCGCTCCCACTGGATAATTTCACTTGCGCAACAACACCATCACCAAACATAACCAAGATCATTGTTCCCAAAAACTCGGCAAAATATTCTCTGAATGCATATCTGAATCTTTGAATAGGCGTGTATCTTCTTGCCTGATCTTCATCTTCCAAATTTGCACGTCTCTCTAGTCCAGATGATGGAGCTGCATATTCATCGTTAGTTACTTCTGTTTTGTCCCAAGATTGTAATTGATCCGATGACGAGTTCATCCTGCTGTCGCCGTTGTTGTTCCCACTACTTTCTCCAGGCCCTGGTCCTCGTACAAGTATGCCTTCCATATGTTAGTCAAGATAATGCAAGGGCCATCTATCTGAACCGGGCTCCCTATCATTTTATAAGCGAAATGGGAAAAAAAAAGGAACACACACACAGACGGAAATATGGTGGGCGTCATGGGAAAAACTAAAAAGAAAAAAAAAAAAAAAAAAAACACACAGACAATTCAGACAGACAGACCCCGGCAAGTGGGTGCTGGAAAGCGACAGCCGAGGCGTCCAGAGATGCGAGCCAGCGTCGGCTGAGGGGGCGTGTCCACCATAGCCGACTCTTCTAGGCAAAACAAAACAAAACCCCCTCGACGGCACAGCAGGAAGGACCGGGAGATCATAGATCAATACAAAAATAAAAGCCTACTCACCAACTGGTTTCCCAGGTTCCTCAAGGTACTCTGAATGGATATCGTCAGAGTGAAAGATCTCCGGTTTGCTGCCTTCTGACATGGTGGAAGCGGTTGTATATATGGGTACGGTAGCGAAGTCAGGGAAAAGCTGGGGAAGACTGTATATTTATAAAAAAACCTAGGGGAGAAAAAAAAAAACACTCGATGGACCACTATAAGCTTTCTTTTTTTCTAGTTGTGCACCAGCGTGAGTGACCAGCGTGCTCCATGAAAAACAGTGCCATATGTCCCGCGCAAACCGAGACAAATTGCCCGGGGCGGGACAGGACAAATTGATTCGAGTCACCACCGGACTCAGGAGTCAGCACGCTAGTTAGCGCCAAAAGCGGGAAAACCTTATTACCCCTACTCCGCATTCGCTGTCGAAACGAACGTAATCTAAAAATCCGGAGCCCGTCTCAGACTCCGGCCGAGGTACACTTCTTAGATCTTGGCCCGCTTCTATGCAAAGCTGAATTTGAAATTGAACCACACTTCATGTGGACGGGCTTAGGTATTTGCAATATTGCAATACGATTGCAGCCAGAAACCGAGACTCTGTAACTAAAGAGGGTGTGGACTTCAGGATGAGCTTAGCTAATTGCGAATCTGTTTGACAGCCCTAGTTCAGCTAAGGCGTTGCTTTGACAAAAGACGGGAACGGTGCAAGTAATGCACATCCACAGAATAACTCTCAGATCTTGTTAAATAGGGTAAATTTAAACGGATATCGGTCGGGGCTTGACTCTTGAGCTTAGGCTAACCGTATGTCGTTGTTTTCCTTTCACTTTTTGAAATTTCCGACGAAACTGTGTAGTCAAAACGATTGTGGGGTCGAAAAGTTTGTCCGAAAAGTGGGACAGGATTTTTTTGGACATTTGCTGCACCACTGCCGCCGAGAACGTATGTCCCCGGGGCTAGAGAGGCTATTTTAGCGAATTAAAGAGAAGACCCCGCGTACAACGCGATACGGCACGTCTTCTTGTAGACAGTGTCGGATAATAGACTATAGTAGAATCGATGATTTTGAATTACAAATGATTATAAATGTGTTCCGTATTGATGATCTGTTTTGAATTTTGCTGCCGGATCTGCCTTTGCATTCCTGACTCTTGTGTGTAACAGACAACGAACGAAGAGGAAGGGGGTCACTTTCGCTTTGAAAGGCCTTTACACTAAACCCGGGGTATTGCATGTTTACATGCACTATAGTCTATGTTACTTCAGATCGATTGGTTTCGGAATGAGCTATGGTTGTCTCCTTAAATGTCCAAGGTTTAAGGGCTTAGAAGGACCAATCATTCGTACAGAGTCTAGTGTCTACTTCTGAGTTGTAGTTGTTCAGCGTTGAAAACTGGTTGTGTAAGTGCTGGCTGACCCCGGGGATACGGCAGACATGACAGCTGAAAGCAGATCTGAGTCCACCATTTTATAACTAGTCAAGACACATAGTGGAGTCGGTTCATGCATGTTACAACCACTTGGCTCTCGGGAGTGTCTCTCTGGACCGTATAGCTTGATAAGAAATGAGAGCATCTATGAATAACAACTCAGGTATAACATGGAAACGAATCAATATGTGTTAAATCATCAATGATACAAAGTGAAGGGATCAAGAAGTAGCGATGTGGAAGCCTCCGAGCTTGCGGGACGTATCAACATTCGAAGGACAAGCAGGCTATCCCGCAGCACTGTGGGGTTAACCCTCAACTGGCGGCGTAAAGAAATCATCTGTTACAAGGCTATGAAGTGCCACTGTAGACTAAAGTCGGGGTCTATTTTCTGTGTCCGCAATGGCCAAAGTCAATTTCTACAGCGCTCTCGAGCTCGAAGAACAAGCTGTAGTGATGTCTGTAGGCGTCAGTGGTCGAAGGTGCTAGCATGTGCCCTTTTATATGACACCTTGAGCTACACGGATCGTACAAGAGATTTAAGACCAGAAACTATCACGATGTGACACCACAGGTTCCAGAAACCAAAGCCCCTTTACCGAGTTTGCCAACCAGAACCGCAACTAGCTGCACACTCCAGTATCTGCTGACCCACCATGGTACCCCGCTGGCTGCTCTAATTATTTGAGGAGAATAGAGCGATCATGTGTCAGCTTTACAGGTCTACATCAACGTCTTACTGTCTAACGGGCCGCAAAGTGTTTGGTCCCTTCTATAAAATGGCCATACCAAAAGTCCTATACAACAATCAAATAGCCGTGTCTGGGAGATAAAAGAATGCCAGAGCAATTATCGCATAAGTACCCAATAGCATAGCACCTTCAAGCCAATTGCTTTCACCATCAAGAATCAAATAATTGCTTATCAACATGCTTATGAATAACACAGCGGTTTCAAAAGTGGAAAAGTACAAGCTCATTGGGACATCAATGACCCAACCAACTAACACCATGAATGGAGTCACGAAAAGAGCAATTTGTAAAGATGAGCCAACAGCTACACCGATAGCCAGATCCATTTTATCCTTAACGGCAACAACAACGGCTGTGACGTGTTCCGCAGCATTACCCACTATAGGTATAACAATGAGACCAATGAAAGTTTTTGAAAGACCACTTGACTCTACGATATCATCGATAGATCCAACCAAATAGTCTGCACAAATGGAAACAACAATCGTGACAACTAGAAGCATTGACAAAGCACCTATTGATGATAAGGAAACCTCATCATCTTTACCTGCATCTTGACCAGTTGCTTCCTCAACTTCATCAGCAACACCTTCAAACAAACTCTTATGAGTCCCTAATTGGAATACTAAATAGAGAATGTATATGATCAACAGAACGATCGATGCACCCCTAGATAACGCCAAAATCTTCCCATCATCAACGTCACCATGACTACTTTTTGGCAAAGAAGCATGAAATGCAGCAGGAATCAGCAGTCCCGCTGTTGCCAGACACATGAGGGAAGTCATAGTTTGCGCAACTGTTTGGTTGAAATGTTGTTGAACTCGATTGTAACCTCCAGCAATAAAACAACATCCTAGCACGAGTAATAGATTAGACAAAATACTACCCAACATAGATGCCTGTACAATCCTCACTTGATTTTCCTTCAAGGCAATTATGGAAACTATCAATTCAACGGCATTTCCAAATGTAGCATTTAATAACCCTCCGAGAGTCTCACCAACATGGGAAGAGAGCTCTTCAGTTGCAAAAGCCAACAATGACGCTAATGGTATAATGGCCAGAAAATTGAGCCAAAATATAGCTGAAGAGTTCCAGCTAGCCTCCCCAGCGATAATACCGAGAGGAACAAATATCAGCAAGTAATTTGCTGGAGATGAGAAGAAAACCGTCTTACAAAACGAAGGGAACCCTTTCAATTGAGACAGCGAGCCATTTGCCCTGCTTATGAACGGTGTCGATTCCGTGGGTAATGAGCTCATGGTGATTAGTGTCTGAAGTCTGAAGTAACAAACTGGAATAGGAAGTTGCGGGCTCTTTAAAAAAAATATTCGGGCAGGGTCTCCTTGCAGATTTCATCTGCCTTGGCTTTCCGCAAACGGAGCGTCGGATCGACAAATACGGAAGGAACATAACCCTTAGATGCAAAATGGATGTATATTTCTATGTCAAACCCATCCCTGCTGCAAATAAAGCGAGCGACACGGCACTATATATACAAAAGCTTCGCAGTCTCTGAGATGGATGTGTACTGGAGTGAAGAAGAATCTGAATGAGTGAGGTTAATAAGAACAAAGGGGAGACAATCTCCATGCAAAAGAGGTTGATCTTGTTATAAAAGTAGATTTCAAGCTGCGTGAAATAGGAATCATCAACCTCTGGAACGTAGATAAAAGTGATGGCAAGAATGAGAGCAATACCGATTTCATAGAGCATTGTCATGATAATCCAGATGCAGTTTTCAACAACCCAACGAACGTCAACAGAAGTATCATCAACTGGAGCAGAATTCCTGGACATCACTGGAGTTATCACGGATCCATATGTCGTACTCACAGTCACCTCATTACTGCTGCTTGGTGGTTGAGCTTCTGAATTTGAATTGAGAAACCCAAGCGATTCCGAAGTATAATCCACCACTATAACATCCTTCTTTATCAAATTTTCAACTTCACCAACATAGTACTCGTCATTTTGATTAGTGTCATACTCGGTCGAGTATATGTTTTTTTTCAAACTGCTGGAGTTTTTCCTGATATTGATACAGTTTGATAGAGTAGATTTCCTCCTCACCTCTTCATTGATGCTCATCTCGGTTTCATCTTGTGTCCTCACAAACTTGCTCAGCTCTGTTTGGTTGGTCTCTAAGAACCAAAGATCCCACAGGTAAAAACATAGATAAATAGTCTCATAAAACACTCCAAATAGAAAGCCTTCTCTTTTGGTCAAGTTCCAGCTTGAATAGGTGTAGTTCAATTGCGTCCTTTGCGGATATGCTAGTAGTAACAAGGCTAGAAACTCGAGCCACACCTTGCAGAAGACAAAGCTCTTATCCACAAGCTTATAAAGATAGTTGACAACAAATGCACTAGCACCTGAAAGAATAAAGGTTCTAAAATAATCTATACCTTGCGGCACAAATGATTTGTCCTCTTTTATTATGGGTATCAAAATGCTTAAAGACCCAGCTATGAGCACTGTTGAGAGCGAGACGAGGCAAATGATGCTAAACTCTGTCACCTGGGCATTGTGACGGGACATCTTCTCGAGTATGATCATCCTTACCATATAATAAAGACTTTGCTAGCAATTTTTTTTGCCCTTTGTGTTTTTTAGCAGCCCCAGATTGATCTGTGCGATGTCGTTTTCGGCCGGCTATACTGCAGATCCAAGAAAATTTTTGCACTACACAATAGAATTCCAAAATGCCCGTGTCCAGCCTTGCTTTGTTCTCAAATTGGTGGGATTACAAGGGACTCAGAATGATTGCAAAGATCTTGGAGACACAGAGCTTTGGGGTGTTGCTTTATACAGTGCTTGACGGTTTCTAATTATTCCCATGATGTTATCATATTGACAGCCTCGCACGTGATATTGACAATCTATGATCAACGTGCACTCCCCACCACGGGTCAGTGCCAGTGCCACCCAACCTTGGAATACCATTGTATTGAAGAAGAAGGGGCAGTCTGTGCTGTTTCTGCTCCAGCAGCTTGCCTAAAACGGTGCATTTCAACCCCAAATGAGCCAGCCCAGTTTTTTGAGAGTATAACCATATCAGACACCTAACCGAACACATACAAGCGCGAGTGGTTTAGCGGTAAAATTCCAAGTTGCCATCTTGGAGCCCCCGGTTCGACTCCGGGCTCGCGCATTTATTTTTTTTTTGAAGTTTTAGCGACGCGCTCCAGAACTGACGCGTTACTTTTTTTTTTTGAAAAAGATTTCCCAAAGCGGATAGTTAATTGTCTGCAGTCTTTATATATTTACCAATTACAAAAAAAACCACTCCTCAGTTCTTGTGGTTTACACTTCTCTTAGTATCACAACTCAAACCACAGAAAGATGTCTTCTAGAAAGAGAACCGCTGATAGTGAAGATGAAGGGTCCCTACATGACTCTTCCACAGCAGGAAACACGCCTTTACCGCCTTCTTCGCCTGCGATCCCATTTGTTGATGATGATGATGATGACCTTGAGAGGGAACTAGACACAGGCATCGACGATGAGATCCCTATTGTGGATCCTGATGAGAATGAGGAGGAGAAGACCGCCAGAGACTTGATGGAGGATATGGAGTTGGATTACCGTAGCGACCCTGAAAAGGATAGATATGATGAAAGGGATATCGACGATGAGGTAACAAATGAGATGGATATTGCCGATTACAGAAGAGTCACTAGAAAGTTGGATGAAAGAGATGCTATCTTGAATGATCCTAATTTTATGGGTGATATGGAGGATGATGGGACGTTACCAACAAGAAGAAGAAGAAGAAATCTATATGACGAAGATCAGGATATGGATGAATTCGAGGCTGACCCATTGAATGAAGAATTGACACTTGAGTCCTTGGCTGATATAAAGGCACAGAGTCTCACTGAATGGGTTGTTCAACCCAATGTGTCAAGAACTATTGCTAGAGAGTTTAAGTCGTTTCTTTTAGAGTATACCGATGATCAGGGAAGATCTGTATACGGTGCCAGAATAAGAGTTCTCGGTGAAGTGAACTCGGAGAGTTTAGAGGTGAGTTATAGACATCTCTCAGAGTCAAAGGCTATACTGTCCATGTTCTTGATGGCTTGCCCAGATGAGATCTTGAAGATCTTTGACCAAGTTGCAATGGAGGCAACAGAGTTACATTACCCAGAATATTCTCAAATCCATTCCGAGATCCATGTTCGAATCTCAGATTTTCCAAAAGTCTCCACTCTTAGAGAATTGAGAGAGTCAGATTTGAACTCATTAGTTAGAGTTTCAGGTGTCGTCACAAGAAGAACAGGTGTTTTCCCACAACTGAAATATGTCAAATTTGATTGTCAAAAATGTGGTCAAGTTTTAGGACCTTTCTTCCAAGACGCTAATGAAGAAGTTCGAGTAACTTTTTGCTCGAACTGTAAAAGCAGAGGTCCGTTCCGTTTGAATTCCGAGAAGACCTTGTATAGAAATTATCAGAGACTAACGCTTCAAGAGGCGCCAGGAACAGTCCCTGCTGGTCGTTTACCTCGTCATAGAGAGGTGATACTGTTGTGGGATTTGGTGGATATTGCCAAACCAGGGGAGGAAATTGAAGTAACAGGCGTCTATAAGGAGACCTATGATGGTAACTTGAATGCGAAAAACGGATTCCCAGTGTTCTCTACTGTTATTGAAGCTAACGCAGTGAGAAGGAGAGAAGGGGCTCAAAAGGCCGCTGATGATTTTATGGACCAAGGTCTAGATATGTTTTCCTGGTCTGAAGAAGATGAGAGAGAGTTCAGAAGAATGGCAAGGTCTGGCGGTATCGTTGATAAGATTATAAACTCAATGGCTCCATCAATTTACGGCCATAGAGACATTAAAACCGCAGTGGCATGCTCCCTATTCGGAGGTGTACCTAAAAACATCAATGGCAAGCATTCCATTAGAGGTGATATCAACGTTTTACTTTTAGGTGATCCCGGTACTGCAAAATCTCAAATTTTGAAGTATGTTGAAAAAACAGCACATAGAGCCGTTTTCGCTACAGGTCAAGGTGCATCTGCTGTAGGTTTGACTGCAAGTGTTCGTAAAGATGTGGTAACAAAAGAGTGGACTTTGGAAGGAGGTGCATTAGTGCTTGCTGATAAAGGTGTCTGTCTCATTGATGAATTTGACAAGATGAATGACCAAGATAGAACATCTATTCATGAGGCGATGGAGCAACAAAGTATTTCCATCTCTAAAGCTGGTATTGTGACTACTCTACAGGCTAGATGTGCTATAATAGCAGCTGCCAATCCAAACGGTGGTAAATACAACTCCACATTAACTTTGCCACAGAATGTGGACTTGACAGAGCCTATCTTGTCTCGTTTCGATATTTTGTGTGTCGTAAGGGACTTGGTTAATCCTGAGGTGGATGAAAGATTAGCAAGTTTCGTTATCGATTCGCATATGAGATCGACGAAGGAAATTGACGATGACGAAGAGGAAGAGGAAATGGAGGAAGATGAAGATTTAGAGACTCCAACTAGACAGACTAATGAAGCAAGATTGTCGAGACGTGAAAGACGTGATCGTTTGATAAAGGAGAAAGAGAGCGAAATATCTCCAATTCCGCAAGATTTGTTGATCAAATATATCCATTATGCCCGTACTAAAGTGTCACCAAAGCTACAACAAGTTGAGCAAGACAAAATTGCTAGAGTGTACGCAGATTTGCGTAAACAGTCTAAGCAGACAGGGTCTTTCCCTATTACTGTGCGTCATTTCGAGAGTATCATTAGAACGGCCGAAGCCTTTGCCAAGATGAGGCTAGCGGAATATGTGTCTGAAGCTGATCTAGACAGAGCTATTGAGGTTGCTATCAGAAGTTTTGTTGGCGCTCAAAAGACAAGTGTTAGAGGGAATTTGGAGAGAAGCTTCGCCAAATACACCCAAAAGAGAAGGAGCGCTGCAAGAGCATAGTTAGTTTCTACTATGTAAAGTTTAGTAATGGTAACGTTGATGATATTACAAGTAGTTAGACAACTGTATCACTTGACACAAACAGATGATTCTATAAAAGGCAGATAAAAACAAAAAAAAGACAGTGGGGCTGGGTTCAAGCACGAGTAAGAACTGTGCGATTGTAGACGTTGACGTCGTGCACCAGCTGGCACCATTCAGATATGGGCAGTAGGTTTAAGATAACTCTTAGAATACTCAATCTCGCCGTGATTATTAGGAGTAATCAAGACTTTGATCTCTGTATCTATATGAGACATCAAATATTCAAACCCGTTGGTAATCCCGTTTTCCAAATCAACAACTGTTGTTATGAACTGTCTGGCCCTTTGTTCATCTATATCACCCCTTTCAAAGCAGGCAAGGACACCTTCAAAATCTTCTCTAGTGTAGCACATTGACCCCATGAGTTTCTTTTCGTGTTTTGTTACATCCATTGGCCAAAAATCAATTGGTTTCTGTCCCCAAATAGCCACGTTAACAATAGTTCCATTCGATGCAGCAGCATGGATGGCTGCCCGAAGAGTTACTTCAAGACCAGAGCAATCAAAGGTATAATCAAAGCCATCCCCACCTGGAGACAATTTGATCAATTCATGCCAAGCCTCCCCTTTAATAGCTGTTGGATTGAAAACTGTAGCACCTAGCCTTTCTGCGTCGTCCCTTCTAAGTTTTGATGGTTCTGAGACAACAATACTTGAGGCTTTAAACCCTTGGAGACAAAGAATTGCAGCTAAACCAATGGCACCAGCACCTAATATTAATGCAGTTGAACCTGGTTTGAATTGACTAATTTTAACAGCATGGTACGATACTGCCAGAGGTTGAGCAAGTGCTGCAATCTCTAATGGGATGTCTTTTGGAACCACAACAGCATGACGTGAGGCGCATACAAATTTCTCTGCAAGACCACCGTCTTGGGCACCAAGACCACTCAAACACGAATGATCACAGATATTTGTTAGCCCACGACGGCATTGTGTGCATTTTGTGTTTGCCTGGAGCAATGAATCTGGGAATCTCGATATGTCCTCACAGTGCACCGATGGGTCAATTACTACTTGATCACCAATTTTAACGTCTTTAACGTTGTCACCGATAGCAATCACCGTACCTGAAATTTCATGTCCCATGCACAGTGGTGGTTTTAACCCAGTAAGAGGTTTAGCACCTCCGTCTTTTTCGAAGAAATTTGGAGGATCAGCTCTGTACTCTTTCAGATCTGACCCACATATTCCACAATAGGCAACGTCTACCAGAACCTCATCTGGGTGCTTGATAGTAGGCTCGGGTACGTCTGTCTGGAACCGAAGGTCGTTTGGACCATGATAAACGATGGCTCTCATTATGGTTTCTTTGCTTAGTTTGTTTTGTTGATGATCTTCTAAGGTTGAGGAGGAATGAAACGAGGAATATTTGTCTCTATTTATTATCACTGTAACGTTGTCAAGAGCTGAGGCTTGCGACCCTGTTTGGATACCGCATGCGAACCCCACGGGGACCGGGCCACATAATCTCTGCACGAGAACAATAGAAACACCTGTTTTCGTCATTCTAGTTCCCGGGTAAAGGTGACTATTGCGTTTATAAGCCGTACAACACAGCGTCAGTGGGCAGAGGCTGATGGGGATAAACGTTAGATACTGTATATAGTTGGGCAAACCGTTTAGGTCAGGCTGATATTTAGCTACACGGCCAATGTTTCCCGAAAAGCTTATATTCAGCCCTGCAGCTAACATCAATCTCTACTAATATTTGCTGTATGCACATTATAATTCACGAGTCATATAGATGGCAAGATAAACGTTAATACAGCACGCAAATCTCAATACGATCCAAGTGACTTCTGCGACTAGGAAATGGTGAAATTTAGCTAACTAATTTGGTCCAACGGGTAATGCACTGTACAAATACACCATGGGTCCCCCACGGGACTCGAAGCCCTGCGTATATATTATATGCTCATGAATCATGATATAGTCTAGTGAAGAGTTGATGAAAGGAGAGTCCCTCGTGATGCCTCACTGTCCCGGGTACAGGCGTGCAATTACTAAGACTGCAATCCGATTGGATCCTGGTTAGGGATTAGCAGGGTCTCTTTAAGTAGGGGCCCGTTCCAGCTCCGAACAAGGGAAAGCCCTTCAAGCTCAAACGTAACAAACGTAACAACTAGAACTCTACTATATAGAGAAAATTAACAAGAAGAGAGAGGCACACCGCTATCTACCTTCCCAACAAAGCTTTGCCTATAACTCAGCTAGAAACTCTACTACACTAATCTCCACGGCCCGCGCACCGACGGCATAGCTGTTCAGCCCGTAGGGACTCGCCGTCATCCGGACACCACCGAGCCCACCGCGCTGGTGAAAAATTTCAGTGAATTCTCACTTTATATCTCAGTTCAGTTCACAGATAAGCCACGCGTTCCGTGGGGCGTCACTCTGTTGATATTCTTATCGTGACAGAGTTCGATAGCCCCCGGTGGTGGATCGCCCACTGGATTTCCTCCGGTGGTTAGCTTGTTCCTCTTCAATTCGGCGCGTGGTAGAGTAATATTCTACTCAGGATGTATCTCCGTTCTGCGAGCACAGCAAGGAACAGAACGGTCATGAATCCTGGAACAACCCTCCACTATACAATTGGTCTTCTTTATCGGTTTAATCGTAGTCTGTTATTGCTATTCGAAGCCCATATTGGAGCCATGACTCATAATTGGGCGTATCTCATCGCACCGGGTAAACCTGATTTTTTTTTTCCGGGTATATATTGGCTCCAATTCTGGGTAGTAGGAAAAAAAAAATTTGTTATATGCCAAACTTCTTTCTTAGGCCCTGAACAGTTTTGGTAACCCTGTAATAATGGCTAACCCAGTTGAACCTGTTTCGAACGTGTTTGAGACCATCTTGGTCTTGGATTTCGGTTCCCAATATTCGCATCTTCTAACTCGTCGTCTTAGAGAGTTCAACATTTATGCTGAGATGCTCCCATGTACTCAAAAAATTTCAGAGTTGAACTGGAAACCAAAAGGTGTCATTCTTTCCGGGTCTCCATACTCTGTTTATGCACCAGATGCTCCTCATGTTGATAAAGAAGTGTTCAACTTGGGTGTGCCAATCTTAGGTATCTGTTACGGGATGCAAGAGCTTGCTTGGCTCAGCGGTACCGAAGTTGCTAGAGGCGATAAAAGGGAGTATGGCCCTGCTACTTTGAACGTTGTTGAGAAAGACTGTGCCTTGTTCAAAGATGTTGATCAATCAAAAGTTTGGATGTCTCATGGTGATAAGCTTTATGGGTTGCCAAAGGGGTTTAAAGTTATTGCAACTTCAGACAACTCGCCATACTGTGGTATTGCAGACGAGGAGAGACAAATCTATGGTATCCAATTCCATCCGGAAGTGACTCACTCTGAGAAGGGAAAGTACATGCTTAGAAATTTTGCAGTGGACATTTGTAAAGCTACTCAAAACTGGAGTATGGAAAATTTCATCGAGACTGAAATTAAGAGAATCAGACAACTTGTAGGTCCAGATGCTGAGGTCATAGGTGCTGTTTCTGGTGGTGTTGATTCCACAGTGGCTGCAAAACTGATGACAGAAGCCATTGGTGACCGTTTCCATGCCATCTTGGTTGATAATGGTGTTTTGAGAAAAGATGAAGCCAAGATTGTCAAGGAAACATTGACTGATGGATTAGGCATCGACTTAACTGTTGTTGATGCCTCAGATGAGTTTTTGGATAAGCTTAAAGGTGTGACTGACCCAGAAAAGAAGCGTAAGATTATTGGTAACACTTTTATCCACGTTTTTGAAAGAGAAGCTGCAAAGATCAAACCAAAGAATGGCAGGGATATCGAATTCTTATTGCAGGGGACATTATACCCAGATGTCATTGAATCAATCTCATTCAAAGGTCCATCGCAAACTATTAAAACCCATCACAACGTTGGTGGTTTGTTGGAGGATATGAAACTGAAGTTGATCGAACCTTTAAGAGAACTATTCAAAGATGAAGTTCGTCACTTGGGTGAATTGTTGGGGATTCCTCATGATTTAGTTTGGAGACATCCATTCCCTGGTCCAGGTATTGCTATCAGAGTTTTAGGTGAAGTTACAAGAGAACAAGTTGCCATTGCTAGAGCTGCTGACCACATTTACATTGAAGAGATCAAAAAGGCTGGTTTGTACGAAAAAATCTCTCAAGCTTTTGCATGTTTGTTACCTGTCAAATCTGTCGGTGTTATGGGTGATCAGCGTACATATGAACAAGTTATTGCATTGAGAGCCATCGAAACTACAGACTTCATGACTGCCGATTGGTTCTGCTTTGACGCCTCATTCTTGAAGCGTGTCTCATCTAGAATTGTGAATGAAGTGGACGGTGTTGCCCGTGTCACCTACGATATCACATCTAAACCACCAGCTACCGTTGAATGGGAATAACGAGATTCTTTGTCGATTGTTTAGGTGCATCGAGTCTGTAATAATAGAAATCATTTAATCCGTCAATTTTTCAGCTGTCGTAGTACTGTACTCATTAATATGTCACCGTCGTGAGATACACTTGCCAAAAACTCCTCTTTAGGGTGTCGCTGTTCGTAGATCCCATGGATGGATGGTCTACCCCGGGAATCCGTTTCTTTCCACCATTGGTTAAATCGGAACTTTTCCTGATCAGAATCGTCTAACGTTTTATAGAGAGCCTCTTTGAGACCCCAACTACCACTGATAAGCTTCCCAACACCAACTATATCGTCCTCGAGTTTTAGTTTGGTATATGTCTCGAGCTCATAAGGATGTAGGACTCGAGCACTAAACCGTGTCATAAACCGACTCGAGAGTCCCTTTCTTTCTACCAGACTAGTGACTCGCGATATTCGAAGCACATCACATCCAATTCCAATAACACTCATCCTTCACTAAAAGATCTTTAGGGATATTTTAACTAAACATCAAAATATCGCTTATGGTTTCCAAATCCGACCGAGGGAAAAAAAAAATTTTGAAAGGGCTACGACTCATCGCTAAAGCCTCTCGATCACCAAACTTGGTTCTCGACAACGTTGAGGATAAAGAGAATTCACATAGATTGGCCCACACTCTTTATATCATCCTTTGTTAATTTGCTGCTCTTGGAGAGAAAAATTGGCTCAAACACATTTTTACTAATCCCATTTCATTTACACAGACATTGCAAAGAGAAATGGCTTCCTCTGTCCCTGGACCTATCCCACTACCGGAATCTCGCTATGACCTAGGCACATACTTAGGTCGTGTTCGCCACTGTGCTGAGATTTCTGACCCAACAACGCTGCTTACGAACTCATCACAACTCGAGGCAGCACGCAAACTCATCTCGGATTACCGTAATGGTAAGATCCAAACCATGACACCAGAACTTTGGCACGCTAAAAAGCTTCTTGACTCCACAGTGCATCCTGACACAGGTGAAACTGTTCTTCTACCCTTCAGAATGTCATGCTGTGTTTTAAGTAATCTGGTGGTTACAGCAGGGATGCTGACTCCAGGATTAGGCACTGCTGGAACTTTGTTCTGGCAAGTGGCTAACCAATCTTTGAACGTTGCAGTGAACATATCCAATGCAAACAAATCACATCCGCTTTCAACATCACAGTTGATCCAAAATTATGTTATTGCAGTCACATCCTCCTGTGGTGTCGCCCTGGGGCTCAACGCTATAGTGCCTAGACTGAAAAATGTGAGTGCCAACACAAAATTGATCCTCGGAAGACTAGTACCGTTTGCTGCTGTGGTATCTGCTGGTATTGTGAACGTTTTCGCCATGAGATCCCAGGAAATCAAGAAAGGTATATCTGTTTTTGATAAAGATGGTAACGAGGTTGGCACTTCAAAGACCGCTGCTCTGTACGCCGTTGGAGAAACTGCAGCTTCAAGAGTCATCAATGCTACGCCAATCATGGTCATCCCTCCTCTGATCCTTGTCAGATTGCAAAAGGGCATCTTGAAAGGCAAAGGGCTTGCTGTTCAAACTCTTGCTAATCTGGGATTAATCGCTGTTACATCATTTGCAGTACTTCCCTTCGCTTTGGCAGTCTTCCCACAGTATCAGGCAATCAGCATTGATAAGCTTGAATGTCATTTGAAGGGGAAAAAAGATAAAGATGGGAACGAGCTCAGAACTGTTTATTTCAACAGGGGTATTTAGGTTTGCCCATCAGATGGTGCTTTAAAATATAGATTGAGTTATAGGTTGAAGATTACATTGACGTAAAGTTACCTACAATTATACAATATTAGTACCTCTTATAACTTGAATCATAGCCAGTAGCAATGATGCAAAATTCACCAGAATCTCCATCCTTCAACGTTATTTATGCCAATGGCAGATTCAATATCTTGGCGATTCTTGAAAGCTAGAAAATTACTTGGTGTGAAAAAAGATCCTGTTGCAGGCAGGTACCCAACACCTTTCCCACCCAACGTGGTTTCATAGGTCTCGAACCCCAAATCCTCATACTCTTGGATCAATTTTTGTATAGCCTCTTCCCCAACGTCGTCGTTTATTAATGTTATAGCACACCCTCCTCCACCTGCACCTGTTAGTTTCGTCTTACCAATGTTTAGCTCATCAGTTAGCATTCTGACTCTTTCTAAAGTTGGATGGCTAACACCTAATGCCACTAATAGCCCATGGTTGATCTCAAACAGCTCCCGCATTCTTTGTCTAGCAGACTCGTCGAAAAAGGGTCTAATCATAAGATTGTAAGCCTCCCTAGTTAAATTTTCAATGGCATCAAGAATGTTTGATGTGGTCTTAGGATACTCAGTAGCTAATCTCGATACATTAGCAACCAAATCAGCTGTCCTTCTTGGGTGTCTAGTATTAGTCAACAACAATCTCAATGATGGGAAGTTTCTCATTGTGGTACGAACACTTGGGATAGAGCTTTGCATTCTCTGGAACATAACAGCTCCACCATGTGTCGCTACTGCGTTGTCGATACCTGATGGGTTCCCATGTATGCATTTTTCACCCATATACGCCCATGAGTCGATAAACATTGAGTCATCATTATCAGTTGTGAGATCATCCTTCTTGAAAGAGGCAGGATTTATATGGTTCCCCATCAAAGACAACGCAGCTGTAAGACATACAGAAATCGAGGCAGAAGATCCTAATCCAGCACCTATGGGCAATGTGGAGCGGACTGTGAATCTCAGCCCGTCGCAACTTTTTTTGCACAAGTTAACATACAAGTATAAGAAGGAGTATGCGGCTGCGTAATGAACAGATTTATCCAATGTGGATATCAACTTGCTCAATTCAGAAACCAGTTCAGGAACTAGCTCATCTGTAGGCTCAGGTTTGTCCGAGTGGAACTTTTCAGCGGTTTCCCAAGGTAAGTCATGTCTATTCCATGAGTGCGTGAAGCCAATATCTGGGAAGTCTAGTACGATTTCATCCTTATCATCACTCTGTGAAACCAACAAATACGTTCGTAGCGACACTGCAGCTGCTATAGCGGGCTAACCCATTGTATTAGTAAAACATCAAGGCAAACCCAAATCTTCATCATACTCACTTTACCATAAACTGCAGAGTGCTCACCAAATATGATCACTTTACCCGGTGAGGACACAACGAATGGCGGACTGACTGTCATGCGGTCAGTGTTTATGAGCACCGGGGAGTAGACAGGTGGCAGTCAATAACAGACGAGAGAGCACAGCAAGCCGTGAGCGTCTTATGATTGAAGCTCTTGTGGTGACATTGGCTTCAAGGCTCGTTTAGCCTAGTGGTGTTTGGATGTTAAGAAAATCTTTATCCGAGGGTGCACGTGATATCCGAGGGTGAGATGAGCTCCTCTCGCAAGTAAAAAAAAAAAAAATTTCTGAACTGTCTAAGGCATAAGCGATGGAATCCAACGCATTGATTTCGATATGACGGATAAATCTCAGGTTAAGATCAGGTTCATCACGAGAGAGGAGGATGAGAGTCTTCGTGTGGAAGATAAACCTCTCTATGTGCCAATCAGTCTCAAGCGCTATGGGCTTTCAGAAATTGTCAACCACTTGCTCGAGAGGGAGACCCCAGTCCCATTTGATTTCCTCATAAATGGGACGCTATTACGTACTTCCATCGAGGAATACCTTACTGCCAATGCTCTCTCTTCGGAAGCGTTTCTAACTTTGGAATATACTCGTTCGGTGCTTCCCCCATCGTATTTGGCCTCATTCAACAATGAAGATTGGGTATCATCGTTAGACATTGCTTATAACCGTATATTATCGGGTTCTTATGACGGAATAATTAGAACATGGGACATGTCAGGGAAAGTGGAGAAGCAGTACTCTGGTCACTCTGGAGCTATAAAAGCGGTAAAATGGGTATCAGAGACTAGAGTGGTCTCTGCAGGGAACGATAGACAAGTCCGTCTTTGGAAGACTCATGCTGTGACAGATGAAGATCTTGATGAGGAGGAGCCAGAAAAGGGTAAAACTTTGGCAATTCTTGAAGGTCACAAGGCCCCAGTGAATGCCTTGGCTGTAAAAAATGATAGAATTTTGTCTGCAGGTTATGATAATTCTATAGGGTTTTGGTCAACAAATTACAAAGAGATGACTAGTATTGATCCGCTGGAGGATACTGCAAACAAAGTGACCTCAACAGCGGCCAAGAAGAGAAGAAAACTTGCTCTGCAAGATGTAAGTGTCAGAAGAAGAGCACCTTTAGCATTCATGGAAGGCCATACTCAACCGGTAGAGGATGTCATGTTCGATGTAAATGACTCTACTGTGGCATACTCGGTGTCTCAGGATCATACTATCAAGACGTGGGACTTGGTCACTTCGCGTGCAGTTGATACAAGAACTACTGGGTTCTCTTTATTGTCAATGACACAACTTCCTAAGTTGCATTTGATAGCATGTGGTTCATCAGCCCGTCATATCACTTTACATGATCCGAGAGCTAGTGCTACGACAATTTCACAATCTCAACTCAATGGTCACTCGAATTTTGTTGTATCTTTGGATTCTAGCCCAGATAGTGAGTACATGTTTGTATCAGGTAGTCACGATGGAACGGCAAAAGTATGGGATGTTAGGGCACAGAAGGCTCTATACACTATCACGAGGGATTCTAAGGAGAAGGGCAAAGTTTTTGCCGTGAAGTGGGGCCAGCAAGTCATTGTAAGTGGTGGTGAGGACAAAAAGATTCAAATCAATAGAGGTGTGGGTGCTCAATGAGGCCCGGATATATATATATCTCTTAATGCATCACTAAATACACCATATATATATACAAGCTTCACGTAGTGCCAGTTGACGTTATTTTTGGGTGAACCTTGACACCCATTTCCCCAAACGATAATAGCCTTGCCATAAACCTTTTTTATCGGTGAGGTATCCAACTAGCTCGTTCGGTTCTGATTCATCCAGGTCCTTCCAGCCTCTTAGTTTCCTCAGTGACCTAAGCTCCTCCAAGGAGAATTCCACATATGGAGCAGTTCCATATTTCAGGGGACCGACATTTATCCATAGTCCTTCTTTCTGACTTATCAGCGCCTCAATGGATTGAAAGTAATCAAACAAGTTCTGCGCAGTATCTAAGAAAAATGCAGTCACAACGACAATTTCATCGAAAGTGTCAATGTCATCAACTGTGAAATCCCTAAAATCTCCAAAGTTCAATTTTAGATTCGAAGGCTTTGACTGACCAGTAAGACAGACACTTCTTGTATGGTCACCAGCATTAACATGGTGAGAATATGAGTGAAGAAATGGATGTATGTCATATTCTTCAGTGGTGTTGTAGACAAAGTCGTTACATAGATACATCAGACCTGAGAATTCCACTGCCTCAACCCTTCGAAAGCCCAGCAGGGCAATTTCATGTGCAATTCTGCCGAGCCCAGAGCCAGGAACAATCACGAGAGTTTTCCTCTTATCATTCACAAATTTTCGTACGCTTGTCTTGATGTATTCCAAGACCGGTTGTATTTCATCACTGATCTCAGTCCAATCGCGTGCAAAATGCATCAATGACTCGGAGGCCTTCCCGTTACCTTTGAGCATTCCCGATCGTATCTCAACTGGGGTCACATTATGTGACTGTATTGAATATTCTGCAACGCTTTTAGCGAGGATGGCATTGTCTTTGATAGCTCTGTCAACGGCATCGATATGGTCCAGATACCCAATATCTTTGGCCTGTTTCCGGCCTTCCCACCCTGCAAATCTCAGGTTTCTCCTCTTTTTATCATTCCAGCTCAAGCTAGCGCTTTCATAGTGCCGCAATGTCACTATCGAATCGACCAGCGACTGCCTGCTTTGCGACATCTCGGTGGTGATAAACTTGCGTACGAGCCAGGGGAACGATGACTTGTACAGTACAGAGCTCATAAAGATGACGAGAAGGACGCTGGGGACAACTGAGTTCGGGAAACACGACGATAGAACAACGAAGATGACAAGACTGAGCGAGATCTGAGTCAATGATTCGTTCAAAGACCGGGGCATATTCAAGGCGTTGGAGAAGATATGGGTTACACACAGAAAAAAAAGCTATTAGATCAATGACACAAAACCGGATATCCAAGAAAAACCTCCCACCTATACAAAACGATGAATCTCTCCCAATATCCTCCGATTAAGTTACTCTGTAATTGTCAAATCGCTATAAAAAGCTCAGCTGTCCACAGAATCTCTAAAACCCTATTCGTTCATTGAGCGTCGATGAGATCTCTACCTCCACCAAGACGTTCTCGGCTGAGAAGACTCAAAAAGCTCTTACACTACTTGTACCGAATCATTACGCTCCAGTTTCTGATCGGCAGACGAAGATCCATTGTGATCAATAAGCGCAGAACGCCCTTCCACATTTCAAGGAAACGGTACAAGGTGAAAGTCCCCAAGCAGAGAAGACACTGGTACAGCATCAAAAGACGACGTTTGGTGATGACACCGCAGTTATTGGGAGAGTTGTCTAGAGATATCGATGCAGAAAGAGTCGCTTTCGCCACATCGAAAAGAGCCCAGAGCAGGGCAAGAATTAGTCATTTGAAGCAATTAGCTAGACGTTTGCCTGTTTTGATGCATTTCCATGTGACTAGTTGAGGATAGGAAGCGTTAGGTGTGAACCAATAATTTAATAGAGAGTTGCCAATAGCCTAGCCTTGTAGAGTCAGTCCAGGCTGGCAGACTGACAGAACGTTTTCATTGTAGCTCGCTCCAGGCCGGTGGAAGGCCTTGTCGGCTGGGCTCACTCCGGAGCTGTGTGTCCTCGACCCCACAAAACCCCCAAATCAACAACTTTTCTCTTCCTTTTGCCAAACCTCTCACACAACACATCAGAGGAACAATGGTGAAGGTAATCGTCGTTGGTGGCACAGCCGGCACAGGAAAGTCCACGATAGGTGAGGCACTCTCGGCCCATTACTCCTGTCCATTCATCGAGGGGGATCAATTACACCCTCAGGCCAACATTGACAAGATGGCCAATGGGATCCCGTTGGAAGACGAGGATAGATGGGGCTGGTTGGACCAGATTTCAAAACAGTCAGCGGATGCTGCCAAGAAGAACGGATCCTACTCTGTTGTTTCATGCTCGGCGTTGAAGAAGATTTACAGAGAGTATATCCAGAGTCACAGCCCGGACGTCAAGTTCGTCTTTGTCTTCCTACATGCCCCTCTCGAAGAGCTCATCAAGAGAACAAACCAGAGAAAAGGTCACTATATGAAATCTAACATGCTGGAATCACAGCTTAGAACGTTAGAGCTGCCAACGGAGGAAACCAATGCCCTTTGTATCGATGTCGCTGGGAAGAGCGTTGAACAAATTGTGAAAATGGGTGTGGAATTTGTCGAAAGTCAATAGGGGACTCTCATTGTTTGACATTTCAAAGAGTCATGTATTTACAAAGGAAAACATATACCTATGTATATGTGTATATATACAACGTTTCTATCACCCAATCCTCTTCATCTTCATGTCACTTAACACTCCTTCGATCTTATCCTCGATCAAATTTTTAACATCCACAGCACTCTCTCTATTTACAAATAACGTTGGATATCTGTTATTCATCCATAACCACACCATCAAATACTTGTGTAGATTCTCCAACTCACCTAGGTCTTCAATCTTTAGCATCCACTTAGACAATGGTGTATAGTTCAAAAACTCAAAATCAAAACAGGTTGTGGTTCTGTTATTGGTGACATTGGCACCATAACCAAACAGAACTTTCTCAAATTCCGGAAGTCTTGGGCTCAGCGGAGCAGTAGTGATTCTCAGGATATCCGTCACCAGCATCGATTTGATATGTTCCAAAACCCTCATCATCTTAAGACGATCACCTGTATGGGCAATGTTATACAGAGCTGATTTTTGCACTTCATTTTTGAAATTATCCACAATAGAAGTCAGTGATGTACCTTTTGGAAATTCTGAGATGTAATGAGACCAGACTTCATCACTTGGCCACAGAGTGGCCTTTTTAAGCATTACCGTTGGGTGCTGGATACACTCCCGCACTCTATTTAAAGTCTCTGGATAAAAGGCGCTGACATAACCAACCGTTTCATCGTTTGAACTAACAGTCTTGGAGTTGTCCCTTTTGGTTCCTGAAGGTGCAACTTTAAACCTTCCTGCTCTGCCTGCAATTTGCTTGATGTGCGGGATCTCGATATTTGTCCTTTTTTTACCATCGAATTTCTTATGATCATCGAATATGACCCTTCTTATACGCAAATTCAAACCCATCCCGATGGCATCACTAGCAACTAGCACATCATACTCACCGTCATTAAACTTCTTGGCCTGTTCCGTTCTAGTCTCAGCCGGAAGTGCACCATAGATGACACCAGCTTTCAATTTTGTCAACTGCTCAATTTTCTCCTTATAAGCCAAAATTCTCTTCTTGCTAAAGACTACAACGCAGTCACCTTTTTGCAAACCTTGAACTCCACCTTTCACAGGTTCATCTTCCACTTTCAACTCACCTAGTCTTTTATATTCAGTCAAAGTCACTTCATCGCCTGTCATCTTGGCAATTTCTTTGATAAGAGGCACCACACTAGCCTCTCCACAAAGATGAACTTCTTTGGCCTTTACCCCGAGCAAAGCATTTGTCCATGCCCATCCTCTTTGGTCATCAGCAATCATTTGAATCTCATCAATTACAGCAACATCCATATCGTTGATGACATCCACCATTTCCACAGTGCTACAGCTCAAGGGTGCCTTGTTCCCAAAATCATCCAGATCTTGAATCACCTCTTCACCAGTAACTAAGTTACAACGTAACCTTTCAGTTTTGAATCTATGGAAAACTTCACGAGCCAGAAGCCTTAGTGGACCAGCATAGAGTCCATTGTTTGATTCTTTCAGCCTTTTCAATGCATTATAGGTCTTCCCAGAATTTGTGGGGCCCACGTGAAGAATAAGCTTTCGCTTGATCCGCCTAGCAGATGGGAACCACTCTGCTGGGTTTGAGATACTTACTTTCAAATCTTGTGGTGGAGTCTTTGCTGACGTTAAGATGGACAAATGGGTCTTGAAAGCGGATTCTATCAAATAATAACTTTGAGACTCGATATCTTTGAGTGACTTGGATTTGAAAAAGTTTATCATAACCATTGGCGGTGAGTATAATGCGAGGAGTAGAGAAGGTAGTGATTCGGGATTTGGAAGCAATAATTGTTCCAACGATACTGATTGCGTTTGCAATGGAGAGGAAATGCTTTGTACCAAGAGATGTTCGAATGTCAACAGAGCTGTAGCTTTATGTGGCTTTTCATCAGCAGTTAAAGTGGAGTACCGTAGTTGTAGTTTATCCACATTGGTTTTCAGTTTTATCAAAGTCGTTTGAACAAGCTCTTTCATCTCCTCTTTATGTTGAAATGCGCCTTCATTCTTAGAGACACTGTCTATCGAGTCGTACTTGATCTTATCTTGGTTCCTACCAGAGATCCAATTATTTTCACGAGTAGGCGGTATTCTGTGCTGGGAAACCTTTCGACTTGGCTTCGCAGAAGATGATCTAAATCGTACAAACCCATAGCGTGCATATTTTGATTGAAGAATAAGTCGTTGCACTTGCCGACTCTGGATCAAACGATGCATAGGGGGCCGATGCAACGGTGGATTAATCATTCCCGTCAAGCTCATGCTAATGTCTAGTAAAAGCCCATGCGTGAAAAAGCTGATAATAATATGGTGTCTGGATGTTTTGCGATTCGTTACCGAATAAAAGGCAGCTCCCTCTGTGTGGAGCTCAAGGAATCTTCTTCAGTGGTTTGATTCCAAAGGCACGCTATAGTATTGTTGAGTGGTGATAGACACACCGAGTGCTCTATATATTTTCAACTACAGATCCTGGAGCTATTGTCAAAACAGTTTCGATGATGTATCCGATTCTGGAGAGATGAGCTGTTACGGGACACAGCATATTAGGGAGTACGCCGCGAGGTCTGAGAAGAGCTGGAAAGCGGTATATAAAGAAGCGCAGACCGTGTATGAATTCCTCCACAAGAGGAAGCAACAACAATCGTGTTTGGCGGTGGATCAACAAAGAGACGCCACTGGACCCGCTGATAATGTAAGCTCTCTCTCTCTCCCTGATTTCAACTGCGACTCCTCCCACAGCGCGGCTAACCAACCCTCACAAGATCAATCTTGACAGTCAAAGACGGCCTAAAGAACGCCCAATCACGCTTAGTTAGTAGCACGTGCTGTAAACAGAGCCGCGGCATCATGACTAACACTCCTTGCAGACCATTCTAATCAAGAAGGATATGCTATTCGCCAGTTCCTCTCTCAGTTTCATCTTCTTTGCCACTGTGTTTATCATCGTGTCATTATTCGCATCGGTGTTTATTGTACCACTGATGATGCTCTCCTTTTTCTTCTCAGGGCTTGTTGTCATCTTTAGTGGTCTCAGTGTCACCACGTTCAGAATCGCCTCGTCAGAGTACAACCACACCGCCCTATTCCTCAACAAACTACTTCGCCTATTAGCAGATAACATTCCGCCTTCCGTTGGGATAACAGAGAGTTCAGACTCAGGCGGTGCCAAGCAATACATCAAACTCAAGGTAAACGATATAAGATCCAGAATTGAAATTGCAATCCATGGACAACAAACAGCGGAGGAGACCCCTTCAAATACCTTCACAGTGATAGATTCGAATTCCCGGGTCATTTATGATGAAGAAATTGACCAGGCGTTTGGTGTGGTACCAGCAGAGAATGAGCCCGTGGGAGACTCAAACGAGGTTGAGCCTGACAGCGTGAAAGAGTGTAAAGAGCATGACTAACGCGTGGTAGCTATACATAGAGGATGGATTAACAACATCATTACTTTCATAATGCTTCATCTGCTACATTACCTCCTCCAGCTCTGTGATTTGCTCGTTTGAAGAAATTTATATTCCTTGTTGTGTCTTGTTTTTTGTTTTCCAACTTTACCCTCGGGAGGAAGTTTCGTCGTAGTTTTCTCGAGTGCCAATTGGTGACACGTACATTTCTCTACTCAACACAGCTTTCCTCTGCGAAAAATCATCCATTCCGTAATGAGACCAGTGTCACTCTTGTGTCTAGCCACCTCTTTGTCAACAGCTTGGGCAATCCAACTCACCCATGGGGTCATCAGAACTAGTAAGGGTGACCAGGAATTTTCCCTTGAAGCACCAGCTCCTCAGCCCGTGGTGATTGACTCCAGCTCATCTAAAGTTGAGATCAATTTCCAGGTAGAGGCCCCAAGACACCCTGATCAGATATTTGTCAAAATCTCTAACGCTGAGGGCGTGGAGACATCGTTCAAACCTGTCACTAAAGTTGAAGGAGGCGTCTTTTCAAGCAAATTAACTTTGAGCTACGACAAATTACCAAAACTTTTCACTGCTACTAAAGAGCTGGACATCTCTATCATTGCCGCTGACACTTCAGATTCTGATCCGGTATTTACAAAAGTTGGTGTCCTACAATTGGCGGATTCACTTATTGCTCAATCCACATATACTAAACCGGAAAGATTTGGGGCCAAACCTGAGATTCATCACATCTTCCAAGAACCACCAAAGACGATAAATCCGTCCATTGCTATACTATTTGCCTCCCTAGCTGCTGGATGTCTCGTACCCTTGTTAGGTGCTTGGACATATCAAGGTGCAATCAATTTCAAAAACTTTCCTGGTATTCAACTATCCCACATTGCCTTCATTGGGCTGGTCCTAGCTTATGAAGTTGTGTTTTTCCAGTACTATCTCGGCTCTTCCATCTTTCAAACTATTACTAAAGTCGCTGTTCTTTTAGGTCCAACCGTATGGTTTGGCTCCAAAGTATTGAACTACGTCGGCGCTTTGAGATTGGCAGGTAAACGTTGAACTATTTCTACACAGAATACACAAACCATAGCTTGTAATAATTTTTGTGTATCAGCACCAAGATTTTTAAAAGAAGTCACCTTCAAAATCATCCTGCAGTGCATTGATCAGTTCAGATTCATCATCAACCTCACCTTGCCCTGTCAAAGAGTCACTAATGCGATTGACAGATGGTGGGTATCTCATAGCCTTGACACTATCATTATGTAGTTGATTGACAAAATTGATACGCTGGTTGAACTGTTCTTGCGGTTGTGCAGTGGAATACACATTCAAAATCTCATTGCTTTCAACGTATCCCTGTTGATGGTTGATCTTTGCATCAATGACACCGTCTCTGATAGCTTTCGAAACAATGTATTCTGCAGATGATTCGTTATCCAAGTGAAGCTTTATACAG
The DNA here is from genome assembly GCA_003707735.2 of [Candida] freyschussii. Lineage (NCBI taxonomy): Eukaryota > Fungi > Ascomycota > Saccharomycetes > Phaffomycetales > Wickerhamomycetaceae > [Candida] freyschussii. The sequence continues at coordinate 237,827 of PPLE02000011.1, read as the reverse complement.
ATATCTTTCAAGGAGATCCTTGTGTAGGAAAGCGAGATGATTCTTATCCCGGTCTTGATGACATTAGATCTTAGCCTCGTGACCAGTGTATAGTTGTCATCCTTGATAAAAGTTTGACGATACTTGGTCAAAGTTTCGTTGAAAAGTTTTAAATCACCTAATTTAACAGCCTTGGTAATCTCCTCATAAGGCTTGAGACATTTCTCAAAACCGGGCTTCTTGAAAAAAGACAATTCTGGAATATCACCAGTGAGGAGTTCAATCAAAACACTCAACTTATATGAAACCTGAAGAAACCCGATAGCGTTCTGAGTCTGTGGTGCCTTCTTTATAGCAATGGTGACAAACTCATGAGCATCAGAGTAATTCAACTGGATCGAGTTAATCTTGGATAAGTAAAAAAAATATCTCGACTCAATGGATGTCGAAACGTTTTTAGGAAATTCAATCTTCTCTATAAAGTTAGAAGCCTGAGAATAGTCATGCAATAAGAGGTAGTTTCTCAGTATGAGCGTTATCAATGCCCCTGAGCTCTCATGGTCATGTTTGATAGTGGCGGATCTCAAAGCAGGCAGCAATTCCGATCTGATTGAAATCAAATCGTTCAAAAGCTCCTTCGTTCTAGCAATATAGAACCAAATCTTGGCGTTGATCAAATCAAGTGAACGTCTATTATGTGATTTGATCAAAGGTATAACATGATGGATATTCAAGTCATCCAGTTTTTGCAACTCCTTCTTATCTAAAAGGTAAAGCTGGACTAACCAATGAATTGCAAAGTTCACTTCCGGGAGAATCTCACCTCTTTTATCCATTTCAGACTCAGCATACTTTCCACCAATGAATCCCAAAAGATATGTCTGGTATGGGTCTGATAAGTAGGTGTTGATCAGGTATGACAGTACATTCAAATTCAAATGTTTTCTTACGGAGACCAAATCTCTTAAAGTCTTGAAGATATACCGTTGATCAAACGTTTTGACAGTTTTGAAAAGCAATTGAAACGCAGCCTCAATCTTTGAAATGGTCAATTCATCCACTTCCTCAGGAGTGATCTCCTTATCCACCACTATAGGCTCCTCTTGAGTCATGGTTGTGGGCGTATTGGTTTCCGTTTACGGTGGCAATTCGGTCAATGTCGAGTTTCGAGTTGAGGTTTTTGAAGCTACTTTCCGCGAACGCGTTTTATATTGAAATTACGCACGCAGATCTCAAAACTGTTCAGTATTTAAACATCGACTTGTTCATCCATTGATAGAAAAGACAACCGATGTTGAGTATGGCTGGTGCTAAAATATTGAAGAATTCAGTCAAGCCAATTGAAACATTGCAATTATCGTAAACACTAAATATTAAAGATGAAGCTGCTAATATAAAAATCGAAAAGTCGTCCGACTATAACTCACCTGTGGGAGTCTTCTTTCTGAGTACTCTGTTTTTCAGGAAGTTAAAGATGCGATCCTCGTCCTCATCCTTCTTATAGACAACACCATCATCAACTTCATCGTCATGTGCCTGTTGATTAGTCAATTCAGGATCTCTCAAGAATAAAGAAAACACAATCAACAGGGAACAAAAACACAATGCGATTAGAGTTTCCAATTTCTGAATGTATTTGTATGCTTCAACAACAGCGTCACGTGTTGGAGTACCCCATGGGTTAGCGTAGCAGAAAGTATAAGGATCAGCGTAAACTTCAGCGGCTAATGTGGCATTGCCCAAATTTCTCTCCAAGCGCTTTGGCAATAGTTGGGTCCATACTGCACCAGATACTGAGTTCCCCACGGCAGATCCGATTCTGTACAAAGTATATGATATTGCTGTCACAGTAGCCATGTGTTCATGTGTAGTTGCAGATTGCATAGACACTGTGATTGGGTAGGAGAACATCGTGGCACCGATACCCCAAACGACAAGGGCGCCGATAACACCAGGCTTAGAATCCTCACCACCTCTGAAGTGGAAAAGTAAACCACATGCCAAAAACCATAAAGAAACACCTAAAACGATAAATGGTTTCAATCTTCTGGTGTATACAACTAACAATGCAAAAATTGGAGACCATACAGTGGAGACAAAAGAATACAAAGAAGTGATTCTTGTGGCTGACTTCACGGATTGATTCATAGCAACAATAAGCACGGTGTACATGTAGTCAGCAGCCATGTAATAGATGAAATCCAACAAAAATGCTAATGCGATAGCGGCCCAAATACCACGATCTTTCACTAATTTGAATGGGATCAATGGATACTTGGATATCTTAGCTTCAACAAAGAGGAAGACTGGAATCAAAACGAAACCTAAAACTAAAGGACCGATGATCTTACCAGAATCCCATTTACTAGATACACCACCGGCCAAAGTCAATGGCACTAAGATACAACCGAGCACAACAATCAAGAAAAAAACGCCAATTAGATCCAGTCTCCAGAACAACTCAATCAAAGTCTTCTTCAACCCGTGTTTTTGATAGTATGTGCTCTTTTTAGATACTTCTTTCCATTCTGGGGTCTTGGAAGCGAGCCATCTCATGTGAATCATACATGCAACCAATGGCAACGATGATAAGGGGAAGATGAAGGCCCACATGCCGATACCCCATGACCAATTATTCACGGCATCAACACTGGAAGTAACATTCCCTGAAATCCAGGTATTGATGATATAAGGTAGCGTTGGAATAAATTGATAAAACAGTCTCCAGCGTAACGATGAGAAGTCTGAAAGGATCAACAAAACGATGAGAATGACACCAACGTACCCAAGGTTGTAGAAAACAGCGCCGGCACAATAGCGCTGAATGTCATAAGCCTGCGATTGGATAATTGTACCAACAACATAAAAGATGATAGCAGTGATCAAAAGGACCAAACGGCCAAAGACGTCAGATAATCTGGCGTAGACGATTTGAGAGGCAGCAGCTATAACGGCATTGATGACACCAATAGTGGAGATTAACGAATGCTCACCATACGAAGCTGACGCTGTGGCCGTGTAAACATAACGAACATTACCATCCAAACCGTAACCATATCCAATACAAAAGGCAGAGAAGAGCAAAATACCAGTGAGAAGAATGCTGTGGCTATACTGGGCAGCCTGGATTTCAGCCTTATTCACAACAATTAGCTTGGTATCAGCATAGTCAGCATCGGTGTCTTGCACTGTAGACTTGTCCTGAGAATCAGAAAACCTGTCATCCTCCTTTTGAGAAGAGACAGCGTTAAAGTCTTGCGTTGCCACAGACTCCACTTTGTCGTCGTTAGCTGACATTTACAAAGAGACAAGACCGAGCTCAGAGTTGGAGAATAGGCAACAATGGGTCGATAGACGTTTATATATACCATACGCTGGGTCCTTTTACAGTTGGCAATAGAAAACACCCAGCTGGCTGCCAAGCTTGAGCATCTACAGTGAGCAGTTTCTTTTTTTGCACCGTATCTTTTCCATCAGTAGTGCAATTCCGATTTTCCAAACGCAGCTGATCAATTTTACGCCGCACGGATTCTGGCTTGTAAAAGCAATGAAAATGCAACGTCGTCCACCACAACTAAAATTATCAACCAATTGCGAAGAGGTGAATCGATTTAAACGTCAGTGATTCTGTGGAGCAGGGGAACAAAGTCTCATGCCCAGCGTCCAAATGAGGTGTACGCTAGTTTACATTCAAACGACATGTTCCTCATTGGTAATGCGCCCAGACAAGACGCCCATTAATGCCAACCGCTGTCTCGACTTCCCGGTCATATCCGCCATATCCATTGATCTTAACGGCTTTCCGAAAATATAAAACGGCCTTTCTTGGAAATAGTTGTAATAACTGCATTGGTAAACCACACAAATGTTTAAGCTTAATACCTATTCCGTGCGGTTGATACCATACCATGAGCCGTGTTGAGAACGAGCGTGCATCTTGGTGGCTATCTCCTCCTGGAGTTGACTCCCGTTTATGGTCATGTTTGTGTCATAGCTAAAGACAATAGGAGAGCGAGCGTATAATTTTTAGAAAGTTGCAGTCACACACCAGATATGGTGCTTCATCGGCTAGGTCTTAATTATAACTTATAAATTTTGCGATGTGGCTAATTCTGCCATAAAATGCAAAACGTGAATTGTGCTGGCCACGCAAAAACCTTGTTGACAGCAATATTTCAGAGCTTTTTTCTGGCAGCCAAGATTTTTGACTAAGGACGCTATAATAACGTTAAGCCTTCTTAACTACAGTTCTGTTGAATAATTCAAGTATCATTTCACACATATTCTGCCTTAAACCTGACAAGTACTATCCGTCACTTCTGTATCATTGAATGATAGAGCCGTACTTTGACAGTTGAATTGATGCGCCTCATCATAGGGCCCCTAGCTCTATCACCAACTAGTCCATGATTGAGTAAATATAATTCGTGCAATATTTGCAGTAACGACAAAATCATAATTTTGTATATTCATATAATTCTATTATATATGATCCTCACGTCGCCCAATTAGAATGTTGACCACAGCCCTGACGAATCGTTATAACTACATTAGTCAATCTCTACACATTTATTGAAACATTGTGTCAATCCATATATGCTTCTCTCATTTTTTATTCTTTCTCACTTTTGGCTCAATTGGAATATGTTTTAAAAGTTAAGAAAAAGCTCTAATTCGTTATGTTTACTTAGCTTCAGCAGCCAATTTCTCAGCCTTAGCAACGACATCTTCGATACCACCCACCATATAGAAGGCGTTTTCTGGCAAGTGATCATACTTACCTTCCAACACTTCCTTGAAAGATCTGATGGTGTCTTTCAATCTAACCAATCTACCTGGAATACCTGTGAAAACTTCGGCAACAGCAAATGGTTGAGACAAGAAACGTTGAATCTTTCTGGCTCTCTCGACTGTCAACTTGTCAGCTTCGGACAATTCATCCATACCCAAAATGGCAATGATATCTTGTAAGGACTTGTAAGCTTGCAAAGTTTGTTGCACTTGAGTAGCAATGTAATAATGTTCTTCACCAACGACAGCAGCATCCAACAATCTTGACTTGGAGTCCAATGGGTCGACAGCTGGGTAGATACCCAATTCAGAGATGGAACGGGACAAGACAGTAGTAGCATCCAAATGGGCGAAAGTGGTAGCTGGGGCAGGATCAGTCAAATCATCAGCTGGCACGTAAACAGCTTGGACAGAAGTAACGGAACCCTTTTGAGTGGTGGTAATACGTTCTTGTAACAAACCCATATCAGTGGCCAAAGTTGGTTGATAACCCACAGCAGATGGGATACGACCCAACAAGGCAGACACTTCGGAACCGGCCTGAGTGAATCTGAAAATGTTGTCAATAAATAACAACACATCCTGACCTTCTTCATCTCTGAAGTATTCAGCAATGGTCAAACCGGTCAAGGCAACACGGGCTCTAGCACCTGGTGGTTCGTTCATTTGACCGAACACCAAGGCCACCTTGGAGTCACCTTCTAAATTGATAACACCAGTTTCCTTCATTTCACGGTACAAATCGTTACCTTCTCTGGTTCTTTCACCAACACCGGTAAAGACGGAGAAACCACCGTGGGCCTTAGCAATGTTGTTAATCAACTCTTGGATGAAAACAGTCTTACCGACACCGGCACCACCGAACAAACCAATCTTACCACCTCTGGCGTATGGAGCCAACAAGTCGACAACCTTGATACCAGTCTCTAAGACTTCGGCAGCAGTGGATTGCTCAGAGAAGGTTGGAGCTTCAGCGTGAATTGGGTTTCTGTGCTTGGAGTTGATTGGACCACGTTCGTCAATTGGTTCACCGATAACGTTGATGATACGACCCAAGGTTTCACGACCAACTGGAACGGTGATTGGGGCACCAGTGTCAACGACGGTTTCACCACGGACCAACCCTTCGGTACCATCCATAGCAATAGTTCTGACAGTGTTCTCACCCAAATGTTGTGCAACTTCCAAAACCAATCTACCAGATTCGTGGTTCTTGATTTCCAAAGCGTTCAAAATTTCTGGCAAGTTACCTTCTTCGAATTGAACATCGACAATGGCACCGATAACAGCTCTAATAAACTTGTTAGTACATCAACAATATCATACAATCGTGAAATCGTCATTAGAGAAGAACTGATCCATAGTTGTACTTGATTCCTGGAGTAAACGATCTGGGTTGAAAACTTTTCAATGAAAAACAAAAAGTACTCGGGTTCGGGGAAAAAAAAGGGTGCTTCGGGGAAGGACAAATGGTGCCACAGCAATAACAAACAACGGAACTTAAACCACAAAGGCATTGAAACTAATCAATCGATCCTTTGATTGCGCACCATCACCACATCCATTGATTCTGGCTTCCCATTACGTGTTGTAGAAATGCACCCCCCAACAATCCCCCTTTGTTACCCCCTTGATCCAGCCCCCAAACACACAACGAGCCCCTCGAAACTCCAAAGAGATATGTGAAGCCATTAAGACCCCGCCCCTTGTCGATCTCCCCATCATTGATTCAATTGTACGCTTCAATTGGATCAAGTCCTCTCTACACTTCTCCGAGATCCTTTGAATGAAAACTTACCTGACTTTACCAGTAGCTGGGGCAGCAGTGGCCAAACCTCTGTTAAACAACAAGTTGCTCTTAGCGGCCTTGAAGGCGGCTCTTGAGGTAGCGTTGTATAGTCTTGGTAGAACCATAGTGGGCTAAGTTTGTAGTAAGAGTAGTCCCTGAATTCTCCCCTAAAAGAGAGTAAGAGTGGGAAAGAGGTGTGGGATTTTCAAGGAAAATTCTTGGGCGTGGACGAGTCGGTTCCGGGCACACGACCAATGAGCTTTGATTTTTGAAGCTCTAGTTTTATTGGGCAGGCAAAGCACGCGCGGGTTACGAGCACTGCGCAAAGAGCGAGGGCCCATCAGCAGGGTAACATCAACAAAGATTCGATTATAGTCTATGTCCACAGTTCAATATAAGCTATACAATGCATGGGAGGCAATCATTTCTTTCCAAGCTCAGCAGCACGCTTAGCTGCAGCTTCAACTCCCTTGATAATACCGTATTTGACTCCATGAGACTCCATTTCCACTAAACCTGCAATTGTTGTACCGCCTGGGGTGCAGACTTGATGTTTCAACTCTCCCGGGTGAGTCCCTGTAATCTCAGCCATCTTTGCTGTACCTTCCAGCACTTTGATGGCACATTCCTTGCTTTCCTTTGCAGGGACTCCTAAACTGATACCAGCTTCAGTGAGGGCCTCTAATATGAGCAGCACAAAAGCTGGTCCTGAGCCAACAAGACCTGTAGCAGCATCCATGTTCTTCTCCGGCAGCTCCACAACTTTGCCAATAGGTGAAATTAAGTCCATTACCAATTGACGATCATCTGGGTTGACCCCCTCCGAATATGAAACAACTGCAGTGCCGAACTGGAATTTTGCAGGCGTGTTGGTCATCACTCTAACCGTCTTAGTAAAACGGCTGCTGAATTGCTCTATTGTCCATCCTGCTACTAATGATAAAAGCAATTGGTCCTTCGAAAAGTTGTACGAGTTCAAAACTTTTTCGGTGATATATGGTTTGGTACCAAGGACGATCACTTCAGCTTCCCTAATAGCGTTATCGTTCTGATCGCCGAAGCTGACCTGAAACTGAATCTTATCACTAGAGTGGTAGGTCTGTTGTAGTCTCTTTGCTGAATTTTCTGAATTGACACAAGCAATGATTTTTTGTGGAGCGGTGTCTTCGTTTGGAGAAGAGAGATAGGCAGACAAAAACGCCTCACCCATGGTCCCCGTACCCACAATTGCCAACGTGTATGGTTTGCCCTTCTCGTACCCCATCTTATCTTAGTAGCGACTTGGGACCAGGATCGTGAGTGTGCATCAGAATTCAGATCCCCAAGAAGAAAAGAGTGAATCAGTGATTCATTCGCGAAGAGATTTTATATTACTTGTCCCTTGTGCTTTCAAAAAATAGTGACCAAAAAATTCGATAAACTGATATGTCGATGCTACTTGTAAGCCTGGGCCACGTACTAGTGTTCAATGGCCACCTGTTTTCTCAACTTATTACACCCTTGCTCGAAAGTGTGTGAATCCAGACTGTTGACTTCCTAATTAGGGAATCTCGACGTCCGCTTTTGTTGAATTGAACGCATGATAAATGTGCCCCTTACCGAAAGAAGCACCCTTTTTGTGCTTCGCTTATGCAATCAATCCAACTCCAAACACCTAACACCCGTATCTTTTCACCGACCTTTTTGAAAGCCCGTTGGTCCTTTGTGCGTCTTGACCAAGTCATCAGAGAGATCGCCTTCATTTATTGTTAAGAGCTCGTGGACGTTCTGGTGCTTTGCTGATTGTTGAACTTGATTGTCCAAAGGGTTTTGAAACTTGCTGCTGAAACCCTTTCCCCGAATTTTGAAACGTTACTGAACCCCCATTTTGGCTCGTTGATTAGTGCAAACAACTGTGTGATATCAAACTGTTTTTTTAACTATGTCGTTGAAGGAGGTGCCTTCATTGTATCCAACGGACGATGAGTTCAAAGACCCTATAGCTTATCTAGCATCACCGGAAGTTGCTAACCTCGGTGTAACATACGGTATGGTGAAGATTATCCCTCCAAATAACTTCAAGCCTCCTTTATGTATCAATGAGCACAAGTTCAGATTTGTACCTAGATTACAGAAGTTGAAAGAATTGAATCTTTTGAACAGATGCAGGATGTTCTTCCACAAACAGTTATCCAATCACAGCAAGATGAAGAAGAAGAGCATACCTAATAAAACATTTGAGACTCTTTGTGGCAGGAAGGTCTATTACTATGACTTTTTCATAACAATAGTGAAGTTCTATAAATTGCTAGATCCAAAGAGGTACGAGGCGGGGACATTACCTGATTTGTCTAGCTCTGTGATTATCAACGACAACAAGTTATGGGACGTTTTGTCTTCAACATTTAAGCTCCAGAGGACAATACTGAAAGAATTCTACCAGGCAAGGTTGAAGGATTATTTTGATTTTCTTAGTGAAAAATCGGAGTTCACAAAGACTCTTGTAAAAGACGAATACCCTACGTCCCTATTGAGCGATGAGTCTTCTGACTCGGAGTCAGACTCAGAGAGTGACGAAGAAGAAGATGGCTGTTTGATCTGCAAAAAAAACAATGATCCAGAGAATACTCTGTTGTGTGACTCTTGTAACAAGCCTTTCCATAGGTATTGCTTGTCTCCTCCATTAAGCAAGATTCCAAAAGACAGCTGGTGCTGTGACAACTGTGTCATCGGTAACGGATATTACGGCTTCAAAGATTCTTCAATAGAATATTCATTGGGAGATTTCAATGACTTTACTAATGACTTTGACAAGGATTTTTTCAAAGGTCAGAAGCCAACAAATATTCAGGACTTGGAAAAAATCTTTTGGGAGCTTGTTGACAACACTGATAACGATGTCAAGATCAATTATGGTGCCGATATACATCGTATGCGTAATGGTGAGATTTCTGGTTTCCCAACAAGATATTACGTTCCATCCAAATTGCAGATAAGTAAAGAGGAATACAAAGAGTACGCTGAACATCCAATGAACTTGAACAATTTGCCATTTGACCGTAACTCTCTTTTGAATTACCTAGATGCAGATATATCTGGGATGACAATTCCTTGGATTTACGTGGGTAGTACATTCAGTACCTTCTGCTGGCACGTTGAAGATCAGTATTCTTTCAGTGCCAACTATCAACATCTTGGCGCTACCAAGAAATGGTACTCAATTCCATCGAGCTACGCTGAAAGATTTGAAAACTTTATGCAACAGTTAGCTCCTGATTTGTTTGCCAAACAGCCAGATATCTTGCATCAACTAATCACTCTAGTATCACCATTCAGACTCGTTGAAAATGGAATCGAATGTTTTACTGCCAACCAGCGACCAGGTGAATATATCATAACATACCCAAGGGTCTACCATGCTGGATTCAACGCTGGATTCAACTTCAACGAGGCTGTGAATTTTACTATGACTGATTGGCTAGATTATGGTATACTTTCTACTACGAACTATAGGAAGAGCAGAACAAAATCTTCAGTATTTGACGTTTGGGAGTTGATGATCACCATTTTGGAGGCTTTTGTGGAAGAGAGTAATGATACAGTGGTTAATACAGAACTTGCTATGAAATGTTTGAACAATTTGAAACCAAGATTGGTGGATGAGTATGGAGTACAATCGACTATTCTTGAGTCCTTGGATATAAAGCCACAGATATATAAAGTGAAAGGTATTGGTGCTGTGACTTATGACATGACAAAGGAGGAAAAAGCGCTGGCAGAAGATGGTATATCATGTGCTAAATGTAAAGGGTTTTGCACTTTCTCATTTGTGAAGCATTACGAAGCCACCACTACTCAGCCCAATAAGAACTATCTACCAACGCCTCAGTCATCACCCGTTACAGATGAAGAAAGCGCACAAACACGGAGATCTAAAAGAATCAAGATCAAACAGGATTATGAAGAATATAAGATTGAGATTGTATGTTTGGAGGATTACTTGAAGCTGCAACCCAACAAGGAGAAGGACGAGGTTTTTGTTACTCGTGAACTCGATGAGGTTAAAGCCCTGGTGAAGAAAGCCGAGATGAAATTAACTGCTTCTACTTAAATGTAAATAATCTACCAGATAACGAGCCAAATTGAATTGACCTTTGAACCGCATGACGTAGTATCCAGGAGTTCCGTTCTTTATAATTCCTAGTGGAGAATGGTTTTGTTGTAGTTGCGTATACGAAAACATTCAAAGGACACGACGAATTCGAGAAACGGTATAGTAACAACTCTATACGAAAACCTTGAATACTCCAGACATTCAGAGGCTACCATCTATAAACCCAATCGCAATGAAGTTCACCATTGTCTCCAGAATACTCGCACTATTCGTTCTGTCTTTCAAGCTCTTCAATGACCCTAGATTTGCCTCCACCGTGATTGGGTCAACGGTAAGCATGATATCAATCCCGCGGTGTCTACGAGCTCAACTAACTAACTCTCCCCCTTATAGGGAATCAAATTTGAGATAACAACATCACAGATCTCAGTACTGGCTACGTTGTTTCTACTGTTTGGGCTCATGGATCTGATGCCACTCATTGAGGAGAATGACAAATATTTCCGCACGATGACTAAATGGCGAATTGGCTTGTTCCTTGCCCTGATCGGAATCTCTATATCGCAGACCGTGCCGATTCTTAGTGGAGACCTCGTACTGTACTATGCAATTGGAGAGGTTTTAAGTAATGCCTTCATATGGGCTGAGTTGAACGCCTAATATGCGCTTGTCTAGCTACAAATTTGATTCAGGCTTTGGGAGCTGCTACCATCGATTGAAGTAGATTGTAATGAACATTGGGCCGTGCGCCCAGCTAGTCTTTTCGATTCTAGAAGGCCAAGAGTAAACTGGCAGCTGTCTATGTATATGATAGCATTGAAACTCACCTCATCGCGAAAACATCCACAAGACACGCCCAACTTACACTCACTTCTACGAAACAGTACCAGCTATCATGGCTTGGATATCTTCCACTACGGCAATCTACCTCAGATGCTCTCTTTTATTCACGGTTGCCTTCTATCTATATAAGGATCCTGAGCAGCTGGCGAATCAGCCCTTGGTTATCGTAATCGGCCAGGCCATGAGAATGGAGCACGCAACACTGAATAAAGACAACAACGTCAATGGGCTTTTGTTGGTACTCTTCCTATCCTTGGGCATCACCGATGTGATACAGATGATAGCTGATAACAAGAAATATTTTGAGTCCATAGTGCCAACGAGACTGACCGCTTTCTTTTTGATGGCAGGATACGCCTACTTGAGCTCAACCTCGGCTCTGCGCACCGATATTGCGTTCTTATTTGCCTTTATGGAGATCTGGTTCAACTATGTCATTTACAATGTCATCAGACAGGAGAAACATGATAGAAACAAGAGATTTGAAGCCAAGTTGGAACAAGAGCTTCTAGAAGCTCAACAAGATGATAAAAAATACGAGGAGTTGGTGGCTAAAGTGGAAAGAATAGGGGATATTTAAGCCTCCTCACCACCATTTTAGCATATGCTTCGATTAAATACAGAACACTAATAGCTAAAAAAGTTTTCTCCACCAGCTTTTGTGTAACTCCATGCTCAATTTCTTGAAATACTCCATTTCATCCCAGCAATTTCTATTGTACTCGCACCCAACCATATCAACAAGGAAATCTCTTGTAGTTTCATTGTAAAAAAATCTGTCATCCCCTTTGAAATCAGGACAAGCACCTTGAGGTAATGAGCTTATGAGTTTTGTTGGGATGAAGCCAATTCGAGATCTTACCCACCCAAGAGTATTGTAATAATATTCTAATGCATTTTTCTCACTATTCTTCCAATTTGAACGATTTTTCAAATAGATAATTGGGTCAAATAATATGTCGAATAACGTCATTGTCCAACGAGTTTTCTTAACGAGAAATGAATGTAAATTGAATCCACCACAATCTTGAGAAAGAATCATATTTATAGGTTCTTCATAATCGGTAAATGGGATATCTAGCTCAAGCTGGTTAGGATTGAAATAAAGTAAGTCTCTCATAATCTTATCGTTGAGATTTTCAAAGATCAAATCCTCAAGTTTCTTTTCCGGTTCCATGATCAAGGTGTATAGATCCAAATACCAAAACCAATCACCATTAGAATATTCATCCATCACACCCTTTATGATGTCAAACTTCTGCCAACCTTCTCGAAACTCATCCGAGTATTTTTTGGACTTGGTGTAGTCTTTAATCACAAGATCATAGCCATGTAATTTCGAGTGTTTTTTTTTGTTGAGTATGGAAGATCTTTCAATGGACCACTCATTTGGTCCTTTCCATCTATTGACCCCACCTTCAATGTTAGCACCCAAGATAATCACAATCTTATTCTTCTGTTTGTTGAACACTTCAGTTGTCTCATCCTCAAACTCATCAATTTCATAATCATCATAAATCGCAGGGTCCTTATCCTCATATGGTCTTCTCGCAGTGGGTGGTAGCCCACCAAATCGTTTATCCTTCTGGAATCCCAAGTTCCCAGTGCCTCCCCTAGTGATACCGAACCCTTTGGTTCCCTTACCATCGCTCAAATCAAATATATATTCATCTTCTCTGAACCAAAGCGTCGAGAGTATATATAAGACCGCAGCCAGGGACAAGACGGTGAGCACTATGTGCCTGCTGATATACGTCTTGACATCCATGATGGTGTTAGTGTGAGGATTAGCTCCTTCTATAAGGCGATTTTTTGTTTTTTTTTCTTCCAGGGTAGATCCTGTCAAAAAGTGTCGAGGACAAACCTTTTCTGCTGTTTACCAAACGAGTTGGATAAATTGATCTTCAGCCATTGTAACCCTGCCTCACTCAGAGGCTTATCTCAGTAAACCAATCAAAAGCAAGAGGCGTTTCGCCTTATACATGAAATTTTGGATGATATTCAACTACGAGAAGAACCAGACGAAGGCCAAGATAATGAAATAGATTTTTGCATAGTTTTCCAATGGGCTAGCGTGTAATATCCTTCTCCGGGACATAGTGGTGCATTAATCGACGATTATTGGTCAAAATCACCGATAAATCACGACGACTTCTAATCGCATATCTTGGATAATCCCTTGGTTGAAGTGCTGAGCAGAGATTCTCTTCTTTGATTACGCTTGACCACGGACAGCTGCAACATACGGATATCTGCGCTCGTCAATATCAAGCTGGACTTGGCAGGGTCCGGAGTGCTTCAAATCATAAGCTACTGCTGATATGGCGATTCCCATACCACGGGGAAGATCGATCAACGTACTCCCCATTCTCTCCCAGTTGTTTCCCCCATCATGCTGGTGAAGCCTCCAGGCATAACAGACCCCCAAAGGTAAGACAAGTAGGGAACCGATACCGACGCCCACTACCGCAACATCCATCAATAAAGAGATGGCGCTTCCCACTCTTAGAAATTCGTTAACGATATCAGTTTTGTCTTGGTTTGATTGGATTTGCTAGTTGATCAACTGCATTGGTGTTAGTGAAGATGTTCACAACGAAAGTTTGGAGATGTACATACCAAATGATGAAGTGGCTATGCTTTCTTTCTTGGTTTTGAGAGATTAGATCATAACAGAGCGTATTTTGTTCAGCGGCTAAAACTAGACTTTCGTTTTTGTGTCACTTTGGGCTTTGATTTCCCCATACAACTATACCGCTGTCAACAAGCCCGAATAGAGGAAATCCCCCCCAGAAACCCGAACATATCGTCTGATTGTATTCAAGGGCATCGTCTCGGTGATTCAACAATAAGCGATCATCGAGGCTAATACTCTATTCGTCCCAACTTGAGAGAGCGCTTGATCATAGTGTAGGCCGAGTTCGCGCAATTCGATGGAATCGATAAGCTTTTGATATGTTGGAAGCCGCTACAAGTAATCAGCATACTGAATGGATTCCATTGACATCTTAGCTAGATGGTGCCGTTAAGTGTGCGATTGGCCTTAAGTCTAAGATAAGCAAACAGATGGTCCTCGGAAAAGCTCTGCGTTTGATTAGGGAAGTGCGTCATCCTTATCTTCTCGCAAGCAGCTTGGTATCGCATCTACTGTGCTGTCTTGGTATAATTGTCTCCTTGCAATCAAACTGGAGCGCTCTACTCTCTTGTTGCTAGTGGAAACTTTGTGAAATTTCAAGAGCTCTGTAAGCTCAGAATTACTCAAAACTGTCTTTAATATTCAACCGTCGAACGAGAGTGTTCTGTGAGCTCAGAAGGGAATGAGCACTAAAAGCCCACCCCAAATAAGAAGGCCGTTCGAGGCATCTCATCTTAGTGATGCTTGATAAAAGTTGATTTTAGTTCTGGAGCTGAAAAGAAGAAAGAATGAGGTTTGTACTGTGATCCATATTCTGCTACTTCAAGAGGGGGCTTCAGTTCACAAGATGAGTTGAGCCCATGGTTTTTAGCTCAAGTTATACTCAGTTGTCTAGCGGAACTTCCAGGCTGATAACTGAGAGGTTAATCAATTTCCTTCAAAGGAGTTGATCCCATCAATCAACGAAAAGTCTCTGGTCAGAAAGGCTATCTATGGTTTTTCCATAACGGGCGACTCGTACCGCGATAAATGGCCAGCGTGCGCCCACCACTTACGTAACACGGTGACGTTAGTCGGGACACATGAGACAAAATGGTTGTCGGGTCAAATGAGAAAACGTCTCTCTGCTTCATGATTCTAAGTAATTCATATCTTGTTCAACCTGATGGGTCACCTTTACCCCAGATTTCGAAAAGTGATAACTGTGTATAAAGATATAAGGGTCGGTTTTGTAAGTATCTCGCATGATAGGACTTGTATTTGAATCATCGTGCTCTAGTACAGATGCTGCTCAGCTTGTTCGTATTCTAAACACCGAATATATGACAACCACCAATATAATGAACATTGGACTTCCATGATTAGCAATCTCACCATTCGAAACGAACAATCCCGGACTCGGCTTGCTCTTGAATGGATATGGACGAATAAAATAAATTCCGCACGTCATATATAATACTTGTTTGAAAACTAGCCGGGCTTTTTCGTGTGCAGATATAGGCTCAACACTTTATGATCAATAATATTACCCTTGTTATAACGGAATATTGCTTTAATCTCCCGGGGGTTTTTATCTCCGCGTAGTTACCTTCAAACAGCTCTAACTCGCTTCTGCCCTGCTAACCCGAATAGGTTTTGCGGTTTTTGACACTTTTAGCCTACCGATCCCGGGGATATGGTTGATTGGAAGGTTTACGTTTCAAGCCGTTGGCTAAACATAATGTTAAAAGAACACAAAGAAAGACAGCTTCATGTCATGGGGAGAGAGGATTTCATCACATTTTTCACCAGTAGAGATTTGAAAGTCCAATGCCTCCCACTCAGTCTTTGATTGGACGATGTGACCAACGTTTTTTCCAGTGTAAGATGATGCGTCTTCAGTTTTTTTTTTGATCACAGATACCCCGGATTTTGTCCCGACTTGTGCTTGGTTTGTGTTCCCCCACGTTAGGCGGCGCCTGTTTTCGCTTGGGCGGAGAGGTTAGCCCAGGGAAAAACTTTGTGGGCGGGCCTTTGGGCGCGATTCTCAGTCTACAGTTTAAAAGCTCACTCGCCGAAAGTTTTTTTTTTTTTTTTTTTTTTTTTTCTTTCTTTCTTTGTCCGGATTTCAGTTTTTGTCCAACTTTGGCTGGGCTGCTCGGACAAAATTAGTCATTCGCTTTCCTCCCATTTTTTTTTTCCTTCAATGTCAGTATAAAAGCATTTCCATCAGCACTTAACGTTAGCGGTCCTTTTCGTAATTACCTGTTCCAAGTTATTGTCAGCTGTTCAATCTTATTTATCGCCTTTCCAATTTGCAAATACAGCGGATCGTTACGAACAGCCGTCTCAATCCCAATATCGCACAATTGTTTGATAACTTGAGACCCCCTTTGAAGGACTATCAGATAGAGGATATCTCGGTACAACATGTCAACCACAGAGAAATTGAGTCTCCCAGACCATGGAGACATCAACAAAATCAGAAGGAAATCACTTCTCATGGGTGAGAATGCTAAGAAGATCTTAGTTGCTAATAGAGGTGAGATCCCTATCAGAATCTTCAGAACTGCTCATGAACTCTCAATGCAAACGGTGGCCATCTATTCTCATGAGGATAGACTCTCCATGCATAAGTTGAAAGCGGATGAGGCTTATCCAATTGGAGAGAAGGGCCAATACTCTCCAGTTCAAGCTTACTTGCAAATTGATGAAATTATCAAAATCGCCAAGGAGCATGACGTTGATATGATCCATCCAGGTTACGGGTTCTTGTCTGAGAACTCTGAATTCGCTAGAAAGGTTACTGAAGCTGGTATCACGTGGATTGGACCAACCGCTGACATCATTGACGCTGTTGGTGACAAAGTCAGTGCAAGAAACTTGGCAGATGCTGCCAATGTTCCAACAGTTCCTGGTACCGATGGCCCAATCGAAACCGTTGAAGAAGCACGGGATTTCGTTAACAAACACGGATACCCAGTGATCATCAAGGCCGCTTTCGGTGGTGGTGGTCGTGGTATGAGAGTTGTAAGAGAAGGTGATGATATCGCTGATGCCTTTACTAGAGCTAGATCCGAGGCATTGACCGCTTTCGGTAACGGTACATGTTTTATTGAGAGATTCTTAGAAAGACCAAAGCATATCGAAGTCCAATTGCTTGGTGACAACTATGGTAATGTAATTCATTTGTTTGAAAGAGATTGTTCTGTTCAAAGAAGACATCAAAAAGTTGTTGAGGTAGCGCCAGCGAAAACATTGCCAAAAGAAGTTCGTGATGCTATCTTAACCGATGCTGTCAAGCTGGCTAGAACAGCTAACTATAGAAATGCAGGTACCGCTGAATTTTTGGTTGATGCTCAAAACAGACATTATTTCATTGAGATAAACCCAAGAATCCAAGTTGAACATACAATCACAGAGGAAATTACCGGGGTGGATATCGTTGCTGCACAGATCCAAATTGCTGCTGGTGCCTCCTTGGAGCAATTGGGTCTGCTACAAGACAGAATCACCACCAGAGGTTTCGCTATCCAGTGTCGTATTACAACTGAAGATCCATCAAAGAATTTCCAACCAGACACTGGTAAGATTGAGGTTTATAGATCTGCTGGTGGTAACGGTGTGAGACTTGATGGTGGTAACGGTTTTGCAGGTGCCGTTATTTCCCCACATTACGATTCTATGTTGGTCAAGTGCTCCTGTTCAGGCTCCACTTATGAAATTGCGAGAAGAAAAATGCTCAGAGCTCTTATAGAATTTAGAATCAGAGGTGTCAAGACAAACATCCCATTCTTGTTGACCTTGTTGACTCATGAAGTGTTTATTTCAGGGGAATACTGGACCACATTCATTGATGACACTCCCAAATTATTTGAGATGGTTTCCTCGCAGAACAGGGCTCAAAAATTGTTGGCCTATCTTGCCGACTTGGCTGTCAATGGCTCTTCTATCAAGGGTCAAGTGGGACTTCCAAAGTTACAAAAAGATCCGGAAATCCCAGCTATTCATGATGCCAACGGCAACGTCATCAATGTCAAAGCTGCTCCACCAAAGGGATGGAGAGATGTCCTTTTGGCTGAAGGTCCAGAAGGGTTTGCCAAAAAAGTTCGTGAATTTAATGGTACTTTGGTAATGGATACCACTTGGAGAGATGCTCATCAATCTTTGCTTGCAACAAGATTGAGAACATACGACCTTTTGGCAATCGCGCCAACCACGGCGCACGGCTATGCTGGTGCATTTGCTCTTGAGTGTTGGGGTGGTGCTACTTTCGACGTTGCAATGAGATTCTTGCATGAAGATCCATGGGCAAGATTGAGACAAATGAGAAAACTAGTTCCAAATATCCCATTTCAAATGCTGTTGAGAGGTGCCAATGGTGTTGCTTACTCCTCTTTGCCTGATAACGCTATCGACCATTTTGTGAAGCAAGCCAAGGAGAATGGTGTTGATATATTTAGAGTCTTCGACGCTTTGAATGATTTGGAACAGTTGAAGGTTGGTGTTGAGGCCGTCAAGAAGGCTGGAGGTGTGGTCGAAGCAACTATCTGTTACTCAGGTGATATGTTACAACCAGGTAAGAAGTACAACCTTGACTATTACTTGGAAATTGTTTCCAAAATCGTCGCTGATGGTACCCATATTTTGGGTATCAAAGACATGGCTGGTACTTTGAAACCTCAAGCTGCCAAACTTCTTATTGGTGAAATCAGAAAAAGATATCCTGATCTTCCAATCCATGTCCACACTCACGATTCCGCTGGTACAGGTGTCGCTTCTATGGCTGCTGCTGCTAGAGCTGGTGCTGATGTGGTTGATGTTGCCACAAACTCTTTGTCTGGGTTGACTTCCCAACCTTCTATTTCTGCCCTCTTGGCATCGCTAGATGGTGAGATTGAGACAAACATGAACGAAGCTCATGTCAGAGAGATTGATGCTTACTGGGCTGAAATAAGACTACTCTACTCTGTTTTCGAAGCAGACTTGAAGGGTCCTGATCCTGAGGTTTACCAGCACGAAATCCCTGGTGGTCAATTAACCAATTTGCTTTTCCAAGCTCAACAGGTTGGTCTTGGTGAACAGTGGATTGAAACTAAGAGAGCTTACAGAGAGGCAAACTACCTTTTGGGTGACTTGGTCAAGGTTACGCCAACTTCCAAGGTTGTTGGTGATCTTGCTCAGTTCATGGTCTCCAATAAGTTGACACCGGAAGATGTCAAGAGATTAGCTAACAGTTTGGATTTCCCAGATTCTGTCTTGGACTTCTTTGAAGGTTTAATTGGTCAACCGTATGGTGGGTTCCCTGAGCCATTGAGATCTGATGTGTTGAGAGGCAAGAGAAGAAAATTGAGCGTTAGACCAGGGTTGGAATTGGCCCCATTTGACTTTGACAGAATCAGAGAGGATTTGTCATCTAGATTCAACAAAATTACTGAGTGTGATATTGCATCGTATAATATGTATCCAAAGGTTTATGAAGATTTCAGAAAGATACAAGAAAAGTATGGTGATTTGTCAGTTTTGCCAACTAGAAACTTCTTGGCTCCTCCAAAGATTGGCGAGGAGATTACCGTTACCATCGAGCAAGGTAAGACTTTGATTATCAAGTGTACTGCAGTTGGTAACTTGAATGAGGAGACTGGTAACAGAGAGGTTTATTTCGAGTTGAATGGTGAGCTGCGTAAGGTTTCTGTTGCTGACAAAAACTCAAAGGTTGAAACTGTTTCCAGACCAAAGGCTGATGCCCACAATCCTAATCAGGTTGGTGCTCCTATGGCTGGTGTCCTCGTGGAGGTCAAAGTTCATAAGGGCTCTGCAGTCAAAAAGGGTGAAGCTTTGGCAGTCTTGAGTGCCATGAAGATGGAGATGGTTATTTCTGCTCCTGTTCCTGGGTTAGTTGCCGATGTCTTGGTGAAGCAGGGAGACAATGTCGATGCCTCTGATTTATTGGTTGTGATTGAGCCGGAACAAGCATGAGGAATTCTCATCTTGTTATTTAAATCTGTATATTGGTGTTTTTTTGAATTTTACATTATATATTATAAGGCCGAAGCGTAGAGCCGGGTATTCGTTATATTCGTTACGATAACTAGTCGTGGCATACGAGCAGAGCAATATCGTTCGATCATCACCTAGATGAGGACTCGATTAAGTACCCAGGAGTAGCAAACTGGCTTCAAAGAGAGAGCATCTAAAAGCTAGAGCCATACGAGCACTTTTGTCATCGGTATAACGGCTTTATTGTTGTAGCCGGGTTTCCTGATTCCCTTTTGTCAACGTCATCTCCTTATAGTCGAGTTTTGCGGCCCTGTTTGTCTTTTTACACCTGTTCCTGCCGACGAGCTTCGATATGTTGAACTGGTCTTGCCCGTGGGCCTTCCATAAACCCTTCTCTTTAAAGTATCCTCTCTTTCCTTTTGCTTTTGCTCCAAGGTGGCCTTTTTCTGTTTAACGGCTTCCTTTTCTTGTTCCCTTTTCTGCTTCTCTGCCATGTATCTTCTATTCAACTCCTCAAATCTTCTGAGCTGCTCTTGATATTGCTCCTCCTTCTTAGTCAATCCTTTCCAGTTTTTATCGCTCAACAAATGGGTAGTGTAGCTCGTTTGTGACATGATTTTGATCCACAGATCCAGCAGTTTATTAGTTGATTCTGTCGTGGACAGTATCACGTCCAAATTTGACGACGTTGCCTCGATTGAATTGATCACCTTGTCAATGCTGTCATTAATGTGATCGAGTTGGTCTAGCTCCTTTTCCAACGCCTGAACTCTTGCCGTACCTGTCAAGTTTGCCTGCTTCTTCGTGGAATCAATCGTGGCTTTGATCTCATCGAAAGAGGGCAAAAGATCGCCGGACATCTTTATCTTCCTTGTCTTTGTTAATAATCCGAACGCGTCTTGGTGTGTGTACATTGTTTGTTTTGTATACGATTAGAAGTTTACCCGGAATGGCTCGCGGGGCGCTCCACACAAATTACGAACAGACTTTCAAACCCGCAATCTTTGTGTTCAACATCATCATCAAAAATGGCGCACGGAAGTGGACCAGACCGTAAGATTATCGTTCAGCTTGTCGTCTCTTCCATATTAACGTCTCAACTTTAGCTGTCATCAAAGACCCAGCCTTTGAGCGTTTCTACCGTACGTCTAACCCCCTTCCTAGCCCCCCGAAAACCTCCTCCATACTGATACGATCCCTAGGCTATAGAGAGACCCTTGGTGAAAGATTCCGTGTCACTCCGAAGAATCTGGGACCTATATTTTTGCTGATGGTAGTTATCCCAGGGTCGCTAACTTGGGTTGCTTATAATTCACAAGTGAGTATTCTATAATATGGCCCATAGGCAGAGACTAACTTTTGTTTCAGGGGAAATGGCTCAGACCACCAAAAAGACGTACAACGCCTATCTTTGAAACTGAATATAAACCATAAGAGGATATTGGTGGCATTGGCTGTTATTTATTACCACAAATTATTTATTTCGATTGACCGCGGTGCAGTGGGTTCTTTAACTCTTTGAGTTCAACCATATTGATATATTTATTACACGCTGATTTCAAGCAATCATGGACTTATACGGATATCGTAAGACTTAATAATATAAAACCGCCATATGTATTAACCGAAACCTGTGAGAGCTGTGCGATAAGTAAATAGATTGAGCCACGAAAGGGGACCAAAAAGGAAGGAGAAAACGAATAAATCTCACCATCCATCAACCAACAACTGGGGAGGATGGACGTGAGCCATAACAATAACTTTAAAACGAGTAAAAAAAAACTTCAAGGCCTTCAGCCAAACGGTGAAAAAGGAAGAGAAAAAAGGTTAGATGCAAATTCAGGGCAAATGCGGAAAATAAAACACCTCTTGAGGTAAGCCAAAACTATTTGGAATTCAACTGGAACTCAATCAGTCCAGACTTCATATCCTTCATAGCAAAAGGCGGAGCTGTTCTTTCTGGTGATTTCTGCTTCCGATTCTGTTGAGATGATACCCCATTATTTGATTCAATGGGGCTAAATCTTTGGAGAGAGGATGGTACCGGAGAGAATTGTGATTGATGATGGCCAGTCATCGTTATCGGGCTATTACCTGATGCCTCAGAGTTCGTAGGGGATGATTTTGGCGAGTAAAATGTTGATCCTTCAATCGGTGGTGGTTTGGCAAATGTGAAGCGCGTTGGGGTGGGCGTCGAGCTCACCGAAGTTCTTCTTGGGATTGTAATCTTACCATCACCTGGTTCAAACACAAACTCGTAACTTTTCAAACCATTCATTTTCGTGGCCGTCAGAGTTGTAGAGGCACTAGATGCACTAGAGGCACCAGCGCTTTGATTAGAGTCCTTAATGACTTGCTTAAATGTAAGAGTCTGATACATGGGCGCCACCTTTGTGACCGAGGATGTATTCAAGAAACTCTTGGACTTCCTAAGCTTGATGGTAGAAGTTTTCACGCCATTCGTATTGGCGCCCTTCTTTGCTTTTGGAAGTTTTGTTGTTGAGCTTGATTTTGTCAGTTGTGCCCTCTCCACGTGTGATATACCCATTGGTGGAGTGGGAGGTAACGGAACCTGTGGAGAAACCCCATATTTGTGAGATTGTGATTGAGACAGATTGAGCTTTGGATGAGGAGATGGGTGCGATGAGGACGTGGAAACCGTAGGTGTGTTCGGCTGTGAATGATATATATGTGGTTGCTGCATTACACGGAAGGTACTTGTGGTCATTTGAGCAGGGGAAGGGTACGGTGACTGTTGAAATTGAGATGCCGGAAATCTTGGCTGACTTGATTGGCCCCCAGTATGCATGTGGTAATGATTATGGGCGTGAACCTGAGATTGAACGGTCTCATGTGGAGGAGGAACTATAATAGATAATCCATTCGCATGCGAGCCTGCTGGAATAAATACCCCTTGTGAATAATTTTGAGTTGAGGATCTCATCTGTTCTGAGCTCACTGGTCCAACAGGGAGTTGCTGTTGTGATAGAGTATATCCTTGAGGAACTGGATGTTGAGGAGAGTAAGCGGCTCCAGCACCAGTGACAGAAGCAGCAGGTGTGGGCATGAGATTGATAAATCTTGATTGAGGTTTCACCTGTGCACCTTGAAGCTCATGCACATGATTCTCGGTTCTAATCTCATTCGTGCTAAACCTTTGAGCAGCTGGAGTTGATTCAGTGACAAGATTGAGAGGCTCATCAACCGGAGAAGAGGCTTCATCGATTGTGTCATTCGACGGCTGCCTATCGAGGGTAGTTGTAAAAGACAGCAAGGGATCATCTTCCAGAAGGTTTTCCAGTGTAATACCACCTTCTTCGATTGCACCTTCGTCTGAGTAAGTGGTTGTGTTGTTTCCCATGCTCTGTAGTTGCCTTGACTGTTGTTGTAGACCAGCCACAATCTGTTCATCAGGCACTTCTGCAAGTATTTGATCGTACAAGTCTGCTGAGAAAGACTCTTCATTCTCCTCATGACGAGCGTTCAAAGTGGAAACCATAGAAACCTGTCTCCTGGCCATATTGTATGAGGGAATGGGAAATGATTCATCGTGAGTTGAAGTTGGCAGTTCGTACTCCTGGAAATGATCAGCTTGATGTTTCCTATGCTGTAGAAACGAGTTGGTAAACTCTGCGGCCGTAGCGGGCGAGCCGTACGTCATTTCAGATGAAATTAGAGAACCGTAAGCGAGAGAGTGAGACCGTATAAGCGAAGAATAACGAGCTAACGTAGAGCAGCTCTTAGAGAAGGAAAAAAAAAAAGAAACCTGGCGACCCCCACTTATGTAGTTGTCTTCTGTTGAGTTTCAGCGAGTGTCTTGATATCAGAAAGAAGTCGGAGAATGAGTTTGCTCTCAAATGAAACTATCCTTCACACAAAAATGTTTTGAGCTGGTGATCAGACCGACTGTTCTGAAAGTAATTCCAGTCTCAGATAAGCGAATGTAGCGTGCGACTGTTGGCACTGTTGTGATGAGAAGCAGAATGGCTCACCAGAATACTAAATAACAATACTGATAGCGAGATATAACTCTTCCCTTCCAAGCTCAAGCTGTTTCGAGTTCTGCGTCAGTGGTTGTGTACTTGTAGGTTCTTCCAATAGGGCTTTGAACGAAGCTGCTAGGATGGCAAGCTGGCAAAGTAGGAGATATTTTGCTTCCGGAGCTTTTAAGCGAGTGGACTGAGGATTGCGATAACTAACGTCGAGAGCTTTCTGATTTGCGTATTTCTCGGGATGGAAGTCCTTAGCGTATCTGATCAGCGACTTCAGGAGTTGCAGAGCCTCAGTATCTTTGTTCACCTCCACGATCAATAGAGATTCAGAGGTTGAACTGTGCTGAAAGTTTTTTTTGTTTATTGTCCCCTGGTGGAGAAGCTGGAACCAGCCTTCCTTCTGGATGTGGCTCACACCGGTAAATCTGGGCTGACAGGGGCAAAACGATTAGTGCGCAAAATAAACATCGCGTTATAGCCGCATCGGGCAGTTATCCCTTTACAGAAAAGGCATACCCAAACAACAAACGCTAGTTTACACACCTTGAAGTTCTGAAACCCTTGTTTGAAGCGAGTAGGTATACGATCGCCCTGACTAACACCATCCGCAGAGACTTCTACAGTCAGCTTTATTGAGCTAATTTTCATATCTGCTGTGTTATGATTGAGTTATAAACCCACTAGATAAAACACGTGAGGACCTGATAAACCGTGATCTCGACGCCCTATATTGTACCCTAGCAAGAACCCTTAATATACATTGAACCAAAAAGAAAAAAAGAACCCGGCCCTGGCGCCTATATATAACCAACAAACAAGTACCACACTCTAACCGAAAAAAAAAAAAGACAAATATATAATTTCAAACCAACCCTAAATTTCACGGTGAACTAGACATCCCGATAAATTATAACATTACCCAAGCGAGCGAATCCAATACCGCCAACGTCAATAACCATGCGGACAAACAATTACCGCTTAATCAATTATGATGCCCTTCTCCCGTAATCCCAACTACATCTTTCCTTTCCTCAAAGATACTTCTCAAACAGCTCATCCTTCAACCAACCGATTTTCTCAAATGCTGCGAACAGTCTGGAAGCCTTGTTGACATCGATTCTACAAGACTTCTGTGCATCCGTTCTTCTGAATGGCAACCCCTTTCTCAGCCTTGACACCTTTTCAGCGAAAAGTCTTCTCTTGGAATCCAAATACAAATTGCATGGTAATCTCAATATTGAAGCTAAAGTGACTTCCGCAGGATGGAGCTTTTCAATCAATGGGTCGTCACTGAGATCCATTGGATGTCCCTTCCATTCCACCTTCATGCATCTCGGATTATCAGGCAAAGTGGAGAGATCAGGTGAATAGTCCGGAACGGCTTCCCAATCAACATTAACGCGAACAAGAGATGGAGAAGCAGGAAGCCTTCTCTTTTTTGGTACAGCTGTACTATTGATAGTTGAAACATCCGAATCCAAGGCTTGTGAAGATTCTTTAACAAGACGACGTGTTCTAACTTTTTCAAACTGTGAGTTGTAGTCTGAATCGGAGTTATAAGTCTCACTCTGCACAGTTCTCACAATTCTTCTTGGGGCATATCTTCTTTGAGTATCCGCCTTACGAACCCCTCTGTGTGACTTGGTGCGGTTTGCATACTCCTTGAGAAAATGTAACTGCGCTTTCTTGAATTTTTTGCTGCCAATGAGATTCCATGCATTAACGACAAGCGAGACATTGTGATAGTCATTCACCGGGAATTCTTTTCTACTCTTCATGTCATGTTGGAGCGTATTTGAAAAAAAATCTCCTGAACCATCCTTGGATCCTCTAAATTGGATGCTTCCAGTAGTTTGTTGAAACTGATTTGGTGTGTTTTCAGTTGTGTCAATTAAAGAATCTGACTCTGCAGCATGATAAGGTGATAATGGAGGCGAGGGCATAGATTGATCTTCTGACTTGCTGATTGATGATTTTGAGTGTTTTCTTGTCACTGGTAGATTGCACTCTGGTAGCTCGGGAGTCATGCCAATCTCTGGAGTCATGGCCCCAATGGTTACTTGGTCTGACGACATCATTGATGTTGTATTAGAAGACTCTGCCAATAGTGTATGGGTGCGATGAGCTTGCGAACTGTTTCCAACCAATGTGATGTATATTTCTAATAGTGTTTACTATGAATCTGATCTGTTCCTCCTAATAGGAAACTGACTCAAAAAGTTATGGGGAGTGTAACGGAGTAAAGAAGAGAGCGGCAAAGCCGTTACAGCTTATATATGACTTATAGGAAAAAAAAAATACAAAAAGAAAAAAAAATTGACACTTTTCTTTTTTTTGCGCGATGGTCAGCGGATTTTCGGCCCCAATGTACAGGACGCTGCATCTTGTAACGCAATCTTCTTTTTGTAACCAGAGTGATTTTGCCATCCCAAAGCCATTGGCTTCTAGTGACCACCAATTGAGTTGTACAAGTATATCAATTGCCGGGCTTATCTCCAGCTGTCTCTTACTCTTCCTTTTTAGAGAGTGAGTACAGCTAATCGCCACCAGGATTGTGTGTGTGACCTGGATTCAGAAAGTTTCTAGAGGTTCTCTATCTTTCGGTCGCTGCATGTGGCCCGTGGCCAAATTTCTTATTTCTTATTTTGCGAGTCGGAGTTTGAAAGTCTGTGACTGTGACACAAACGCCTAGCGTGACACATAGATTCAAACATGACTACGTTGTCCTCTCCTCTGCTCCACTCCACAAACTTGCAACTATGGATGACTTGAAGCTCTCAGCAACACTTTCTCAATCGCGGTAGACGAAAAGAATGTAGCATGTCCAGCTCAGTGGACAATTCCACGCTTCGGAGGCGGCCAACTGGGCAAGCTGAGGCTGAGGATTTCCTAAAATCCCGGGGTCTGGTATAATCAGTGATCACTCACCACTCGTACACATCTGAGGTTGGTACTAGTGATCTAGACCCTTTATGGGCCGCCTTTGCTCTTTTCTATATCTAATCATTCTCCAATTTCAATGGTTTAGTGTGAGAGTCATTGAGAAAGTAGCCAATCTTAGTCATTGATATTTGTCACCTGACTAAAGTTACTGCTCGTCTATTGCTGATTCAATTGATACTACAGATCCGAGTCCATAGTCAACGATGACAACTCGCCATGATCAACTGAGCCCAAACAACACCGTCGATGGAACCTTTTGCTACGTTTCAAGTCTGCAAATTCAGTCAAATTCCACGGGGAAAATCTACTAAATTTGTGTATCCAAGATCTCAAGGCTTCGCAGCGTGTTCGTACCAGTTTCTAACGTCTTTTTGTGGCAATGCATGCGGACCAGCTCAATCGGACGCAAATTGGCGAAAACGGCATAACACTGAGTTTGAAGCTAAATTAGCATTGGGAAGTTGACTACTTCCCAAACTAGATTGTGCTCCTATATAAGATTCGTTTTTAGTCACTTTCCTGTCTTAGGCGTAACTCCTGCCTTCACGTGAATAGAAGAGCAGGGAGATCAAACTGGTGAAGGTTTGAGCGTCTCCAATCCGGTCGTACGATCTACCTAAGTAGTGAATCGATATATATGGTTGTTACCATTCTCTTTGCATACTCACACTATACTAGTGACATGATACATCGGGGAATCATCAGCTCTATATTCGAGAAGTAGTGGATCATTTGATTTACACAATATTGTCTTATAGATCAAAAGCCAGTTCTATCTATCAGTCTAGTTATAAGGAAGTCCGTGAGTGATATGAGTTGAAAACACGCAAAAAGTATCCAATAAACCCACGTACAACTCGAACAAGATGAATCATTATAACGACCCTTCTCTCTAGTGTCATTGATGGCATTCTGATAGATCTCTATTTCTTCACCGGTATTCGCTTGAGTTCAAGCCTCAATTGGAAATGAAAAGACTTTGACCCTAATTTGATCACAGGAAGTTGATCATACATCAATCATCAATCAAGACAATGCAGCCAAGAGGATGGTATGAGAACGAGTTTGGTCGTTGGGATTTTCATCCTAAATCGCACTTAAGTTCCAGTTCTGTAATCGCCTATACTGAGCTCTGGCGAACACTGTATTACAATGTCAAAGACTATTCACTGCTCAAGGCACGGAAAAACACCAACCTCGTCTAGACCACCAGCAACGTTTCATACTGGTGGTGCTTTTGGGGCCTTTCACTTCTCATAATTATCAATGGAGGATACGGTAGTCTCAAGTCTGCTCTTTATCAAAAATATCAAACTACTTCAAAAACTCGCCACACCCACGAGTATGGTGGTCCGAATACCTGATCTGTCATTAATTTTCAGCTGAGTCTCCCTGACGTGTTACACGAACTAAAGCCATGATATTAAGGTTGCTTTTGCCTCCGCAAGGCTCCATAAAAATTTGTCATGAGGACAACACGATATTGCTTGTGATAGACCCTTGCCCCGGGTACTTCATCAATTCCTAATAAGCTAATGGATTTCTCTGATTACCGTCACCTTCAGCGCATTGTCAACATTGTCGAAGGAGAATTTCAAAATACCACATCAGTTAGATAGATCTTTCGGCCGTACTTGCATTTTTGGTTGAAGTGTGAAACATAAGATGATTACGCATGTTGACCTTTAGCTCTGAATGGCAAAATTTGTACAATACAGCTCAAAGAAACAGTAATCAAAACGTAGAAGCACATATTATGAAGATACAAGTACCATGAGCAAAATTTTAGGGAAAGGAACAGGCTGAGTTGCAGCCTTGAGGATCAGGTGCTTCAATCTTTTTCTCCTTATTATTCCAGCTGTTAGGAAGGTGAAATAAAATTGCCTATTGTTTATCTGGGATCTCCTCAGACTTGTTGAGTTGGCACTTGAATATCAATTAACTTAGTTGTTTTGACTCAACTGGCCCTCGAATTTGTAAATGGTTGGTACTAATGCGCTATCCTAAAAAACAGTCTATAACCAATTAGTGCATCGAAAATGAAGTTCATGGTGTGAGAACTCAAATAGGTTGTGTCAGCAGGTTCGAATGTGGTGAGTTTACCTTGCCAGTAGAGGAACATTATGGTGTACATTATTCGGACTATTCATAGACCTTTAAGTCTATCAATTGGTCGCTATCATGATTAACGTTTCTTGAATTTTTTTTTTCCATTTGCACTCTCCAATCTCCCCCGTAGCTCAGAAATTGGTTGGGTAGTTCCATATCCATACTTTTACTCCTGTTCATCTCCTAATATCCGTTTTGTAATCACACCATGCTCAAAGCCTCCTGTAGCTTGGATGCATTACTGGAAAGCGAAGAGTAAGAAAAAGGAACCGGTTTAGCCTGCTCTATTGAGAACAAGTACCGCCCCTGAACATACCTCAGTGAAGAGTATCCACTATGGTTCAGGAAGCTTAACGGACGATAGCTGTCACTTCGGAAAAACTTGTCATGCGCGTCGGTAGCAAATTTGCCGGCACGTCAGGAGGGGTGCGCGCTCTTGCGTCCCAAAGGAAAAACTATATTAATCCGGAGCAAAGAATTTTGTTTATTCATTTGTAGAACCCCCAGTCTGTTCTCTGTTGGCTCAAATAAGCTGTTAGTCAAGATTTTAGTCTCGAGCCTCAAGTTGAAAGAGAATCAATATCAAATATGACGCGACAGGATTCATATACGAAAAGACGCTTTGACCTTGGTGGGCTCTTTTCAAGACAAAAGACGACGCCTTCCCATGAGTTACAAGAGCACGAAACGTCCTATTCACAAACTTCTTCCAGAACTCACGATTCACCAAACAGACTTATGTTGATAGTAAATCTAGTGAAAGAAGGGCCCGCTGCATCTACGGAGTGTGTCACTAGCGACTACCTAGAGAATGATAGCGAAGTACCGTTGCCAAGAAGGAAATCTGAATATGAGAGATACCTCAAATACAAACTGAGGGAAGCACAGGTAAGTTGTGAACCATTCAATTGTTTAAACATGATACTAACTACATTTAGATCAAGAAGTACAACGATAGCATAATAAAGGAATCGAGAGCCACAAGGGCAAAGGAAAGAAAGAAGCGATATGGGTCAGCAGGGAATAGTCAGATGGGAATTTGTAACAGATCATCGAAAAGAGTGGAGTTCATATTGTGATGATGATTAAGGATCAAATAGCTAAACGCATATACCAAAACGCTCGTGCATTTCAAAATATCTATGAACTGAAATATTCTTACTTCTTCTTTTGGGAAGTAGAGTTCTTTGGTAATTCCTTGACGAATGGAATGAATTCTGGTTCGCCTGGAATGTATTTTCTAAGCACTTCAGGAATGACTAGCCCATCTTCTGTTTGATAGTTCTCTAGGATACAACAGAGAGCACGCTCTGTGGCACACAGAGTGGAGTTCAAACAATGAACGTACTTCTTCTCACGATCAGTCATCTTCTTGATACCACATCTGATCTCTAGGTTTCTAGATTGGTAGTCTGTACAGTTTGAGCAGGAAACTAACTCTTTGTACTCCTGTTGGAATGGGAACCAAGCTTCCAAGTCGTACTTCTTTGCTGCTGCGTTGTTTAACTCTCCAGACACAATAGCAACAACTCTGTATGGCAAACCTAAAGACTTGTAAAACTCTTCCGACAAGCCAATCATACGGTCAAATTCGTCCCATGATTTATCTGGCTCAGTCAAACAGAATTGTTCAATCTTCTCAAATGCATGCACACGGAAGATACCCCAGGCATCTTTACCATGAGAACCAGCCTCTCTTCTAAAACAAGAGGAGTAACCAGCATAACGGACTGGCAATTGCTCTGCAGGACTTTCAAACCATTCATTGGCATGATAAGCGGAAATAGGTTGTTCAGAGGTTGCAATCAAGTATTTTTCATCCTCACCATCAATGACCTTGTAAAGCTCTTCGTCAAATTGGGACAATTGAGCTGTCTTGGCCATTACATCCTTGTTCATCATGACCGGTGCTTGCAATGGAGTGTAACCATTCTTGGCAAGAAAGTTTAGCCCATAGTTGATAAGAGCTTGGTTTAAGAAAACACCGTAATTTCTCAAGAAGTAACCACGATGGCCTACAATACGGACACCACGTTCTGGATCGTAACCATCCAAACGCAGTAAAACTTCATGATGTGATAACTTGGCTTCCTTACCCGTTGCAGAGGCGATTTTCGAAACCTTTTCAACGCCTTCAGGTCTCCAGTCTCTGACCAAAGCGTTGTTATCTTCGTCATTAGAAACAGGAACAGACTCATGAACGATGTTTCCAACTTGGTTCACTTTGAATTTCACTTTCTGATCAGCTTCTTGTTCCTTGATGACAAGTGCCTTTTTCTGCTCGACAATTTCATCCTTCTTCTTCAAAAGTTCGGATGCATCTTCTTTAGCTTTGAACTTGAGGCCAATCTCCTTTTGAACTTTGTTCTGCTCCTTGTTGAGGGCATCCAATTCAAATCTAATTTTGGTCCATTCTTTATACTCAGCGATAATCTCATCCACTAGCTCCACTGAGGCATAACGGGCCTTTTGAGACTTACGAATGAGTTCCGGGTTCCCGCCTTTCTCCTCGATAAACTGAGTGATATCCAACATTTTACTCGAATCCAACACCAAAACTCTCACAGCGACTCCATTTCCAAATTTTTAGTGACACGATGATTGAGCGCCAAAAGGGAAAAAAAAAAGCGATAATTGCATAACTCACTCATCGCTGCAGTTCGACTTATGCTGTGAACCACAATGTAAATGCTATTAAACCCAGGAAAGTAAACAAGGGAACGCTATAATGGAGCTTTTTGTTGGAATATATCACTAATTATAGTGTAAACAAGGCAAAAAACTCACGAAAAAGCGCTGTTCTCTTTTCTTCTCTGTCTCATTGTATGCTTTCTATTGCATGTTTTATGCTACCTTTAGGACTGATGGTCTAGTGGTTACGACGTCGCCTTTACACGGCGAAGGCCGCGGGTTCGAACCCCGTTCAGTTCATTTTTTTTTTTTTTTTTCAAAAAAAAACTTCTTCATTCATCCTTTCAGTTCAGAGCATGGATAGGCAGGATAAATAAAGCAAAACTCACTTCTGAACTTTTGAATATATACTAAGAGCAGTTTGAGCCCAATTTCCTCTTTGTTTGTGTCGTGTGTCTCTATTTTGTTTTCATTCGCATCTCGGCTCATCGCCTCGAAAATTTTACGTCAAATAATTTTTTTTTTCCCTACTTTATACCCAACTACAGCTTTATATACTCCATCCGCATCGATATACTGAAGATGGTGCTCAAGTCAACATACTCCGGTGATGTATCAGTATACCAGGTGAGTGGTGCCAATGTCTCGAGAGCTCTTCCCGATTGGATCGTGAAGAAGAGAAAGAGGGCCTTGAAGAATGATACCGAATTCCAAAACAGAGTCGATCTTATACAGGATTTTGAGTTCAGCGAGGCATCTAATAGGATCAAAGTCACACCTGATGGAAACTATGCCATGGCAACTGGGACATATAAGCCGCAGATACACGTTTATGATTTCGCCAATATGTCACTCAAATTTGAAAGACACACCGATGCTGAGAATGTGGATTTTTTGATCCTTTCCAATGACTGGACAAAATCGGTACATTTACAAAACGACAGAAGTATAGAGTTTCATAGTAAAGGTGGTTTGCATTACAAATCAAGAATTCCAAAATTTGGAAGAAGTTTGGCTTATAATTCCGTCAACTGTGATTTATTTGTTGCGGCTAGTTCCAACGAAGTCTATCGTTTAAATTTGGACCAAGGCCGTTTTCTTCAACCATTTCTTCTCGAATCTGAATCAGGTGCAAACGATGTCGCTGTGAATTCTGTCAATGGACTCATCTCTGTTGGGTTGGAAGATGGGACAGTTGAATTTTGGGATTCTAGGGCAAAATCAAGAGTAGCAAAGCTTTCTTTACCTGATTCCGGATATTCAAATATGGGGTTTGAAGTTTCATCAACAGTGTTTAAAGACGATGGGTTTCATTTTGCATGTGGTACGTCAAATGGGTATACGTACCTTTACGATTTGAGAAGTTCTCAGCCAACGATGGTCAAAGATCATGGTTATGGCAGTGCCATCAAGAAGATAATATACATGAATGACGATAAACTTGCAGTGACGGATAAAAGGATTGCTAAGATATATGACTCTAATGGGTCACTATTTGCATCTATGGAACCTAGTGTGGATATAAACGATCTGGAATGGATCCCTGACTCTGGTATGTTCTTTATGGCCAATGAAGGTATTCAGATGCATACGTATTACATACCGAGTCTGGGTCCTGCTCCAAAATGGGCCTCATTTTTGGATAATATCACTGAAGAGTTGGAGGAGAAACCTGCCAATACTGTTTATACGAATTTGAGATTTGTCACTAGAGAGGAAGTTTCAAAGTTGAACATAACACACCTCATCGGAACAAATGTGCTAAGAAGTTACATGCATGGGTTTTTCATGAGCTCAGAATTATACGATAGAGTTAACCTCATTGCTAATCCAAACTCATACAGAGAAGAAAGAGAAAGAGAAATCAGAAAGAGAATTGAAAAGGAAAGAGAGTCCAGAATTAGAACCACAGGCGCTGTTACTAAGACTAAGATCAAAGTTAACAAAGAACTTGCTGACAAGATCAGCAAGAAGGCTGGTACCGCTGTTGCTGAGAGTATTGTCAATGATGACCGTTTCAAAGAAATGTTTGAGAATCCAGAGTTTCAGGTTGACACCACGTCTCATGACTATAAACAGCTTAACCCAGTTAGCTCTGTGGATAATCCTTCAGATGGCAAGCGTTCTAGGGCTTTAACTGCTGCAGAGGAATCAGACGAGGAAAAGTTCAATAGAAAGGTTTCAGTCTCATCCGATAATGACTCTGAATCCGAGTCGGAAAGTGAATCTGAGTCGGAATCTGAAGAAGAGGATGAAAAGGAGCTCGACAAACTAGAAAAGATCAAGGCTAAGAAGCAACTTGAGGCTATCAAAAGAAGACAGCAGGCTAAAGAGCAAGCTGACCAATTCTTGAACGAAATGAAATCATACTCTACGGAGGCATCCTCAAATGTCGACAAGAATCTAGTCACTTTTGACAAGCAGGTCAAAACCTTACAAAAGAAGCAAAAAGAAGAAGAAGAACTTAGAAAGAACCAAGTTTTGCACAAGCATGCTAAAGGTGAAGTGGAGTTGACATATATACCGAAGAAGGCCGAGAAGAAGGTGAAGAAAAAAGTGGAGTTCGTGGAAGATGATGACCCAGAAGCCGAGCAGAAACATGGAAGAACTCGCCAAAGATATGACGGCCGTAGAAGGGCCTCTAAGAACGCTTTCCGTGGTATGTAATCTTCGAATAAAAAAAGCGTTTGTGAACTCTTCGACCTGATAAGTAAATCCACTGGTGTCCGGATGTTGTTTTTTATCGTAGCAGCTCTTATCGCCTGGCCCATAATTCATACGCTCAGAGGTGGCCAGCTAAACAGATTGGCAAACGCTGCTTCGATATTTGAAAGGAAAATACCAGTTGTCAGACACTTGGAAGAAGAGATAAGTCGTTTTATCACAGAGGAAACTGTTACACAGCTCAATTCTGCGGAAGCTGGACTCAAGTTCCATCCATCCCTTTACACGCGAGACATAGACTTATATCGAGGCATCTAAAGGCATTTAACTGCTAGTTCACGTCTAGAAAGATGACCAATAGAGCTCGCTCCTTCAGTAAAGGACAATCGCAAAGCTCTCCCATGGAGATATCAAAGAGCCCACCTTCTAAAAGTGAGTAACACTCTCTTTCCATGATGCGCCCCGGCGCTTGTGGAACATCCCTGAAACCAACGCCTTTACTAACTGTTGATGAGATCTGGCACACGTTCCCTGCAAATTCTTTCGACAGGGTGCTTGCCAAGCTGGCAATGCGTGTCCTTTCTCCCATCAAATGGACCCTCACACCGACACAGCACCTTGCAAGTATTTCCAGAAGGGAAACTGCAAGTTTGGTGTCAAGTGTGCTCTGGCCCATATACTCCCCGACGGAAGAAGGGTCAATCCCAAGACCTTAGCACAGGTGTATCAGAACCATAATGTCAGTGGAGGACAGGCTCAGGGCATCAACAATGGCGTTTCCATCAGCAGCAACAAGGGTGGCGTCGGTGGGAATGGCATAGGAGGTGAAGGGTTCTTTATCGCACAGCCTTCCTCCAACATCGCCATCCAGTCTCCACGCAAAGTTCCTATTACCAACACTTCGTTTGGAGCCAATGTCTTTGTCTCTCCATCTAACGGCAATGACTTCTCTAGCCACAGTGGAACTACACAGAACACATCACCAACATACTCACAGGGGCTCGTTATGACTACAAGTACGACACCAGGCTCTCTTCCCTCGACATCATTCCCCTATGACACTACGCCGGTGTCCAACACACGTACATTCTCCTCCAATGAGAGAGTATCGTCGTACAACCCTTCTTCTATTTGGAGCACTCCATCAACCGATCCAAATCAGAAGGGTCCTTTTTACAGAAGTGTGTCACATTCAGCTACTCTCAGACCAACCTACCCTCATAACGCAACCCTTCTCGACGGTAGTGCACTTGCGGATGATGATGAAGATGCAGACGACATGTTTGAAGAGGATTTCGTCCCTTCAAGTCTGTCGGATTTACTCACCCCTCAGGAATTACAAAGACGTGGTTCAAGGTCGTCAGGGAACACTAGACCTATTCTTGTCGCACAATTAAGTAACGGAATCAATGTGGAAGCTTCACATTCAAATGTGACTACTGTTGAACCGGAGGAGATGCAGTTTCGAATGGATGACGATGAATTTATGCCCCTGAGGGGGCCTAACGGTTTGGATGTCAGTAGTTTGAGAATATAATGGCGAGGGTATATGAAAATATTCTAGAGGTTTGGGTATCAGGAACCTGATAGGGACGGATCAAAATCTATTGGCCAGTATAAATTGAGTTAGAAAATGGGTTTTATAACGAGAGGGCTGGGTTGGAGTATCGGAAACAGAAAATAGTGCTTAGAACATGTAATAGATATGATTAAATTTGTTGGAGCTCTTTTCCCATCTTGTAGATTCCAGACTACTGTGCTAGAGTGCAAACACCTGTTCAAACCCTTAAATATTGATTTAATGTACAGAAAGAAGGAAACCACAAAGCCTTTAAATGATCCATGCAGATAACGAAAACAAAGTTGCAAACCAGTGACGCCAAAGTCTCCTCAACGACGGTCAGTTTTACCAACACCACGCTTACCACTGAACAAATGCTTAGGTAGAGAAGCAGTAGAATGACGATCACCTTCACCGGCTCTAGCCTGCTTGTTACGCTCACGTCTTTGCATCTTTGCCAATCTATCGGCCTTAGTTCTGAGAGCTCCGTCAGAAACACCATCATTCAAACGATCAGTCTTGTTAACTGGTTTCTTCTTTGAGACACCATTACTCATTTCATTCTGTACAACACCAGCACCAGTCTCCTCGTACTGTTGGGCCATCTTGGCATTCTTCTTTGCTTGCAAGATGGATGTGTCGTGACCCAAAGATTCAAGATGTGACTCCATCTCTGAAAAACTTTTGGTCAATTTAGAACGTGGCATTGTACCACCATTTTTGAGTGCCTTTCTGTTTCTTGCAGCGTTTATCATTAGTTGCTGCTTCTCTCTAATCCACTGCGCCTTTTCTTGAATCTCTTCAATTTCATCATCTTCAATTTCGGAGTCAGATTCATAAAACCCTTCAGCCTCAAGTCTTTCCTCTTCCTCTTCCAAAGCTTGCAATTTAGCAGCAATATCTGGATCGAGGAAATCGTAAACGTTTTTACCGTCCAATATTTCTGGCATCTTGTCATTCTTCCATTCTTCATCCTCAAGAAGATACTTATCCTTGAGGTTGATGTTGAAGACACCTGCACCACCGTTTTCAGCTTCAATATCACGAGCTAATCTACGTCTGTTTGGATCAGTTGGATCGTATTTGCCCACAGCATTGGCAGCCTCTGGAATATATGCTTCCCTTTTACGGTCATCCCTTGGAGTCGGTTTGGCAACGTGAATCTTGTTGAGGACATTATTGACACGGGCAGTTCCCTTCAATTTCTGCTCAATTCTTGATGCAAGAAGCTTCTCACATGCCTTATTACGGACATTCATAACATTATCTTCTTCATGACAAGATGCTGTCATGATTTCCACACCAGGGACGGTGGTCAAAGATTTTAATAAATCTTGACGTTCCTGGTCCAAATCCTCTGGCCTCAAGATATCGGTTTTGTTCATCACAACAAGCACGGATTTGTTGGCAAACAAAGGCTTGATCGAATGGAAAAGTTTAACTTGAGCCTCGATGGAAAACCCACACTGCTCAGAGATATCCATAAAGTATAACACAGCTGAACGAAGATGAGCTATAGCATATATAGATTGCATTTCGATATTGTTCATCTCTTCAGTTGGTCTGTCCAAGATACCTGGAGTATCAATAGCTTGAAATCTCAAGTACTTGTAATCGAAGTGGCCCACATAAAGCGACTTTGTAGTGAAGGCATATGGTTGCACTTCCACATCGGCCTTAGTGATACAACGCAAGAAGGAGGACTTACCCACATTTGGGTAACCACAGATAAGAAGCGTTCTGGTATTAGGGTCAATACTTGGTAAACGACCCAAATGTTGTCTCACTTGCTCCAAATATGCCAAAGGATCTTTCAACTTCTTCACAATAGTGGCCATTCTACCCAATGCAGCTCTCTTCAGTTGCTTACATTGGAAAAGGGACTGACCAAACTTCAATAGTCTGATGTAATCTCTAGAAACTTGTTCAATCAGCGTCTTGGCCCGCGATACAGCAGCAAGAGACACTTTATAATGATTCTTCTCATAAAGGGTATCCATCAAATCTCTATGGAATGGATGAACGTCATCAATCTTTGGGAATCCACCAATGATATCTGTGAACTTTTCCTCAAAACCCTCAGCGGTAAATTTGACTTTTCTCATATAAAAAGCCCTGATTCTGTTGATCTTGAAACCAGGTCTGATAACAGTAGGAGTCTTTCTCTGTGTTCTGTTGAGCACAATGTCCAACATGTCATTGGCCGTTGGCACGGTAGGAATGTCCTTCCAGGTCAGCTGCATCTTTAAAAGCTCGTCTACCGTTTACACCCTGATGATGAATATATCTCTCTTTACGTCTTTTTCTTATAAGCACATAAAATTTTTTTTCTCCTGCAGAAGCCAGAAAAAAAAAAAAAAAAAAAAAAAAAAAAAAAATTACATAAGCGGCGATGAGGTTACCCGG
This sequence comes from [Candida] freyschussii, assembly GCA_003707735.2. Classification (NCBI taxonomy): domain Eukaryota; kingdom Fungi; phylum Ascomycota; class Saccharomycetes; order Phaffomycetales; family Wickerhamomycetaceae; species [Candida] freyschussii. The sequence goes on along the minus strand of PPLE02000011.1, from coordinate 199,412 downwards.
GGTATCTTCAAATTTGGTCAGAGCAACACATCAGAATAAGTAGGAAACTCTTCGAATTATGGAGTCGAGAACGGATTTCGATTGTAAACCTGTCTTTCAAAGCCTTCGTACCACTTATGCTCACGTCAAAGAGATTGCCTCTTCAATTCACGCGGTCGATCAAGACCGTTCATAAGGAGATCAGGTTCGGGAACGATGCTAGATTAGCTATTCTGAGAGGTGCATCCAAACTTCATGACGCAGTTGCAATCTCATTGGGGCCAAAGGGACGTAACGCTCTGCTTGAACAGAAGTATAATGCACCGAGAATCACAAAGGATGGTGTGTCTATTGCGGAGGAGTTGAAGCTTAAGGACAAGTTTGAGGATCTTGGGTGTCAGCTGTTGAAGGATGTGACGCAAAGAGTGAATGTGGAATCTGGGGACGGTACTACTACTACCATTGTGCTGGCATACAACATTTTAAGCGAAGCATTGAAAAAAGTTAGTAGTGGGTGCGATTCAAACTCTATCAGAAAAGGTGTGCAACTCGCTGTGACAGAGGTTATCAACTACTTGGAGCGTGCCAAAAAGGAAGTCAACGGTCATGATGAGTTGAAACAGATCGCGGTAATCAGCTGTAATGGGGATCAGGTGCTCGGCGATCTCATTGCAAAAGCTGTAGAATCTGTGGGTGAGGAGGGCATCATTACCATCGAAAAGGGTAATAGAGTTACTGATGAGTTAGAAGTGAAGAAAGGGTTACGATTCAATGAAGGTTTCATCAATTCACAGTTTGGTGATTTGAAAAACAGTAATGCCAAAGTAGAGCTTGAGAATCCTTTAATATTGCTTCATAGAGGCGAGTTGAAGAGCTCACAGCACATTTTACCTCCACTCTCTCATGCTGCGAGAGAGAAAAGACCGCTCCTGATTATCACCGAAGGTCTTGAAGGAGACGCTTTGGCAATTGCGCTTTTGAATAAAATCAGGGGACAAGCCAATGTCGTTGCTGTTCGTGTACCAGGTTTTGGGGATGCCCGTGCCGACTATCTTAGTGATCTAGAAGCAGCCACAGGAGGCAGTGTCATTGATCCAGACTCAGGCATAGTTGCTAGCTCCGCTACCAAACATGTCTTTGGTAGTGCATCATCTGTGACCGTATCTCCTACAGAGACAGTAATAGTAGATGGAAAGGGTAACCCTGATTCTGTCACTGAACGTATTGAAATCATTAAAAGCCGACTTGAACAGCAGGATCTAAGTGTTGGTGATCGAGACCAATTGAAAGAGAGATTGGCAAAATTGACAAATGGTGCCGCTATAATCAAGGTTGGCGGAAGTAGTCAAGTAGAGGTGAAGGAGAAAAAGGATAGACTTGATGATGCTTTAAATGCCACTTATTCAGGTTTAAAATATGGTATTGTTCCAGGAGGTGGTGTTGCATTGTTTAAGGCTGTAAAGGCACTTGACACTCTTGATCTTACTGGCCTTTCCTTTGACACCAGGATTGGTGTAGATATTGTCAAGAAGGCTCTTGTTGCCCCATTCGATAGAATCTTAGCCAACTCAAACGTTGATAGTGCTAGAGTCAAGAGAACTATCAAGGGGGAATTTTCATCCGGAGTTGACGCTAGAACCGGTGAGGTTGTGGATATGTATAAAGCCGGAATCATTGACCCATTCCATACGGTAAAAAGCGCTTTAACTAGTGCTGCTGGTGTCACTAGTCTCCTAGCCACCACCGAGGTTGCTATTGTGAATGTTCTTGGCAAGATTGAAGGCTTTGATGGAAGATAGATCGCATAAAATAGACTTGTACATAATTAGAGGAACAAATCGATGAGCATTTCTATTATATTAGGCTCCATATTTAAAACCCTCCTCCGTATATACCATCGCTTGCGAAGGCAGCCTTGATACCATCAATACTGAGCCCCTTCTGTAAAGCCAATTGCAGCAAAATCCGACATTTTTGAGGATTCAAATAGCCTCCTGCTATAGCACCTTCAAAAGGTTTCCCATTATCAACTTTAGGCAAATTAGCGCTTGTTACACAGCCATCTTGTGATCTTTTTGAGTAAACTACTGGGATATGATACTTGTGCCAAATGTAATTGAGAACTTCGTTGGTCTCATCTGTAAGCGATCCGGCACCGGAAGTGGCTAAAACGACAGCCTTTGCATCCATCTGTTCCACAGCTAGTTCGATTAATCGTGGATTAAAACCTTGGCAATTGTAAAGAATAACAACCTCTGGTAACTCGTATCTTCTCTTTGAAGAAATTGGATCCGATGAGAATCTAAGTTTCTCGGTGAGTCTATTGGAGTCGATATCTATGTGCAGAAGAGAAGGACGTGATCTTGGGTAGTAGAAATTTACCTTGCCGTAAACAACTTGGCCAAGGTATCCCTGTCCAATAGATTTGAAAGTGTCTAGAGAATTTGCATTGGTCTTTGTGATGTAAAACCCTGAACCAATAGAGTCATTGAGAACGACAAGTACACCACGACCTTTGGAATCAGGATGGGCAGAGACCACAACGGATTGATAAAGATTGAAAGTTCCATCTGAAGAGATTGATGAAGATGGACGCATGGAGCCTGTGATGACAATGACAATATCTGAGTAATCTATGGTGAGTTCAAGGAAAAAAGCAGTTTCCTCTAATGAATCTGTACCATGGGTTATCACAAAATTTTTGATTCCTTCCTCCTCGTATGATCTCTTGATCTCACGATGTAATAGAAGTAAATGGGTGGCATTAAGTTCCTTTGAGTCTAAGTTAACAATCTGTTGGAACTTGAGGTGTGCGATTTGCGACAACCCGGGAACAGAACGAATCAGATCCTCTACGGTCAGGTCCACTTCATAGCCACAGGTCTGCAAGTTAGAGCCTGCCTTAGCAGCAATGGTACCACCGGTTCCCAGCACTTTGACAATAGGCAGCGAAGCATTATGAGAGTCAACATCAATCTCTTGCGTGGTGGAGGAAGTTGTTATAGATATATGGTTCGTCACCGGAGGAGAGCTTCTCGAAGTCACAGGTTCAGATACAATATCAGTATCTTTCACCGTGTCTGTGACGGTATCCTTGACGTTATCCATGATTCCCAACGCCCTCGTATATCCCACTAGCTGATCGATCTTTGAGAGAATGAAAAATTATTCGCCTGCTAAAGCCACCTCAGCTCCAAAGGTTCATAACCATTTCAGCCGGTGACACTAAAATAAAAGCCAACCAGCGCTGAGACCAGAATCTAGCTCGTTTCCGCCTCCAAAACTGCACAGAAGGTAGCCCCCATATCGCTCGTAGTTGTCTTGACCTAGTATAATTTGATCCAGGCTAAAAGACTCGATTCGGCCGTTTGCGGAAAGCGCCGGTGGGGAAGTGCCGGATGTATGCTTCCGCTCCGGATGCTTGCTTCCATGGCTGAAGACTCATACAAAGTACAAATAACTTAGCTCTCCACATATCTCACCATCAACTTGTATGTAAAGGTGAAGGTTAGGACACCCACGCTATGTCACATGGCCCTGAACAGCTGGAAGACACTTCTTCGATAGCGTCCTCGCTCAGCACAAACGACCCGAACCACGAGCCGGTGCCCATAACTTCCACAAGACACCATGACCAGGACCCTGAGTCAGACGGGATAAACAAGACAGCTACTCGCACGTCAGTGCTTTCAAACAAGTCTCTCCGAAGACCCCGTAGCGAGAGACGAGGCATATTAGCACAGTTCTCACTTGTGCCAGAGTTCAAAGATGCACGAGACTATCCAGAACGACTGAAGTATGGCATCACTACACTTATAGCATTTGCTGCATTGATTGGTCCTATGGGGACTTCTATTGTCTTTCCGGCGATTGAAGATATGAAGCGAGACTTTCAGACTACTACGATCATGGTCAACGTCTCGGTTGGTATTTATTTGATGTCATTGGGTGTCTTCCCACTTTGGTGGTCATCTTTTAGTGATAGATCCGGGCGCAGATCGGTATACATTGTGAGTTTTACTTTCTATATTGGATTTGCTATAGGTTGTGCGCTATCTCCATCCATAAATGCCTTTATTGGGTTTAGAGTTCTCACGGGTGGATGCTCGGCTAGTGTTCAATCCGTTGGCGCAGGCACCATTGCGGATCTTTATCCCCCAGAGAAGAGAGGCAGAGGAATGTCTTATTTCTACTTGGGTGCCTTAGCTAGCCCTTTAGTGAGCCCTATAATTGGGTCGCTGCTACTTACGCGGTGGAACTGGAGATCAACTCAGTGGTTCCTAGTGGCACTTGCTGCTGTTCTTGATCTGATAATTATACTATTTCTTCCAGAAACCTTAAGGGAGCAAGTCAGTAAGGAAGCCATTGCGAAGATTCTTGCAGAAAGAAGAATCCACAAGGAAGATCCACATAGAGATGAGGAAATTGCTAATATTCAGAGGGTCGCATCTAGAACGTCCACAAGAACTGAAGAAGTGTACAATATGGAGACTATCTCACGAGTAACAACTACAGATAGGCAGCAGGTTAACCAAACTGCAGAGGCAGATGTTGAAAGGATGATTACCAATATCGAAAAGGAACTCGAAGAGTCAAAACAAACTAGATCCCAAGTCCTGAAAAGACATTGTTACGAGGTATTCATCAGACCTTTGAAAGCTGTTTACTTTTTCCAATATCCACCAGTCGCCCTCTCAATATCTTTTTCAGCCATCACATTTGGTGTTTTGTACGTCATCAATATGACTATAGAATATGAGTATGCTAGAGCACCCTATAATTGGAGATCTCTATACGTTGGTCTCGCTTATATTCCCAACTCGGTTACTTATATATTTGCCTCGATATATGGGGGGAAATGGACTGATCGACTGCTGGTCAAATACAAAGAGAAACATGGATTTTATGCTCCAGAGTCCAGGATCTCATGGAATATGCTATCCGCCGTTGTAACTTTTCCTATTGCCCTTCTCATCATTGGATGGTGCTTCAATTTCCACAAACACTGGGTAAGTCCTCTGGTAGGCACTGCACTGTTCGGATATGCTACTATGATGACTATAGGACCAACAGTCACTTATTTGGTGGACTCGCTTCCCGGGCGTGGAGCCACAGGTGTTGCCCTCAATAACCTCGTAAGACAGACATTTGCCATGACAGCTGTATTCCTGGTTGATCCAATGATTAGAGGTATGAACACTGGACCAATGTGCTCTATGTGTGCTGGGATAGTGGTCCTTTGGAGCGTTGTGTTGTTGATTCTCAAAAAGAAAGGCTCCTATTGGAGGGAAAACTTTGATCTACAGAAGCTCTACGACAAGTTGGAATAAATTCATCGGAACATAATTTTACACAGGGGTTGTGTTTTTTTTTTCCTTTATAACTTCACATTCATAAGTATTCTTGCATTAATATAATATAGTCCATGGATGATATGCGTCACTAACTCGTCATATATCAGTAAGGTGATGTATTTTCCTCAAATGTGCCTTTAGGTTATCAGCTCTATTAAACCTCTTACCGCAAGATGGTTGATCGCAATGGAACGGTTTTTCTGATGAATGAGCCCTCATGTGACGCTTAACGTGTTCAGGCCTTTGGAAAACAGAACCACATAACGGGCAAGGATGAGTTTTTTTCACCTTTTTGCCGCCTTCGACGTTTGTTGTAGATTGTGATTTTGTTATCCTCTTCCTGCGTGGCTCAAGTATATCAAACCTTGTGATCCCGGTTGGAGGACTCTCTACATTGGCGATAGCTGCGAGGTCCACTGAGCTCTGTGATCTAGCCAATTGATGCCCCTGACTCACATTCCCATCCTGCGGCAAAAGTAAACCTTGGTGCGGATCATTATATTGAGAAGCCATCTTGAGGGTAAGATCTGCAGCTGCAACAAACACTGACCTATTACTCTTCTGCTTTGCCTCTGACGAAATCACCAGCGAGTTGGGGGATACTGAAGAATAATTAAACTCCCTCTGTGACATTGGCGTCCGTAGCGGTGTTTCTACTGGTGATCCTTGATGCGGTGACGCAAATGCCGTGTAGAAAGGATTTGTCCCTCCAGGGGATTTCCTAGCCACGGACTCGTTAACCGTTACAATGGAAGCAGCGCCAGATGCGTCCAGTGAAAGCCGTGATCTTGTTCTTCTGTGTCTTGGACGCCTTGTTGAAGGTGTAGAATGGGCAATCACAGCGGGTGAAGTCTCTTGTACCAGAGAGAGATTTGTAGACTGACTTGGTGTTTCGAAAACTTGTGGAAGGGGAGTCACTGCATTTGAAAGCCTTCTGTTTGGACGCCGAGGTGTCACTTGACTATTCTGGTATGAGACAGGGGACGCGATGGAGTTGTTGGAGACGGATGTTGACATAGTCAAGTGAGGCATTGAATCAAATGAGGAGATTGTGTTGGTCGAATTTGATTGTGATAGCGACTGTGTGGGCTGCATATCGTTCGCTGTTTGAAATATATGCATAGGGGGAAAGAGGTTCATCTGATGCTGTTGATTAGGGTGTAAGCTTTGCTGCTGGACGTGGAATTGGGAGTGTGGGTCAAACTTTGGAGGGAGCTGTAACATCTGATTGTGGTTTGCCAGTGGGGGAGCGGATTGTGGAGCATGCATTGAGCCAAAGCTATCTTCTGGATTTTGATACAACATTTGACCTGACATGTGAGAAGGCAGCCCAGTCAAAGGATTGATATTCTCATCGTGGAACGGGACATAATCGTCCTGTGGGAAATAATAGGAAAATCCCTTCACTGGCGACGATGAAGGCAAGTCAGTATTGCTGGGCATGATGTTTTCCAATCTCTAGCAAGTTTCCTATGAGACTTCCCTTTTTTTCAAGAAGACAAAAGCTGGAAAGTACTGAATTATGTATGTCATTTTGTTCGTCTGGGAAATTTATTAGGTGGTTTTCTAGGCACTTCCAAAAGCGGTAGTGACGCGCTCCTGTCAAATTTACATACACATTAAAACGCGATTTTGAGGCCCTGAAAGCCTAGGGAAAACGAGCCTTACCCATTGTATTGCCTGCTCTTTCTTCTCAATGGCTAAGCTCTACAAGAAAGCGCCTCTTAAAAGCTTCTAACACGCTCTGGAGAGGAGGTGAGCCGTTAAAACGCGCTTTAGAGATTTTCTCGGCGTGCACCGCGCTTTTAAGCTCGATCCCGAAGATCCAAATCAAGTAATGAAGACAGAAGAGGCAATTGCGGTATCATCGCCTGTTTGGGATGCTAGGGCCATGGAGGAGACTCGCGAGGATTGGATGGTCACACCAGTAGGTGGCAATCACGACGAATGATGCAAGTGCTTAGCCTGATAGAGCTGATCATGATTTTACGTTAGATAATAATATTGTATAATACATCATGACAGATGTGAAAACCGTTACTAGACGACTGACACTAGCTGGTGTCTTTCCCAGTACCAAATACAACATTAACTCTATGATCTGTTCAAGAACTCTTTTTGATTGAGAAGAAACCATTCTTATTTAAAGCCAGAATCGGATATAGAGTATAAGCCATTCACCTGAAAAAAGTCTTTCCTCGGCAGACTCGAGTGGAACAAGTATCAGTTTTGTACTGTCGAGGCTAATCTCGTTAACAATCTGCTATGAAATCGCAGGGTTGACAATACTGTTGGCAGGTTTGGTATTTTCCCAAATTTCGAACAGGCCCACATTGTGAACATGCTATCTATCTTCAAAGTCGTCAATGACGTTGAATTCATTACAATCAGTGGCGTCTGTAGCCTCGTCAGCTTTTTGCTGCACCAAAAAAGATTTTTGTTGTATCATCTTTATAACAAATTAACAAAATATCAGAGAACCAAGCACTTTTCCTTCTCAGAGAGCACGAAGCCACCGTCTTCTTCTCACTAATTTCGAGCCTAGTACTAAAGTTGAAGCTGATCTGTCGATATTAATTTTTCATATTTACCAGCTCAAATCGTTATATGTATTATTCTGCTAGATCACCGCGTCAAGTATTTTTGAATTAACGATTTATTATATACGAAATCTAAATAACTTCATGTTGTAAAGCTGGATTACACAGACGCTACACACAACATGAGATGCTATGGCTACCTGGATCACTGTTTCAGAACGAACTGACTCGAACTCGTCGACCAAGGTGCCGGGCAAGACACACTGTGCAGATTCCGACAAACTGACATAAATCATCCGAACACCATAAAGCGAATAAGCCAAGGTCGAGGGAAATGACATGACTCGGCTCAAAATTTGTCTAGAACAGCTGTGGAAGCTGGCTTAGTGTATTCAGCTACAGCATTTTATACTCTGATCCTCAAGCGACACCATCATCAAGGCACAAGGGTCCAAAGCTAAGAGATACCAAAGACTATACTCCGTCGGGCACAGTTACCTCGTCGTCGACTAAGTTTGAATTCATAGCAAACGTGGTTGGTTACACCAAAAAATGTCTTGTAACTCAGAGTGGAATGCTTGGCAGAGATGCTTTTCATACGGAGGCTTCAAATTCACCCTTGCTGCTATTTGAGAACTCGTATAAGGATAAACCCATCATTCACTTGCACGTTCATAGCTCCCTTACTTCATTTCAAAATAGAGCTGTCTTCGGTAGACAGAAAAGGCCTTTGACCAATTCTGAACACGCTAAACTCTTGTCAGTGAGACTCGAAAAGCCATAGAAGCGACTGACCTCGATACTCAAGGAGGTTGAAATCGTAGTCCAATTTCACACCACGCACCAGAGCCATATAGTAGATTGATGCTCATGTACCCTCCGTACAAGATAAACCGACAATAGTGTCTATATAGCCTAAAGCCTGGAGCATTCGTTGCATAATTCCGAGACTAGTCTACTACGAGGTTTGTAGCTCATGCAAAGCGGTAACTTAATTGGACCCTCATAAAATATCTCATCCAGGCCCTCACTCGAGAAGATGACGGTCCAATCAAGACCTTTATAGTGGAATTGCCTAAAAGGGATGGAACTGGACCAGGGTCTACAAAGATGGTGGGAACGTGATCCTGTGACATGGCGCAAGGCCTCGAGGCGGCTTTTTGAGTTTCCTCAAACTGCGAGGTTCGTCTTTTATGAGATCCGCTCCTCGTTTAATTGTGTTACCAGATCTCAGATTCGTAGCCCTCCGTCAAGTATCACTTTCTCTTGCGGGACACCTGAACGCATACAATCTAAGGGCTTCCCTTGGGAAACAATAAGAACCTTATCTCTCGATTGGTCTGCGATGATACTTGGTCCGCAATTCTCGAGCATCCGTCCGTATTGTCCTTCTTGAGCTAAATCTCAGCATGTGTTTTCGACACGGAGATTGTGAAGGAGGTTTCCCAATTGGTTATAGTGCCTGCATACAGATAACAAATTCTTGTCCGGAAAAGGGGTCGTCCAAGTGCGACCTCATTTTCAAAGCGGCGACTCAAAGCCAATTGAGGATGATATCCCAGGATATTGGAGGCAAAACAAAGTTCTACAGCAGATGAGTCCAAATCGGCATATCGTGTATCGAACGTTATCGTTTCCTCTTATTGCAAGAGACTGAGGGTTTGCTGTTCTAAGCTCTTGGTCCGCAAATGTTGCCCAAAGGGTAAAAATGCAAAGAAAAAAATTATGCAAACCCTGCAGCAGGTTGCCTCGTCTGAACAATCCGATTAAATCTCCTCCCGAGGAGATTCAAGATAATAGGCTAAGCAGCTGGACGAATTAGGAAGAGTGAGAGCCAGAGATAAGCCCTCATGCTGGTTAGACGACCCTATATATAAGGCCCTAGATTACCCCGAGAAAAACTCTCTTGGGGCTACTTCTATACCTTCGTATACTCCAATTAAGCCCACCATGAGACTCTCCACTGCTGTCCTCACCTCTATATTGCTTGCACTAGCATCTGGATTCCCAATCATTGAATCAAGGGATACCAAGAACTCATCACTCCCATCGGTGAAGATCTTTGGTACCGGTGGTACCATTGCCTCGAAGGGGTCGACATCTGCCACCACTGCTGGTTACCACGTTGGGCTTACAGTGGACGACTTGATCGAAGCTGTGCCTTCGCTCTCCGAAGTTGCAAACTTGGATTATCTCCAGATCTCCAACATTGGTTCTAACTCTTTAAACTACACCCATTTGATCCCATTGCATCATAACATTTCAGAGACTTTAGCCTCTGATGAATACGCAGGGGCCGTTGTCACACATGGTACCGATACAATGGAAGAAACAGCATTTTTCCTTGATCTCACCATTGACTCAGAGAAGCCAATCTGTATTGCAGGTGCAATGAGACCATCTACTGCTACTTCTGCCGATGGTCCAATGAATTTATACCAAGCAGTTTCCATTGCTAGTTCCGAAGAAGCTAAAGGCCGTGGGACTTTAATTACTTTGAATGATAGAATAGCGTCAGGTTTCTACACCACCAAGATGAATGCCAACGCCTTGGATACGTTCAGAGCCACAGAACAAGGATATCTCGGTTACTTCAACAACGATGATGTTCAGTTCTACTATCCACCAGCAAAACCAACGGGATGGCATTATTTTGACATTTCCAATGTCACCGATGCATCAGAGATTCCTGAAGTGATCATATTGTATTCTTACCAGGGACTAAACCCTGAATTGACCGTCAAGGCAGTCGTAGACCTAGGTGCAAAAGGTCTCGTTTTGGCCGGGTCAGGTGCAGGTTCCTGGACTGATACTGGTAATATCGTCAATGAGGAGCTAGTTGAGAAATACGGAATCCCAATCGTGCATTCCCACAGAACCGTGGATGGATCTGTTCCAGAGGATGATGCGCCAGATTATGCTATTGCATCTGGATATTTGAATCCGCAGAAATCAAGAATCTTACTTCAACTCTGCTTGTACTCCGGATATAGCGTTGAACAGATCAAGACAGTGTTCAGTGAGGTTTACGGTGGTTGAAAGAAAAGCGACCCACACTGATGCCAAACTACAAATTTTTATCTTCTCTCATCGCCCAAAACGCAGGAACATGATGACGTTTTCCAATCTGTTCCCTTCCCTCTTTTATCTACACATTTGATTCCACACCCATATTGCCTCGTAGTGATTAAATAATCAAGTGCCTGAAAAGTTTGAGAGCACTCGACGAGCCCGGAGAGAAGAAATAGCTTGTCCGTTAAGGCCCCGTTTCGGCCGAAGCGTTCCTGAGGGTTTTTGAGTCTTTGACGTGGGAGCCGGTCGGGAAAGGGAAAGATATATATACCGAAGCGATATCTAAAAATAAACAAAAAGAGCAGCCCATGAGTGCAAAAGCTTCGTCCACAGACGGGCAGAGGGAAAAGGGACAAGAGCCGATGCCGTTAGACGGGTTCTGACCAAGAAAGCGCAAACAGGGAAAGGTGTTTAGTTAGTAGCCAAACACGTTTTGGGCTTTAAATTCCATCTGCTTCATGACAAATTTTTACGACGTAGAAAAAAAAAAAAAAGCCTTAAGCTTTCCAGGCCGCAGACTCGCAGAGTCTTCGAAAAAAAAAAGGCAAACTTAGTAGCATTCATTACTCTCCCTCTAGTTGTTTCTTGCACTGCTGAAGAACAAATCCAGATAAACCACACCGGACTCGTATATCTGCCACCGTCGGGACACACTCCACTGTTGTAAATAATCTGGTTTTGATTCCCCATTGCTTTCTCGTTCCAGACCTTCGCTCCACTTGAAATTCGTCTACCGTCATATCCATTCAACACAGGGTTTCTCAATTTGAATGCTATTGAGCCCCTCACAATCTCACATCTCAAGTTGTATTTCTAGCTATAATTGCGTGCATTTGTCAGTCCAGAAGAAGCAATCATCTACACCATGTCGGATCGGTTGAATGCGCTCGTTGTTGGCGCTAACCCAAAACTGCTTTACTATTCGTTGCGACTCAAGGCTTCCACTAAGTTCAACGTTCACCTTGTGAATAACGAAATTGATAAGCAAGCGCCAATTACTTTGCAACAGGAGAATTCAGGCAGTAAGCTTGCCCTTGAGCCCGATGTTCTTGTTGGCGGCTTTGAAGGGTTGGGAAATGAAAAATTTGATGTTGTGTTTCTATCATCCAAGTCATTGCAAGACGTGTCCAGTATTGCATCGAATCTTGTTCCCTTCATTACGAAAAATACAATTGTTGTTGTTGAATCTACAGGATTTGTTAATCTTGAGCCTTTTTTGAGAAACTGTCTCCCTGCAAATTTAAAACTTTCTGTGTTTTCCATCTTGTCAAATATTGACATTCGCAAACTTTCCTCAAACAATTTCATCATCAAACAGACCTCAAGCAAAGATATCATCCTCGGTGAATCCAGTACGATAAACTCAAAATATCCCACCTCAACCCAACAAGATCTCGCTGCATTAGCCAAATTGCTCCAGGTTGACCCTTCAGATCCGGTAAATGTTACCGTAAAGAGTACTTATCTCGGATTTCTTGTCGAACAATGGAAGCTTGCCATTCCAAGAATCTGTTTTGATCCACTATTGATACTGTTTGAGGAACCGAATCCGAAGGATTTGACCCAACAGATCTTGGCGAAACCATTATTAAGTGGGCTCGTAACTGAGCTGGTTACTGTGGCCAAGACAATGGGTTGTAAACTCCCATCTGGTTATGATAATGAATCAAATCTTTTGGAACGCTGGGCTGAAATGAATAAGTCACAATCGAGTAATGGGGATATCCCATATCTTGATTCTCCCTCGTTTTTTTACGATTTTTACCACAAGAACAATCTGGACATTGATATGTTATTATTGCAACCCATCTTACTTGCTGATGATCACGGTATCAAAACCCCTTACTTGGAGTTCTTGTACGCAACAATTTGTCGGTATGACAAACTCAACAATGGGAGTCGCTCGCTATTTTTCAAAAGGGTGGATAACATTGACGTTGAAGGTTTGAAACAAGAAAATGAGCGTTTAAAATCATCGCTTCAACAACAGGCAAGTCAACTCAAAGAGCTTCTTAGAGAAAAAGAGGAGCTTTCCAACACAGTGCAAAATTTTGGTGAAACAGAGAACAAGTTGAGTCAAGTTTTAGCTATCTTGGAAAACATGAAGTTGGAGCAACAGCAGTTGAAACAGAATTATCAGCTAAAGACAAGACAGCTGCAGCACGCTGAATCCCGCATTCAGCAATTACAATCCCAGCCTATTGCACAACCTTCGCAGGCACCACCTCCTGTTCCACAACAACAGCCGACTGCTCAAGCATTCGGCACTATTCCACATAGCTCTGGTTCTCAACAGCAAGTGCCTGTCATTTCACAGTCTTCACCGTTGCGGACAGTACAGGATGCAAGTTATCAGGAGACTGGTACACCTGACCTTCGTGATTTGACCGATGTGGTTATGTACAGCGCTGCGATGGAGTCACCATCGAAAAGCCAGTCAACGGAAAATCTCCCTTCATCAGCAGTTGTTGGACATGTTGCTGCGGATCAAGAGACTCCTATTCCTGGTCAATTTCCTCAACAGCAGCAGCAGCAACAACAACAACAGCAACAGCCTCTCAGTGCTCGGGAGTTGGAGCTTCAAAAGAAGGAACAACTTTTGCTTAGTAGAGAAATGGAGTTAAACAAGAAAATGTCTCAGCTGAGTACAAGATTCCCACAACAATTGCAACCACCGCTACAGCCTATCAAGACGAGATTCAGCAGCCACCCTCAAATACCACTTCAGCAACAACAGCTAAAACCTCAACAATCCATGCCACAGATGATGCCTCAACCTCGTCGTGTTTCGACTATGCCAATCATGGACTCGGAGCAACTCTACTCTGGTGTTGACAGCGGGGGAGCAGGTGTTATGAACGGGAACCATAACCCACAGTTTAAGAGAACTTCACGCAAAAACCGTAAATCTTCATTCCCATTGGGTGCTACGGCAAATTTGGGCAATGATTTTTCAAACTTGATCCCATCAAGTACGGATACCTCTATGAGAAGACATCCGCAGATGGGAGGTGTACCTCCTGCAACTGGGGTAGCGTCCCAATATGGTCCACCACTTCAAAGTCCTCAAGGTATGCACCCGCAGAATGGGGCTGGGTTATCCTCACAATCACTAACCTCACCAACGATGAAACCGAACCCACAATTTCAAAATTCCAAAAAATATCTGTCAGCATCGCCTAATGACTCTGTCACAGAGCTAGGTGGTTCTCATACCACTCCAAATACATCGAGCGAGATTATGAATAGCCATTCGCATGCAGGTTCTTCAAGCACGGATTCCGCAAATGGTAACGGCAATAACGTGGTGAATAATGGAGAATTCAACAACAACAACAACAGCTTTGAACCTAAGCCGTTGGATGCAACCGATGCCTTTGGATCCGGTGTCAACACGAGTTATGAACAGGAAATTGAGGCTAAACCATTAGGTGCAATTGGTGGAACTGGTGCTGGAAATAATGAGAAGAAGGAAAAGAAGGAGAAGAAGAAATTCGGCTTATTTGGAAAAAAGGAAAAGAAAGAGAAGAAGGAGAAGAACTAGATTCACCCACTTCCAAGCTTGATATATAAGGGCAGGGTAGGATAAATACATATACAGAGGCTGAAAAAAAAAACGGCCTAGTTACTGATTTTAAGTGATACTTTTTACCAATTAATCGATGTTTAAAGCGACCTTTGATTGCCTTACCGTAAAAAAAAAACACATATTTGGGGGTAAATTTGACATACCAACAAACAATAGCGGGCGGATACATAGGTGGGTGTTCACATCGAGTAAGTACAAGAGAAAATAAAAGGTTCCATAAAAAAGATTAAACCAGCCCAAATTTAATAAAGATTAGATGTAATAAATTATCATAAAGGAAGTGAAGAGAGCGACAATCACGACCTAAAAGAGCAACCACGCTCGTATACCAAGGTAAAATTTGCATGAAAAAAAAAACAGAGGAAACCCACACAGACCCATATTTGAAAAGAACCCAACCTAAAGAGTGACACGCACACACACACCACCATAATCAAATACCCAACTTCAACCAATCGTAGTCATCCTGAAACATGTCTAGTTCTCCAGGATTCTTCTGATCGATATCCATCTTGAGGTCAAGAAAGTCCTCTATGGCGATTTCAGGTTCACTAATGGAGCTGACGCTCTGCGTCGTTTTGATGAGTTGAGGCTCCATGAATGAGTTTGGTGGAGATATGTGGTATGGATTATGGAATTGAGGAGTGAATCCGGTATTGGTGGTGCTTGAAGTTGTGGAAGGAGTTGATACCGATGGTGTCTTCTTGGCAATAGGTCTTATGACACCATGAAGTTTGTAAAATAACCCACAGGCATTACAAAGAATATCACCATTGGAGGAGCGTCTCCATAATGGGGTAGATGTCGTAGAGCAGTTTGAACATGAGATTGGTTTTGTACTGGTAGTGTGGTCCAAGAGGTTGAGTTGTGGGTTGGCGAATGAAGTTGTCAATAGTGACTGATTTGTAGATACAGGCTTTGTAACGAGTGGTTGTTGGTGGTACTCATCCTGCGATATCTTTCTTATATGTGCCACGTAATCAAACTCATCGTTGATCGGATCGTTGGTTGGATCTGGGCGTGATTTCTGCTGCATCGCCTCGATGATTGGTTGAGACATGATGGATGATCCCCTCACCGATTTCCTCTGACGTTTGGGTGCTTTCATCTTGCTCATCTTGGAGGACTGTAGGGCACATAGCCGCCACGAGAAGTTCTTGACGCGTTCACTTTGTGGAAGAGTCTTGAAGGTCTTGCTCGAGTACATGCTGTGAACTTTGTGGTTAGTGAAGGAGTCCTGGGCAAGACTTGCGAGCGGAGCAGGAGCCTGGATGGAGCCCCTTGTGTTGAAGGAGTCCAGCAGCGTGGATATGTCCTTGTCAACGTCCATCACGGCAACGGCGAGTAGTAACAGTGTCTTGTAGTTGAAGTTTGCTTTATAGGGGACAATAAGAGAGAGATAGCGGGGGGCTCTGAGGAATTACTTTTCCAGTTTTTTATCGCTATGACTACATCTGGAATAAACCGGTTATGGCTATTTTGCATAAACCCGAATTGCGGGCCGTTGGATCGTCGAATCAAGAAACGTTTTCGCTTGTGCGGATGTAAGAGCTTATGTAAGCACCGGAAAGCTGCTGGGGCTTATATAATCAACAACCGCCATTGTGATAATTAGCCGCTTATAAACTACACTGTCATGATTGGCACGATTGCCGGAGAGGAAGGTTGCCGATGCTGAGACGAGGGAGTGCGCTGGTGTTCAGGAGGCTCAGCTCTTCATACAAGAGCCAGCTTGACACCGCCCGCAAAAGCTGTCTTGATCTACTCAGACAATATGACAAGTCATCATATGTGCTCCATGCCTACGTTCCAAGCCCTGCACGAGACTCTTTCGCAGCCATACGGGCGTTCAACGTTGAAATCTCAAGAATCACTGCGGTTGATGAGTCACAAGCTAGTCAGAAACTGAAAAGCACCGTTGGAGTCACATCTACTGAGCTTCGAATCAAATTTTGGCAAGATTTGCTGTTCAAGATATTTCAGGATCCCTTCTCCGATAGGGTGATTGGAGAGCCAGTCGGGCTGCTCCTTAGAGAGACATTACGAAATGAACTCAATCTAGAGTTGTCACATTTCGAGCAGATACTAAGTACGAGACGAGATTTTTTGAAAAGAAAGCAATTCAACTCTGTCGATGATGTTTGCTCATACGGGGAAGGGTTATACTCACAGCTCAATTATCTTACTCAAAACTTACTTCTCTCGAATCAAATATCTCCATCTTCTATATTACTCGTGGAATCAAACAGTAAGATTAGAGATTTGGTCACAGAAATACCTGCTCACTTGGGACAAGCTACGGGAATTGCATCAATTGTTTTAGGAACTGAATATTATGCCAAACATTTGAATAGGGTTTATCTACCTATAGATATCATGGCAAAAAATGGTCTTTCTCAAGAGGAAGTTCTAAGGTTGTTTCAAGGCCATGATGTAGATAAGGATGAAATCAAAACAAAAATTAAGGACACCGCTTATGAGACATGTATCACTGCAAATGATCATTTACTCACAGCTAGAGCGAAATTAAAAGAACTGAAAACTTTGATACAGGAAGTGATTGGGTCAACAGAGGATGAGATTGTCAAACAGCGTTCTAAATCATGGAAAGGGGGTATATCAGACTGCATATTTGTTCCCTTCATGACTGCGGTACCACTGAATGGTTACCTGGGACAGCTAGAAAAGCATGATTTTAATATCATCGACAACAAAATTGAAAACGCATATTGGAAATTGGTTTACAAAACTTTCAGATCGTACAGCAAAAGAACGATCTAATTATTTATTAAGAAATATTTATCTGGCAGAAGCTAGGCAAAAATCATCATATTTATAACAATATTTACAGTATCAACAGGTCCTGGTATCTATATGTAATTGTACGGATGGTGGAAGAACTTTTGGTTCAGACTTTTTTGATTGGTGAACTTTAAGAGAAGCACCTACAGTTTAAGTAGGACAAGATGGGGCGGTGCCCACTCAGAAACTTGGCGAGGCGATAAGTAATTCTATTTCCCTCATAAAGCGCAATTAGTACGATGGAATGGACATCGATGCTGATGTGCTTCAACTGCTGATTGCTCCTTCACTTTTTACCACCCCTACCCCCCAGGGGATCTTCCTTCTCGTGTAAGTGGGAATTATTTCCTTTCCATAGCATTGAATACTGAAGTGGGTCCAACTTGACAAGGTAACACACTCGGAGACGGAGGCTCCCTATGGATACAACATAAGACTCAGATCGATCGTGCCATATGTCAGCCCAGTGATTCATGAGAAGCAAAACCTCTTTTCATTCAAGATTCCAGAACATCTTGTGCAAAGTCATCAACTCCATCGATTTCATCAGCCATCTTGGTTCTCAGTACCTCTAAAACCACCAGCCCTACCGTTGTGGCAGGTATTGTAGATAAAGCATGACGTCTGAATCCTCTATACAACCATTTTGACCAACTCAATTTGGAATTGCGTTGTATGAATAAAACATGGTCGAATGTATCGAGGTAAGTGTTGTAATATATTGTCAGCAATTTTGATTTGCTTTTACCAGCATTAAAATAATCAAACGCTTCAAGTCGTGAAAGGTGAATGTTTTGAATCTTGGTGATTGGATATTGTATAAGATGTAAGCAGAGAGATGCGGTGATTCCAGCAAGGAACACAAACGCCGTTTTCAATACTTTGAATCTTTTTTGTTGTTCAGCCTTGGCATAGAAATCAGTTTTATTTAAATCGAAATTGAGCGTCATGATCCTTTCTTTATAGAAATAGTAATTAATGATAGAGTCCTTCGTTATATGGTACAATTGGTTTTTAATAGTTTCAAAAGAGCAGAAATATATGGCAAAACTTATGCTTTCTTTGACGAAACTCAACCCATACCCGGCAAAGACCCCAGAGAAGCCAATTTCCTTCAGTTTGGTCAATCCAAATTTCCACAGGTTCTGATGATCTCCTTTCAATAGTTCACTAGCACTAGATCTTGCATAAATGGCATCAATGGGAGCAGCAGCAATGGATTGGAACGTTCCAGCCACGAATCCAGCTCGTAAAGTATCAAACGGGGAAGGGTTCTCCAAAAAGTTGCTTTTATTCCCATTGAAATATTGTAAGCTCATCAAATAAGAAGTGTAGAGGACAATGCCCGTGGCACTGTTAGCGACTAAAGGTGGCAATATTTGCTCTGGAATGAATCTCCAACCGAATTTCTTTATAGCGGAGATGAGTACACCCAGACTAGAATCTCTGTAGAGATTATAACCTGATTTCTTGGTCTCTGTGGAGCCATTAACGAACAACCTCGTGATAGCCATGTAATCGACCCTTGTGGGTCTGAACAGCTTCACAGGGGGTGTTCTCAGGTAGATTGTGGTGAGTTGGTATATTATGGCTCGGATACCAGCTGTCGAGACACCAACGAGCCTCGAGTTTTTGGACGTCAACTCAGGATGCGGTGCTTCATCCTCTCTTGGACTCGCACTCGCCTCTTTCATCAATGGAGATAGAGAATCCACCTTGGCTTACTGTCGTTATCTCACTACGAATATATATAATGTCCAGTTTTTTTACTTTACCGTTTTTTTCTCTCTTACACACTATGAACATCTCTTCTTGTACGCTTCCCAGCCGGCCTTCCTGTACCGTTCTCCCTCCAGTGCCGGGTCTCTTCCCTTGCCGAAGAGGCCCCTGCCCACGATGATGATGTCGGTTCCGTTGGCGATCACCGTGTCGACGCTGCGATACTGCTGGCCCAGGCCGTCTCCCTTATCGTCGAGCCCGACACCCGGGGTCATTATGATCCAGTCGAACCCTTCGTCTCGCCCACCCATGTCACTCTGTGCGATGAATCCAATCACGAAATCTTTATCCGTCTTTGCGATTTCCACAGTTTGCTTGGTGTAATCGCCAACAGCCAAGGAGCCCTTAGAGCTCAGTTCCGCAAGCATGAGTAAGCCTCTTGGCTCTGAGGTACTCTCCTGTGCACCTTCTTTCAACCCCTTGACCACGCCTTCACCGGTAACACCGTGCGCATTGGTTATATCTGCCCATGAAGCGATTTGGAAGGCACCACCAACGTATTGAGCTTTCACGGTGTTGCCGATATCAGCAAATTTCCGGTCTTCAAATATGAGGAAATTGTGCTTCTTTGCGAGTTCCTTTAGCGGTTTGATAGTACCCTCGAATGAGAAATCGTCAATTATATCGATATGAGTCTTTACAAGGCATATAAATGGGCCCAACGTGTCTATAAGTTTCAAAAACTCATTTGTGGTTCGAACGTCAACAGAGGCACAAAGATTGGATTTTTTTTGCTCCATCACCTGGAAAAGACGTCTAGCGAGAGCCGAGGAATGGGACTCTGCCCTCTGAGCGTATGAAGCAGTCGTAACCATATTGTATCAGTAAATATGGCCCCAAGTTAAGCAAAATCTCTTATATCTTGGTGATATGTGTGTGTTTTTTTTTTTTTTTTTTTTTTTTTTTTTTTTTTTTTTTTTTTTTTTTTTTTTTTTTTTTTTTTTTTTTTTTTTTTTTTTTTTTTTTTTTTTTTTTTTTTTTTTTTTGTTTTATTCATTTTTTCTTGTCTTTGTCGACGAGCCCAAAACTCATTTGCTTTCTCTTCAACTTCAGCGAAGCACAAGAAACTTTCCCACGAAACGATGGACCAATTAAATCAAAGAGAGCAGCAGGAGTTTCAAAAGCTCGTCGAGCAGAAGCAAATGAAGGATTTCATGCGCCTTTACTCGAATTTGGTTGAACGTTGCTTCACTGACTGTGTCAATGACTTCACCTCTTCCAAGTTGACATCAAAGGAGGAAAGCTGTATCTTGAAGTGCAGCGAGAAGTTCTTGAAGCACAGCGAAAGAGTTGGACAAAGATTCCAAGAACAGAATGCTGCCTTGACTCAAAACCTGAGACGTTGAAAGCCTTGATAGAATAATGACTCCATTTTTTGTTTTACACTATTTTGTTTCCTTTTTGATTCCTTTACAAACGTTCATGTTAAGAAATGATACGAGTTATTTGGCACCCGGACTCCCCTCCTCTGTTTTTCTGATTGGGATTTGTGATGAGATTTGTACATATATCATAGTTACTCCGGTTTATCCACACTCGCAGCATTTAGTTATTAAGGGCAGTAGCTAACATCAAGTTGTCTCATCGGCCTCCTTGAACAGTTTTATCATCTTATCAGTCTCGGTTTGCATCTCTTTGGACCAGTTATATATATCCGTTCCCGTTTTATTGTACATGATTGCATTGGCATACATGAGTAGAATCTCCCTCTCCAATTCAACGCTATTCTGTATTCTCCCATCTTTGACCATTTGCTTTATAGTTTTCAAGTCCCTTGGCTGCTTTATGAGAGAGTAGTATTCAGGTGCACTCGCCTTGTTGACAGGTTGCAAGAAAGTGGAAGCGTACTTGTATGAAGAGATGTTGGCGATCAACGGGTTAGCGAAATGTTGAAGTTTCTTATTAGGTGATGTAGATGTTTGATGAGGAGACTTCGTAGTGACTTCATTTTTGGGTTTTTTCTTTACCGGTTCCTCCTCGCTCTCTTCATTCTGTGGTCTCTTCTTGTCCCCTTCAATTTCCTTTCGTGGTGTTACAGGCAACTCCACTCCGATGTTGGTTTCGCCTTGAGGCTGTAGCGTAGACTCTGGCTTTACCAGATCTTTCTCTTTCTCCGTTGGTAGCTTTTGATTAAACTCTCCAATAATAATGCTATCCAACTCTCCCTTCTCTATCAGGGAGATCTCCTCTAGTTTTTTTTTGTAACCGTCCTCATCTTCCTTCACTTGCTCAAGTATACTGTCTCTATAAGTGTTGTAAACTCTTGCTATCAACTCTTGAAATTCTTCTCTAGATAGCTTTATTTTGAAGTTGTCATTATTCGCCAATATTTGAATCTCTGAACTATGGAATATTTTGGTGATCGAGAGTATCACATCCCGTATGGTGACGTTCGCGAGACTGTCCACTTCGGGCGTAGTTTCTCTCATCTGTTGACGGACAAGTCGTATAAGTTGATTGTTGTTGATAACTGTTGTCATCTTGGTCAAGCTGATTGTCTCATCTAACGATTCATGAACGAAGGACTCAATGACTCGAAGGACAATCACTCGAAACGAGTCCAGCTGATGGATCTGAGACACAGTGGAGCTCATATTTGCTGTCCCGTTTACCAAAAAGAAATCACTTATACACACATTAGTTTTGTTCAAGGTATATAATAAGTGTGAAGCTCGGAAAAGAAATCACGTGACACATATATAACGCCTACACCCGAACATCTCATTTCACACCACGATACGCCAAAAATTTAACGCGTCAAATTACACGCGTTAAGTCAATACACTAAACAAAAACAAAGACAGCTATGGCTCAAATACCGGAGTACGTTCCTATTCTTCGAGACTCTGCTCGTGAGTTTGAACGTTTGAAAGACCAATCGATTCCTGTCAGAGAGCTCAAAAACACCGAAAAGGAGCTTCTCGCCGCTGCTGTGGATTTCCTAAATCAAATTGTGGAGAGTGATCAACCAACTTCAGATGACAATATTGATAGATTGGAACCGTTAATGAGAATGTTTGCTACTTTTGAAACACTTGTGGCTGCTCAACATACGACTGCAAGTTTCTCTGAAGCGTTCCAGGAGACAAAAAGTGATATTAGAACCATGATGAGATCTGAACCGGATTTCTCCTTTAGAAATTTAGATCATTTCATCAATGCTGACCCTTCAAGGAAAGTTTTCTCTAAAGTGTTACAGAAAAAATTAGATGATATTCGAAGTCTTCGAGTGAGTCAAATCTATGCTAATAATCCAGACTACAAATATTTGAAAAACGCTGCATTCATTATTGCCCACCCATTGGATCCTATTCCAGATGAGAATGAAGACGATGATATTCATGTGGAAGGTGGTAAAGTCGATTTGAAATGCCCATTATCCATGAAGATGTACGAAACTCCAATGACAAGTACCAAATGCGGTCACACTTTCGATAAGAGTAGTATTGAAGGAACTTGGCGGTCATCAGCTAGTCTTTTGGATTGCCCAATACCTGGTTGCACGAAAACGCTGAGAATGTCCGACTTTAAACCAGACAACTTGATGAACTTGCGTGTCAAGAGTTACCACAGACTACAAAAGAAGCTTGATAGTGCAAACCAGTATGAGAAAGTGTAACCTCTATTTATCTTTGATTCGTAACTTGTGTTCTATAGCGTAGTGTTATAACCCAATCGGGAATATTTCCCAAAGTAGACCTGTTCACATAAGCTTACTTCGAACCCACCGATTTGTATATCAATCTTTCACAACAACAGACTCGATTCAAAAAATGCTGAGGTCACGCTCCAATTGGTATAGCAACTTCAAAAGGTTTCAATCCACGATACCGAAAAACCTCTCACAATTGTTTCGTGATCCACCGTCGATCGGCTCGGAGCTCACCGTTAACGGGTATGTCAAGTCGGTGCGTTCTCTCAAGAAAATAGCCTTTGTGGACCTTTCAGATGGTTCATCTGCTCAAAGTCTCATGTGTGTACTATCGCCACTCCAGGCAGAATCGATGAAGACTGGTCAGTCCGTGTCGCTTACGGGATTATGGACAAAATCGAAGGGAAAAGAGCAGCCATTTGAGTTGAAAGTATCACCTGGTGAAAATCATGTCACCTTGATAGGCAACGTCCCTGAGAGTTACCCTTTACAGAAGAAGTTCCATTCTTTACAATTTTTAAGATCTTTGCCAACGCTAAGGTGGAGAACAAAATACTTGTCATCGATCCTTAGATTCAGATCATTTATAGATACAAAATTGCATGAGTTCTTCAACGAGGAGAAATTCTTCAAAACAAACCCTCCCATAATAACAGGATCCGATTGTGAAGGTGCTGGTGAATTGTTTCAACTAGAATCGAAAACGGTATTGGAGGATCCACATAAGACCCCATTCTTTGGGAAAAATGCATATCTTACAGTATCGACACAGCTTCATTTAGAGGTTCTTTGTGCCGCACTTGGGAAAGTTTGGAGCTTCTCGCCTACTTTCAGAGCTGAGGCTAGCGACACCAATAGACACCTTAGTGAATTTTGGATGTTGGAAGCTGAAATATCCTTCATTGATGACGTCCGCCAATTGACGAAATTCTCAGAACAAATGATCAAATATATCGTTAAAGATCTTGTGAATGATACAAATGGTGCCGCATCCGATATCCTACAGTCTCAAAGATCAACTGAAGACATGGATCTAGTCATTGAAAAGCTACAACAGAGATGGAAATCATTGTATGAGACAGAATGGCCAATTATAACATATAACCAAGCCCTTGAAATCTTGAAGGAATCAGAACAAAATTTTACGATTCCAGTAGTGTATCAAGACGGGCTAGCTTCTGAACATGAAAAATGGCTAGCTGGGGAGCATTTTAAAAGTCCGGTCTTTGTCATAGACTATCCAAAGGAGATCAAGCCATTCTACATGAAGCTAAACAATGATGGTGCTACGGTGGGTTGCTTTGATCTACTAGTTCCAGACGTTGGTGAACTTATTGGCGGGTCTATCAGGGAGCACGACCTCGACACTTTGAAGCGCGAGATTATTACAAGAGGGATGAATTTGAAAGAGTTGGAATGGTATCTGGGTCTTCGGGAGAATGCCACAGTTCCTCACGGTGGGTTCGGGTTAGGCTTTGAAAGACTGGTGTGCTATCTGGGTGGCGTAGACAACGTACGCGATGTTGTTCCGTTCCCAAGAGCGCATGAGGAGTGCGAGGCTTGATGTATATAGAGATAAATAAAATTGCCTCGTTGTTTTGTTATGCCTTGCTGGCTGATCAGCCACATATCGGCTGAAGCTATATAAGAAAAATAAACTCCCCAGTTTTTTTGAATCCACCCCCACACACAAAGCAAGTCGACTCCTTATATTGCCATCAAATGTCCACAGGAGCTGAGCTTGTCGCAAGAACACTCAAAAGACTCGGTGTGACCACAGTCTTTGGTATCGTTGGCATTCCCGTAGTGGAGGTTGGTGACGCTTTGATAGCGGAGGGGGTTCGGTTTATTCCCTTTAGAAATGAGCAGGCTGCCGCCTACGCCGCCTCAGCGTACGGTTATCTGACGGGGAAACCAGGAGTGCTTTTAGTCGTTGGTGGTCCTGGTGTCGTGCATGCTCTCTCTGGTGTCATTAACTCCAATGCCAATCGCTGGCCATTGCTAGTTATTGCGGGCTCTACAGGTTTCGAAGACTTGACTAAGGGAGGATTCCAAGAGCTTGACCAAATGAGCTTGATGACCCCGTTGGTGAAGTTTGCTGCAAAACCTCTTTCTTTTGATCAAGTGCCTACTTTTCTCTTCAAGGCTTATAAAAATGCATTCTTTGGTACACCAGGAACCACATACATTGACCTCGCGGCTGATATTATGGAAAATGAGTTGTCACTCGAAAGACAAGACACTTTGCTGAAACTCATAGGACCAACAGGTCCAGATCATGTTCCGAAATTCACGCCACTAGAAAGCCAATTGGAAAAAGCTGTGAGAGCTTTAAAAGGGAGTAAATTCCCCTTGGTGATCATTGGCAAAGGGTCAGCTTATGCTGACGCTTCACAATCTATACGAAAACTAGTTGATAGCCATCAATTCCCCTTTTTACCTACACCAATGGGTAAAGGTGTCGTCCCGGATGACTCCTCGCTGAATGTCTCTTCTGCAAGATCTCTAGCATTGAAAACTGCCGATGTTGTGTTGCTTTTAGGTGCACGATTGAATTGGATTTTACACTTTGGTGAATCGCCTAGATTCAACGAGGGTACTAAATTCATACAGGTTGATACTAATGCCGAGGAAATTGGTAATAATTCACCCTCTGCAGTGGAATATGGTATAGTTGGTGATTTAAGTTTGGTTTCTCAAAAGCTCAGTTCTTTACTAGGGACGTACAAGGCACCGGCGATTCCCACTAACATTACCAATACGATAACGAAAAACAATCAATCTCTTGAGGCTAAAGAAAACAAAATTGGAGAGTTGCTGAACTACAATAATGTTTACAAAATATTAAGAGAGATTATCAGTCCTATTGAGTCCAAAACAATCTTGGTCACAGAAGGTGCAAATACGATGGACGTTGCCCGGATCTCCTTCCCGCAAAATCACCCAAAGCAAAGACTAGACGCTGGAACAAATGCAACTATGGGTGTTGGGATTGGATATGCCATTGCAGCTAAAGTGTCGAATCCGGAAAAGGTGGTGATAGCGATAGAGGGCGATTCAGCGTTTGGGTTCTCTGCAATGGAGTTAGAGACAGCTGTGAGAACGCATCTTCCAATTGTTGTTGTTGTGATGAACAATAGTGGGATATATCATGGGTTAACTGGGGAAGTGAGTCGTGATGAGTATTTGAAACTTCCTTCAACCTCACTGAGCAAAAATACCAGGTATGACATATTAGGACAAAGTTTGGGAACTGAAGGATACTTGGCTAGAACTGTAGATGAGGTGAGGGATGGTTTCAGTATGGCGCTTTCAAACTTGGAGAAGGGTAAATCAACGGTTGTAAATGTTATCATTTCTCCTGGGACTCAGAAGAAGGTGGGGTTTGGATGGCAAAATAAGAAAAAATCCAAGTTGTAATCTGAATATGGTACGTATGAAAAGAGATTACTTATGAGTGGAATGAGGGAACTGGAAAGTTCACTAATATTATTTATTGTCCTGTTGGATGTTATAACTAGTAGTTGCTTTACAAATTGTTGATTAGTATTACCCCACCTTAATCAGGAATCATGGGTCCCATCTATAGCATCCTCAATTATTTCCTCCACTTCATCAACAAGATCTTCAACGCCATCAACTAAATGCTCGCCAAAATCCTCAAGCATATCCCATAACCCCTCCGTCTGTTTCGCTTCCTCCGTTGTAGTTGACATTGCACCATCTAACATGGATGAAATGGCTGTAATGGAAGCTGTTGACTCTCGCACATCACTGAAATCTTCTCCATTAACTGTATTTTCATGCTCGTTAGCATCAGCAGTAGGCTCCACCTTGATTGTAGTACCATGTTGATTTGTTGCTTCAAGTGTTGTTGTTTGTCTATCTGGATCAGGTCTGAAGAGAGCATCATAACTAGAATCTAGTTTCAAGATTCCTCCAAGATCCCACTCCACACCTGGATAGGTGCTACTATCTTTCCAGTCTTCAGGGAGTAAGTTCTTTTCTTCGAAAAGGTTTGATGAACCGTTGTTTGGGGAAGGTTTCAAATCTAAAGTTTCACAAAGAATATTGTAAACTTCGGTATTTTGGAATGGTTTCACCTTGTAGGGCGTCACATTTCGTAGTTTTGATTCGAAAAACGGCCCAGTACCTAAAAATATAGCTCGCATCAAGACTTCAGAGTTATTGTAGCCATGAATACCCTTTGGTGTGTACTCTCCCCCCTTACGTTCCATATCGTCATGGGTAGTGATAGCGAAGCCTACTTCGGGTACCACCCAGATCGGTGCAATTCTTTCATAAAACTTTTGATTAGAAGTAAGTTTCTTATCGCCACCAAAATGCCACTCTGAAGGTAAATTCTCACGGAGGTAAATGCGATATCCCGAATCTGGTTTAAAAGTGCTATTCAACTCATCAAAAACTTCTTCAACTGTGTACTCAGGATATGGCCTGAGACCGAATAAAGGCCAGCCATCAATATGTTGGATCTTGGTGGTATTTAATAATTCGTCAAGATACACCAATCTTTCTTCGGATGTAGGGGCCATTCCGTGATCTGAAACGATCACAAAGTTGACCCAATCAGTGAGATTCCTTTGAGAGATACCTGTGACCAACTCTTTGATAAACGAGTCTACTTGTTGCAACCCCTTTTTGATTTCTTCGCCTTTGATACCATATTTGTGACCAAGAGAGTCAATGGTTGGAACGTACCCGATGATTAACTCTGGTCTCTCCGAGAAAGGACGGTCCAACCATCCAAGGATTCTGTTCGATTTGACTTCTAAAGTCTCAGTCCCATTATACGGATCCACTTCAGTTGGGTTCCCCTTTTCAAATTTGACTTCACTGCCAGGGAACATGTGAATAGCTGAACGAACACCTTGCAACTCAGCTGTTGACCATATTGGCTCCCCACCCCAGAAATCCGGGTCCAGCGACATACTAGGTATTACATTGATGAACTGTTTATCTAAGACCGGGTCATAGAATCTATTTCCAACGATTCCATGCGATTGTGGATATAGTCCAGTAGCCATCGTCCAATGGTTTGGGAAAGTTGAAGAAGGGAAAGACGGGATCATATAAGGCGCACCATATTCATTCACGAGGAAATCATGGAGTGTTGGAGTTAAATCCTTTGATATGTAATGAGGATGGAACCCATCTAGGGAGATGAAAATAGTGGTTGGATAGAACAGATCGGTACCATTGAAGAAGGTGACTTTTTGATTTGACACTTTCTTAGAACTTTTACCCTTTGTACCCAAAAGTACCGAAAGTACTATAACGACTATGAGTAGTATCAATATGAGCAGATAAGTCAAATACTTTCTAGCCTGCTGTATCGCCATACTTATTATGGTATCTTTTTGTCTTCTGAACGTAAACTCATCGTCGCTCAAGTCAAACGAGTCGTCATCGCCAAACCGCTCTCTGAGCTCAATCCCGTTCGTGGTCATAGCCTCCGGCAGAGGCTTATATCCACTGTTGGTAAGCTTGCGGAGTGCTGTTCTCACCTTCGAGGCAAAAGTAGGAGCTGCAAACTTTGTACTATCATCCAAGTCGAAATCCTCTCTCAAAACGTTCGGATCCAGCTCGCCACCCAAGACATCGTCCTCGTCCTCGTCCAGGTTCGTTACAGGGATATCGACAGCGTGGCCAGACATCTTCACCGGGACTAGCGCCGACGCTCCTTTGTGTCAAATCACTGAGCCAATCTTTGAACCCGCGCGGGAGGGGCAGGTGCTCATAACACTAACCAGGCGGGATACTCCGCAAGCCGTAAACATCAAAGGCTGACGAACCACAGACTCTCAGCGCGCGGGAAGTGTCGACACCACTGCGCAGAAAGTCACGAGGTGGCCAGGATGAGGTTGAGGCCGGCTGTCATCTTCAGTCGCTTTCTACACGGCTCGAGAACGCTTCATAAAGGAAGAGGCATGGTACTGTTTCCTCATCTCAAGGATAAGACACCCATCGTTGCTGCATTCCACCGCAATAAGAGTCTCCCCTTCAACGTTTTAAGAGACGTTTTACAGTTTCCTGCTCCTAATCCAGACTCACTCGACGCCACACGACATGCTTGGCTTCTCTTTGTCTCTCTCAATGACAAGAGTGCTTTGCTCGAACAATTGAATTGGAGTCCGGAACCTCGCAAGTTCTGGTACAACAGTATCAGACTCGCAAATGCTACACCTATGATTATGACAGGCTTACTGGCTCTTTGGAGAGAGCCCGGTGAGAGAATTGAAATGCAGATGCCTTTAGATACACCAGAAATCATCGTGGCCTCACTTATATATCACCAAAAGTTTGATAATGCCAGGATTATCTTCGAGAATTATGTCGAAACCAAACAAGATATCAACTGGACCTCTATTATAAATGTCTGTATCTCTCTTGAGACTCCTGATGGTGTGAATTTCATGTCGGAGATATATGAGAAGCTAACGCCAAGAGAGTTTTACACCAAAATCATCTCTCATCTAAGAGATTTGAAACTTGACGAAACTTATATTCATAGGTGGAACAATACTCTTGTTTCTGTGGGTGATTTTCCGAGCGATTCAAGCGTCAAAATGGACCAGGTGTTTAGCTCAATGCTAAAGGCATCGAATTTGAGAAGTTTTAGAAATTGTTTGATCAATTTGGAGCGACACAGGAAACCTAAGGGTTGGCTTCAGGAAAGCACCACCAAGCTGCTGCGTGATTATATTATCCAAAGCCCCAATCAAATGGAGGCGCTTTTCATTGTTCTAAAAGCCTGTGGAGCCACCAACAAGCTGGGAGCTCATTTTTGGAAAGATCTTTGTTCCCACAGCTCCATATCTCTTCCAGTTTTGGAAAGTCATATGAGAGAAGCAGGTATTGCATCCGACAGTCATGAGATTGTCTCAGCTAAGCTGAAGAGGCTCTCCACGAACGATGTGCCTGAGTTTTGGAGTATAGTATCGGCAGAAACTCGCTCGGATGTGATCAACAACTCATATACATCGATTCTTTCTGCAGCGATTAGCTCATCTAGTGTTGAAAAGTCATATGATTTGGCCCTTCATTTACTTTCCTCTCGCAAAGATTCAAAAGTACCAATTATAAAAGCTTTTATCCTCGAGATGACGAAAAAAATTGACACTGAGAAGCTGTCAACTCCAATACTATCAGACTTTGAAAGGTTTCTTTCGGAACAGAGGTTGATGAGTGACAAGGCTCAAAATTTTTTCATATATTCAGATCTGGTTCTGGGGAAATATCAGTCAGCCATTGCTCGTCTTGAGCTTCTATTGTCTAAACCAAAAAGCTTTCTTGATGAAAGAACTGTCGATAACGTTGTCAAGTATTTGACAAAAAGAAAGAAGGAAATGAAAAAACTGGAACCGGAAATGTTTGATGACAACAATTCATACGGAGTGCTTGATCTCACCTTGAGGTGTTTAGATCGTTGTCCCAGTTTCAATGAAAGAACATGGTTTCGGATCCTTCACGAGGTTGGAGATAATTATGACATGAACAAAGTCTCACGCTTTTTTTTAGAAACTGCACAGCTTATCACTACCAAATACCAAATAAACTTGAGCTCTGCAAGTGGGGCTCATCCCTTGAGACAGGTGTTCAATGACAAGCTCTTCAGCAAGATATTAGAATGGGGTCTTTTGAAAAACCCGGAAAGCCCATGGTGTGGTCTTGAGCTCATACTTTTGTTGCAGAAGCAGGGCATCTATGTGCCTGCCAACCTCATGAAGAAAAACTTGTTGAGATTAACCAGAATACTGCATTCAGTTCCAGGAACCCCTATTCCAAAAAAGTTTCAGGACTCCCTACAGGGGAAACGCTTGAGCTATGATATTCCATTAACTGTTGAAACAATCAATCAGCTACAGGAGCGGTGAAACTATATTTATTATGATCAAATATGGTCTATTTATTCCCTTATTTATTGTTCTGTTTATCATTATTTATTATTTATTATGAGTCATTTCCAATGATCTCTCAGATCCTGACAGGATCCATCGGGCTCATGCGATATATATTATAACCTGAGGATCTTACAGCTGTCAGCCCCAGATAAATTTTGGAGGCTGTATTATAAGCTATTGATCTTAATACAATGCAAATATAGGTCCATATAAGCAGCTCCGTCCAGCTTTTTGATACTAAAGTAGTGGCCGTAATGAAGGGCCGCATGTCACCTAACAGATATACAATTCAAGATTAGGTTAATTACGACGTTCGTACTTTCACACCATCCCTGAAAGACTCTCAGTATTCAATGCACTCCCATCACAGTCACAGTGGTGATTACGTTGCTCATGCGACTGACACTCTCGACGGAATTGTCAACAGAGCAATAGAAATGGGGTTCGACACTTACTGTTTAACAGAACATATGCCACGAATCGAATCCAAGTTTCTCTATCCAGAAGAGCTAGAGAGAGACTACACGACAAGGGATCTAGAGGAGAACTTTGACAAGTACTACCAACATGCCAAAGACATTCGGGACTTGAAGCTACGACAAGGATGCCATACGAGATTCTTAATCGGTATGGAGGTTGAAGGGATTGACAAGAGACATATCGACTACGCAGCTCAGATAAGAGACAAATATGATCTTGATATGGTTGTGGGCTCAGTCCATTTCGTCAGGGGAATTCCCATTGATTTTGATCGTCAAACTTTCGAAAGATGTATTGAGGCTTGTGGAGGTATTCGTGCTGTATTCAGGGAGTATTATGAACTGCAATACCAGGTGCTAACGACACTCAATCCCGAAGTAATTGGGCATTTCGATCTAATTCGCCTTTTCTCTAGAGATGATGATATCGATGAGACAACTGGACTCAAGTTAATGAACGTTGACATAGAGAAGTCCTGGCCTGAGGTGTGGCATCTGATTGTGAGAAACCTTGAATATATACGCTCATATGGTGGGCTGATTGAGCTGAATAGCGCAGCACTACGAAAGAAGTGGGACACTCCCTATCCAAAACTGGACATTGGTGAAGCTGTCAAAAGGTACAATGATGGAAGGTTTTGCTTCTCTGACGATGCTCATTCGATCTCACAAGTAGGCCTGAATTATCACAGGATGCTAGACTACGTTCAAAATGATCTGAAGCTCGACAAGATTTATTTCTTGAGCATAGACTTTGGGTCCGGGGAAAAAGTTCTGGAGGTGAAATCCAGATCCTTGGAGTCCATAAGGGAGAGCCGATTCTGGCAACAGTACAAATAGATTTCCATTAGAGCAATATCACTAGAGACGAACGAGTCAGTATCTTGTATTAACATAAGCACATATGGGGATGGGCTCATAATCTTCGAGCCGATGGTCCGCGCGCGCTCTTCCATTGCGGGTGGTGTACGGGTGTCGGTTTTGCCATAAAAATAATCCCTAACAAAATATCTACGTTACACAAAAAGGGCGCTAACTAGCCTCTCACAGCGAACAAACAGCCCACAGAGTTGGATAATCAACCCGAATCAAATCGGTAATTTCAATTGAGTTCAGGGCCTCCGAGAGCGGAAATTCCTGACTTGTAAAACAGAGTCTTTCGAACCAATTGTGATTGTCGTTTCGTCATCTATAACAACCTCAAAAAGATTTGCTTGCCACAGACATATAAACGTTTGGAACCATGGCACCAACCCCTTCCAAGTACCAGGGGACTCCTTTCAGACAGCCAACCACTCCTAATTCACAAAACCAGCAGAAGCCCTCTTCCAGGCAGACGTCGATTGTTGAATTGCTCTCGACCCCTCCACCATTAGAGAATGCGGATGGGGATTTAGATCAGCCAAATTCTTTTGATCTGTCAAGACAAGGCTCAACTTCCTCCCATTCTTCGTTAAATACATCTTCAACGGCTAATAGAGAGCCTCAAGCCAGAGAGTGGCAAGATGTGAAACTGAGTGAGCTGGTAGAGTCGGCTAAGCTCATCTTTATCCCATCGTCCATGGCTGTCGAAGAAGCCTTCAATGTTTTGCAAACACACAACTTGACATCACTCCCCGTTGCTGACTACCAAGGTGATGTGAACTGTTTGACTTTTGACTATACGGACTTGAATGCCTATTTGCTTATTGTTTTGGGAAAATTGACAATAAGTGAGCAGTCGTTTGCACAAAACCCCTACTATAAAGACAGGGACGAGGTCAACGAATTAATCCAAAAGGCTAAAAGAGGTGAACAGGTTCCTGTGAAGTTTGTTATTCAGTTCACTCCAAAGAATCCATTTTACAAGCTACCAGAGTCTGAAACTCTTTCAACCGTTGTTGAGATCTTGGGCTCAGGAGTCCATAGAATCGCAATTTTCGACGAACAAACCACCAAAATTACTGGTATTCTCTCACAGAGAAGATTGATCAAATACTTTTGGGATAATGCTAGAAGATTTCCATCTCTTGAACCACTTTTCCAATTGACAATTGCCGAACTGAATATTGGAAACTCTAAGGTCATTTCAATATTTGGAGACGAGCCCCTGATTAATGCCTTGGTGAAAATGAATGCAGAGAAGATATCATCTATAGCCGTTGTTGATCGTCATCTAAATCTCTTGGGTAATATATCTGTTACCGATGTCAAGCACGTGACCAAATCGTCGCAGTCACCTTTGCTTCATAAGTCATGTTTACATTTTGTCAGCGTCATATTGAACCACAGGGGACTCGAGGATGGGAAAGACTCCTTTCCTATTTTCCACGTCTACCCGACCTCCTCCCTAGCCAGAACTATTGCCAAATTGGTCGCTACAAAGTCTCATAGACTTTGGGTGGTGAGACCATATGCTCCATCATCTGCTTCCTCTACCCCAACGTCTTCTGCTTCTGGATCAGCAAATATTGAGAGCAATCATCTAATACCGGAAAGTGAAGGAAGGGCTGGAAAGTTGATTGGCGTTGTTTCATTAACTGATATCTTAGGTTTACTCGCTAGAAAGCACGGCAAGGTGAACGTTGACCCAAACCAAGCAAGAAAACAGAGAAGAAGATCTTCTTCTTCATCTACTAGATCTTCCGGGTCTTTGGAGCAATTCAGAAGATCGATAAGTGGTGCGTCTGATCTGAGATGATCATGTATATTTATTTCATTGCACGTATCTCAAGATGGTGAGGGGTAATTTAAGATTAAAGGTGAAAACTAATTTCTTCATGTCGTAGAGATGTCGAGAATACTGGCTCTTTTTAGATAAGCTTTGAAAATCGTATGGTATCAAACCTGCTATATCACCTTTTTCTCGAAGGCCTAGATATAGCCTCTGAGCGGTTTTTGAATGCCAGCTTCGGCATACTTTGGGACAGCATTAGCTGGGGTTCATCAGTTTTCCTCTTCTTGTGATGGTTCTCCTTATTATCATCATGATGGTCAATGAACCTTTGTCCTATTAGGGCAAACTTTGGAGGAGATTGGGCACGCTGATTGTGTTCATTTTTTGTGGGCAGCTTCAGGACCTCCCTTTTCGGTGTTTTGCCCGTTGGCAACAAAGCTCTCTCTATTTTTGATTGCTCCACTTCTATCTCGTTCACTATATTATCAATGTCTTGGTCATTTGTCGTGGCTGTGTATGTGCTTTTTACAACTTTATTTTCAAGCTCATGCCGGACCTGATCTAAGGTACATTTGGTACTTGTAAGACTTTCAACAGCACTGTTGCGCTGGAGTAATGCATCATTGAACTTAGCACTCACCTGATCCAAATCCGACTGGATACTACTCGACGACACAAAGTCTGAAGTGATCTTATTGATCTTGTTTAGCTCCTGATCTATAGCATCCTTTGACATGGCCGTAAGTTGATTTGTTTCTTTAAGTCTTGAGGAAATATGTGTGAGCTGCTTCTCGTGAACCTGCTTGATCTCTCTCGTACGTGAATCACAAGTATTGATGATACTCCTCGTTTCTTCATCCCACTTCATTTGTATCGGTGCCAAAAATGACCTTTCCATGTTAATAGCCGTTTTGACTGCAGCCTCAACTTGACTAGAGACTAAAGTCTGCTGCTTAGCATTATTTTCACGTACTAGATCAATGAATTTGTTCAAAAGTGTATTTGCTTCGTCTTCAAGTTGTTTGTTTGTTTCGGCAATAGCCGACTCAACGACTCCATCATGGTTGTGAAACAATGAATCATTCAATGTGGCTTTGAAGTCGTTATTCTCCTTAGAAAGTTTGGAGAATTCTTGGTTCAAGGTAGATTCAAATTCCATTACCACCTTATGTAGTGCTGCCACATCTGAGTCAAACCCTACAAAGAGGTCTGGAAACTTTGCCAATATTGACTCGCTAACACTCTTGCAGGCATCATAAGTTGAGCGTTGTAATGTTGTGATCATATCGGTTATGTCTGCTTGGACTGAGGAGATATTTTCCGTAATGTTAAGTCTCTGGGAATTCTCCTGTATGCACTTCTCTATGCGTCCAATTGCATCCGCCATATTAGAGTTGATTAATGAACATATTATGGCCTTCGTGTCACTTTCATATTTCTTAAACGTGGCAAGGTTCTCATTGATAGCATTGATTATGGCTTTGAACTTAGTACTCGACATCATCAAATTCTGCTCGTTTTCTTTCTGTTTGTCTATTTTGTTGTGAAGGCTTTCCACCGTTGCATTTAAAGTGTTGATCAAGGTCAAGTATTCATTATTTTGTGATTCAACTGCTTGGACCTGAGCTCTTAAAGATTCGTTTTGCTTTTTCAGCACCTGCTGAGCCCGTATGCATTCCTCAACCTCCGTTTTGTATTCTTGCATGTCGTTCATAAGCTCCTCGTAATTATCGTTATCCATGAAAATACCATCTTTCATTCTTGTGGCGGCCAGATCTGCTTTGGCTCTCGACAATTCAAAGCTTAGCTCCTTTAGGAGAATGTCCTTGGAAAGGGTTGAGCCCAACTGTGGCTTGTTCTGTATACTTTTGGCCTTGTTTGCATATTCTAATGTGCTCAAAGTTTCCTCATAATTAATCTTTGCGGGAGATATCGTTGCGATCAAGCAAGTCTTAGTCCTACCACCCAAAGAGTCCTGTAGCAAACGCGTGAGCTTCGATTCTCTATAAGGGATGTGCTGTGTGTTTTTCTCGACTAGCAAATTAATGACTCGCCCCAATGTGAGTAAGCTTTGATTAATCGATCCCGCTTCCTTCGCCCTCTGATTCAATGCTCCAGACCGGCTGATATTCTCGGATCCAGCGAGGTCCACCAAGTTCATTTTAGATATGCGAAAAGTGTCACCTGTGTCTCTATTTTGCTTAAAAAGACTCAAGGTAAAAATTGTATGAGACCTACTGGAAACATCATTCATCTTGGTGGCCGCAACTTGTCTTATCTTTAAGCCCTTCTGTAGTGTTTTAAGCCCATGATTAGCATTTTTGAGTATCACCTCTTCTAAGTTCTGGATGTGTATAGCAGATTTGTTTGATTGTAAGCTCAAAGAAGTCTCATTTGAAGTACCATTGGTCCCTTGTTTTTGGTCATAAATTCGTAGCCTTTTGTTTGGTTCGTCACTTAAAAGATCTTTCAATTCCTCATTATACAACTCCACAAACGAACATTTTACAATATAGTCACCTGCAAGACTAGCGTTCGGATCATTGAGCACCTCAAACAATTTTATAAGGACTCTTGGAATTATTCCTGCTCTTTCACTTAGTTGGCCGTTGACTACTTTGTTTTCACCAGACATTGTGTACGTCTTACCGGTGGAGGTCATTCCATAAACGAGTAGCGTGCAGTTATAACCTTTCAAGAACTCATCAAATAACGGTGACGCAACTTTTTGAAAGATGACCTGCTGATCTGCCATTGGTCCAAAGACTTTGTCGAATCTATAGCTCTTGGAGTTTAGCTGAGCTGTGACACCAGTATCATCGGATGGCTTCAGCACAACATCCTCACCTTCCTCATCATCCACATGTACTACTACTGCACTCTTTGTGCTAGTTTCTTTGGCGTTTCGACCTCTGCACCTCACCACTACCTGGATGTTCTCGTTATCTGAGCTCATATTCATGAAGCTGCGTGTACACACGGGGTCTCTGGCTTGACCTGGGGTTCTATAAAGGCTGGTCAGTACTTACTAATGCCTTTTCGGTGTAGTGCTCCCGCGATCTTTAGTTTTTTGTTTGTTTACAAATTGAGAATCGCGAGCGGCACATCCCCCCGGTAACTGGTTGTCATGGCAACAAAACTGAATATTTGCAGCGTAAGTGCAGCATTGAGTTTTCCAAACTACGGAATTGGATTTATTCGCCTCATTGATTTGAGCTGGCCTGATTTCAACTATTCACAATGTTATAAGGACCAATCTTCCTGAGAAGGCCCTCCACAGTCTTTCTATCCATATCCATTTCGGTACATATTGCATCAAAGCTTTTCGCAGACTGTAGATGCTTCACAAGTTCAGCAATTTGTTCCTTCTGCAAGTCGTTCACGGTCGATGTTGTTCTTCTGTGGAAAGGCTCTCTCGGGGATACAATTGTCTCTTTATCTGCATCGGACAGCGTGTCAAGGTAACTGGAAAAGAATGAGTCCGAAGGATGCGCTTCTCTGAGATTAACTGAATCAAAGATCGGGTAAGAGCAGACTCGATAGATGAGCCCTCTAAGAACACCAAACGTTAAGAAACGCCTTACGTCAATATACTGCAAGTCATCTGCATGCTCTTTGTACCAGTATTTTACTTGTTGGCCTTGATGAAGTGATCTGTACAAGTAGAAAAGCTTAGCCTTTGATGGTAAAATAACAGATTGCTTTTTCCCGGTTGTTGAAGCTCCCAGTGATACAGAAGAACTCCCCGGTCTTCTTGATGAAATGCTAGATACTTGTGCAGATTTCTGTGATTGCACCTGCTCTTGGTTTGGCTCAAATGGCAGGTCTTTAAAGACCGACGGAGCAACAACGTAGGCTTGACATTCAGCTGCCATGTTATTATCTCTCAGAAACAAATCAATATCTGACGTTGGAGCATATATATTTGAGAATTGAAAAATATCCGAGATAATGATGCACTTGTAGTACATCAAATGCTGTATGCAATTCTTCACAATTAGATAGTCTGAGCTAGCCAAATGGCTGATCCGCTTTATCGAGTTGATGCCGTTAATATAAGGTAAGATCTTTAGCATCGTGGGGTCCCAGTTGACATCCACCAAGCTCTTTAGCTGAACAGTAGAGGTAGGAACATCCTCAGGGTTAAGTCTTGGGGGTGGAGGAAGTAGTGGTAAAAGCTTTATATCGACAGAGTTGCCCGAGTCAACTGGAATTAGACATTCCGAGTAGTTATTCAGATCCTGATAGATTTGTTGGATCAAGCTCTCAATCGATTCGAGAGTTATCACGTTACCTTCCTTCTTTGTGACTCCAATCGGGGTGGAAGAGTTTATATTGTTGTCAAGGTCGTTCACAATCTGGCTATATGTTGATGACACATTTCCTACAGAATTTGCCATATTCGAGTCCATAGATGCTGACCTTGCCCCCAGATTATCTTCAGTTGGTGTACCTTCAGCAGATAAGTCATTGGTACCGGCCATATTGCCAACGTTTTTGAAATAAATCATATCGTGCTCTTTCTTAGATAAGAGTTGGTATTGCTCCTCCAGGTTTTTGAACATACGGCCGAGTCTTCGTATGGAGGACTCAAATGGGGTAGTATCATGTTTGTAGTTGAAGACGAAGCAGAAGTTGAAACTGAATGAGTTTCTAGCGTAATGCGGTGCAGATATGGAGACCGGATATCCCACTATTCGATATTGGTCAACTTTGACTGTGATTAGGCGATCACATAGTGGGGCCTTGGGTATCACATAGTTCTTGACAAGGTCGAAGTCAAAAAGAGTCTCGGCAACTACTTCTGATGTTGACTTTTGTGGTGTTACTATGGAACCCAATGGCACCTGCTGTGAGACTTTTGTGCCTTCTGTTGGATGGAAAACAGTATAGAAGATCGCTTCAATGGGGGCAAATCCTTGATTCGAGTGTTAGCATGGGCCTCAATAAAGGAACGAGATAACGTACCATCGAAATCTGACATCAAGATGGGGAAACAACTGGCCAACAAGTGAAGCTAGTTATCTAATTTGACAAAGAAGCGCCTATATCTTGAACTAAAGACCCGAGGGCCACCTAGTAGTGCGCAAACCGTCACTCGCTCACTTTCTTCGATGGCAGAGGCTATTTTGCAGCTTGAATTTACTGGGTTATTATAAGTTACGTTTGATTTGGAGACGTAACTAAGCTCTTGATCATTTGCATGTAACCGCGGTATCTGTATGGTAATATAGCTTAGACCGATCTGCCCACAGAGGCCAACTCTTTTGAGAGATTGGACCCTCCCGTCTTACTATTGAAGCCCCCCAGCATATGTCATATCTCAACAAACAGTTGCTTTTGTCGGCAGCTCGCGCTACCCAAGAGCGCTTCAATCCTTAGGCAGACTAATAAATAGAGCAAAGATTACCGATCAAGGCGGTAAGAGCCAATACTGACCGATTTCCCTTTGCTCAACTGGTCCATGGTTCCCCAGATCTTCGGCCTATTACATCCGAACACCGAATTTTTACTAAGGAAAATTCTAGCAAAACCTGACGAAAAGTGCTTAAATACCAAATCCGTCTCCACAAGAAAATCTTCTCTACACTCTTGTTGTAGTTAGCCAAAGTCCTTTGATCACCAACCCTGCGATAATGTTGAGTACTATTCGTCCAACTGCCAGAAAGCAAGCACTTTCTTTGGTCAGAAACCTCTCCTACAAGGAATTGAAGTTCGGCGTCGAGGGAAGAGCCGCCTTGTTGAAGGGTGTTGAAACCCTCGCCGATGCTGTTTCCGTTACCTTGGGTCCAAAGGGAAGAAATGTTCTTATTGAACAGGACTTCGGATCTCCAAAGATCACCAAGGATGGTGTTACTGTTGCTAGATCCATAACTCTGAAGGACAAGTTTGAAAACATGGGCGCAAAATTGTTGCAAGAAGTTGCCTCCAAGACCAACGAAGCTGCTGGTGATGGTACCACTTCTGCAACTGTTTTGGGTAGAGCTATTTTCACTGAGTCCGTTAAGAATGTTGCAGCTGGTTGTAACCCAATGGACTTGAGAAGAGGCTCCCAAGCCGCTGTCGAAGCTATTGTCGACTTTTTGCAAAAAAACAAAAAAGAGATCACAACTTCGGAAGAAATTGCTCAAGTTGCCACTATTTCTGCCAATGGTGACTCTCACATCGGTAAACTATTGGCATCTGCCATGGAAAAGGTCGGGAAAGAAGGTGTCATTACCGTCAAGGAAGGAAAAACTTTGGAGGATGAGTTGGAAGTCACCGAAGGTATGAGATTTGACAGAGGTTATATCTCACCATACTTTGTTACCAACACTAAGAACGCTAAGGCTGAATTGGAGAGACCATGGATCTTTTTGTCCGAGAAGAAGATCTCTTCTATTAACGACATTTTACCAGTTTTTGAGATTGCAGTAAAGTCTAGAAGACCATTGTTGATTATTGCAGACGACATTGATGGTGAAGCACTTGCAGCATGTATCTTGAACAAGATCAGAGGCCAAATCTCGGTATGTGCCGTCAAGGCTCCAGGTTTTGGTGACAACAAAAAGAACACATTGGGTGACATTGCCATATTGACCGGTGGTACTGTGTTCAATGAGGAGCTTGACCTCAAGCCAGAAAATGCAACTCCAGAGTTACTCGGTTCTGCTGCTTCTGTAACGATCACCAAGGAAGACACTGTCATCTTAAATGGTGAGGGCTCAAAGGAGAACATTTTGGAGCGTATTGAACAAATCAAGGCCTCTGTCGCTGATGATGCTACCTCTTCTTATGAAAAAGAGAAGCTACAAGAAAGATTAGCCAAGTTGTCCGGCGGTGTCGCTGTTGTCAAGGTTGGTGGCTCCTCTGAAGTTGAAGTTGGTGAGAAGAAGGACCGTTATGATGACGCTCTGAATGCTACTAGAGCTGCAGTTGAAGAAGGTATATTGCCAGGAGGTGGTACAGCTCTGTTGAAAGCATCTAGAATCTTGAAGGATGTTAAAGTTGACAACTTCGACCAAAAGTTGGGTGTTGACATTATCAGAAAGGCCATTACTCAACCAGCCAGAAAGATCATCGAGAACGCTGGTGACGAAGGTTCAGTTATTGTTGGTAAGATTATTGACGAGTATGGTGAAGATTTCAACAAAGGTTACGATTCTGCTAAGGGTGAGTACACTGATATGATTGCCTCCGGTATCATTGACCCACTGAAGGTTGTCCGTAGTGGTCTCGTTGACGCATCTGGTGTTGCCTCGTTGTTGGCAACTACTGAATGTGCTATTGTTGATGTTCCTGAACCAACTCCAGCAGCAGCTCCACAAATGCCAGGCATGGGTGGTGGTATGTTTTAAAACTGCTGACATCTTAAGTGTCTCCGATTGACAAATCCTCATGTATATAGTTGCCTATGTGCAATGAATTCTCAAGGTAAATAAATTAGATCGAAACATCCTGTAGTAGCTCATCGTGTGCAAATAATTGCAATCAGCTGCCTGGGAAACTTTGGTCTTTTGTTCACGATGAGTTCATGATTATCAAACTCCGCAATGACGCGTTTCCCTGCAAATAATGTATTTAATTAGATTTCCTAAAGTAGATAAATTACTAAGCCTATACCTGCAGCTGAATTCAATTATAGGGGGTCAAAAAACGGAGTCCAGCTATTCACTTGAGTTGAACCATCCACAAGTCAGTAAAAGTGATCGATTATAGGGAGTATGGACGCTAAAATAGCTATTAATAGCAGAAACCACGAATTGACCACCGAGAAGGCCTCTAACAAAGAAAATCGGCTGCTTGAGTTTGGTGACTCTTTATGCGCTTCAACCACCAAAAGACGCAAAGTCAGTGTTAACTCTGTCGAAAGCAACGCGCACAAAGGACAAGGGGAGCTAACCAAAAGAGACAAAGAAGGAGATTTCATCCGAGCTCAGAGAGCATGTGATCTGTATCCACCCAGCTCACCCGAACTCTTCTTTAACCAGTCTAGAGAGAAGGAAAAGCAACACGTTGGATACTCGCTCAAAGGGGTCTGGAAATTTTTCGAGATTGAACCCCTCAGGTCCTTCTATCAGTCTGGGGGTTTGGTGAAGCACGATTATCTCATCAAGTGTAAGTTCATCAACTGCAAATATCATACTACCGACAGCGAACGGGGGACCTCCAAAAAGGAGATGAGGTCTCATCTCTTCAACTCCCACCATCTCACGTGCAATGATTTAGCTTCGAGAACCTTCGAGGAAGTCACTTCCAGAGATGCTCCAACGGAATTCAAGCATGGGGACTCAGAAGCCGAAAAGGCCTTGCTTGGTCTATTTAGCGATGGTTCCTTGCCTTTTTCTTATATCGAAAACGCGAGCTTCCAAAAGTTCTTGCAAGTTAACAATGTTACTCTGCCATTAAAGAGCAGACAACAGCTGTTGAAAAAGCTTAAAGAACGTGATGATCTCATTGAGAATGATGTAAAAACTTTGCTCTCGTCGTCGGAATGCATTTCCTTACATTTGGCAGTTGACACATGGCAAGCTCTTGACAATCGTCACTATCTAAGCGTCGTGGGTTCGTTTGTTGATCAGAGCTTCAAGAAAAAGGAAGTGCTGCTGACTTTTGCTCAGTTTAACGAGACTCATACAGGACGTGATCTCGCCGCGGTAATCTTTCACATACTTTCCGAAAATGGGGTTGTTGAAAGGCTTGCAGGCATCACTTCAAATGGATCTGCAATGAGTCTGCTACTGATTTTTCACCTGAGGATGCTTCTAGAGAATGGTTGGAGTGTGGGGGATACACGGAGAGATACTTCCCATATTTTTGATAAGGGACAATGGTTTCGTTGCTTGAATGACATCAATAACCTACTGACTACAATGTTTCTCAAACCGTCTATTGGGTTTACGAATGTACTCACCAAAATTCGAAAGACGGCATCGGTCATCCGCTCATATCACCTCTGTCGTGACAAGTTATCACAGCTTTGCACTATTTACTCGAAAAAGTTTTCCTTGCCTCCCATCGAGAAAGAAGGAAACTGGAACTCCACATATGAGCTACTCTTGTGGTTCCTGAGCTTGAGACTGCCAATTACACAATTCTTCAGAGCTGATTATGAAACAGTCAGTCTGATAATTTACGAGCAGCTGAGAGAGTTGAGGTCACCTGCACATTCTGCGCATAATCTCCCAGATGTACTTGAGCTGTCGCTATCCGTACCTGAGTGGCAACAGCTGGACCTAATGACGCAACTTTTCAAACCATTTAATAGCGTGGCCCTGACGTTTAACGAAAAACGAACTTGTCCATCTCAGGCTTTAGTAACATTTTTCTACCTTGAAGAATACCTGAAGGATATCTCAGAGGCATCAACCCCTGGTGCGGTTCTTTCCATATCCCGTCGACATGGGCTGAAGGTGAGTAAAAACGAAATACCAAAGGAATTGAGGACTATAGCCCATGAAGCGTCTTTAGAGGTTGCGAAGTATCTCAAGAGAGCTAGCACGATGGATGCCACGTATCTCAGTCATTTATTGGACCCTAGATTCAAAAATGATCTCATTCTCAAAGATCGCACAATTCAGGCTGGGATTATAGTCAATGACTGCAGGGAAAACGTTATTCATATTCATGAGTTCCTCTATGAAACACAAAAGAAACTTGGCAGCACATCGAAGCCCATCACCAAAGAAGACGAAGTCAGTGAGTTCTCCTCGATGTTGATTAAGCGTCCCTCCAGAGAAAGCCAACAATTTTGTGAACCACATAGAGCCTCTGTCAAAGATATCAAATCGGAATGGGACGCTTACATGAAGGCACCTAGATCAACGAATAAACCAGATTTTGACACACTATCCTTCTGGAAAGAAGCCTCTAAGACATACCCAAATCTGTCAAGGGTTGCTCGAGTAGTGTTTGGTTTCTCAGCAACCACATCTGCTTGTGATAGGTCATTCGGTATTGCAACAAACTTTCTTGATATTCAAAGAGCTGACTTTTCCTCCGAAACCCTCCAGAGGCTGGTATGTTCTTCATATAACCGGTCAGTTCTTGACAACTGAGATTCGTATGGCCCACTAGTGAGCAGTGATACTTCCCACACAAGTGCTGACGGGGTTAGCAACGATAGCCCACCATCATTATAGTTTTATACTCTTAGCTGCCATGACATGGTTCTAGCCATGAGTTCTTATTCAGCCATCTTAACTCTCAGTCTCATCTGTGCTTAAGTACGTTTGTATGAAATGGATTACATCTTGTAAAAGGGCAATAACCCCCTCTATTGGTTGAGTTAGTCGTGGATGTTAATAAACTCAGATTTGGCAGATACTCTCTAAAATAGTTTCCCGCCTGGTATGCCCACGCACGGAACGAGAATCTGCTTTAAGGCGCGCGACTCGCGAAATTTTAACGTGGAAACTCCCACTTTGTTTACTTTTTCTCTCAAATAAACCCTTCGGAAACTCTCAGTAACGAATAACTAAATATCAATCGCAATGTCAGGGAAAGTCCATGGTGGTAAAGGTAAATCAGGTGCCAAAGATGGTGGAGTCAGATCTCAATCGCACTCCGCAAGAGCTGGCTTGCAATTCCCGGTCGGGAGAGTCAAAAGATTCTTGAAAAAGCATGCGCAAAACAAGATTCGTGTCGGTGCTAAGGGTACGTATATTTCGAGATCTTCGAATCATTTCTCCAGATAGAACAGGTGTACTAACACAAACCTTCAGCTGCTATTTACTTGACAGCCGTTTTGGAGTATTTGACCGCTGAAGTTTTGGAGTTGGCAGGAAACGCCGCCAAAGATTTGAAGTTGAGAAGAATCACTCCAAGACATCTCCAATTAGCTATCAGAGGTGATGAGGAATTGGACACCTTGATCAAGGCTACTATTGCTTATGGTGGTGTTTTGCCACATATTAACAAGGTATGTTCTT
Organism: [Candida] freyschussii; assembly: GCA_003707735.2. Taxonomy (NCBI): domain Eukaryota; kingdom Fungi; phylum Ascomycota; class Saccharomycetes; order Phaffomycetales; family Wickerhamomycetaceae; species [Candida] freyschussii. The sequence continues at coordinate 154,678 of PPLE02000011.1, read as the reverse complement.
CGAAATTCTACGGTGAAGAGCTCAGATTACTAACACGATCATTTAGGCTCTATTGTTGAAGGTTGAAAAGAAGAAGGGCAAATAATGAGAAAACTTGATGGTGTAAATTATGAGAGACTAGAATAACTGTATATTAGGCTTTCTGTGCGGCTTTTTCTTTTTGTATCTTTGCTGGAGGTTGTTTATTTGTTTGTCATTTGTGTTCAACAAACTCTTTACCTGCTCTTCTCTACGAGCAAAGTTGGAAAAGAGTTTAGAGGATTACAAATCCTTTCTAACTACTTTGTATTTTATGTTTTTTTTTTTTCTTAGAAGAATCAGTTGGAGATTGTGAGGCGCTTGTCATGATGGACTTGAGGAAATCAGATTGGAATTATCACCTATTTACATGCCTAAGCTAGTCTTTGAAGTCAAAATCAATAATCTGTACTACTATGCCTATTAAAATACAAGTTAGCTTCACTGTTTAATGATTACAAAATCAGCCCGTAGTTTCTAGCGACGATGCTCGATGATCAGGTTATGTAGAACACTCGCAATCACGCGTCATGGGCTTTGTTATGATTTTTTAAGCCTCGGAGTTTCCTGTTTGTTTTTTGCGTAACTATGGAAACCAAAAATTATCATTAGCGCGACGGAAAATCAAGGGCTTTCTCTATGGATCGTTGAGCGTACAATTTTAATATATCTGGGCCTTTCTTGGTTATCTTCTACTATTTATGCAGGTTTTCGTATGTACAAATGATCTTGTTGATGCTTTATTTTTGGGAGTCTTTTGGTTTTGAGCTTTCTTTTAGCGGCACCGTGTCGGGCTCTTGAGGGTGTTTCGGAGACGCTTTGATCTCGGGCTTGGCTTGGACTGATGTTTCAACTTTTTTGTCAATCTCTTCGAGGCGAGAATTGAGTTTTTGCACCTCTCTTTGAAGGTCAACACTGTCTCCTTTGTCATCCAGCTTCAAAAACATCGGCCTGACATCTTTGAGTGGCACGTAATCATCGAATCTGACGTTATACTCCTTGAGTTTTTTCTTCAAATACTCGATTTCATATTGTAACGTCTTGATATCGCCCTCAATACTGTCACGCCTTGCGAGTTCCTTCTGCCTCTGTCTATAAGTCTCAAATATAATAATGCCACCTGCTACCGCAAACACAAAAGTCTCCGAGAGAAAGTTTGCCCCAGCTTCGATGGCATTCTTATCATTCAAAGGACGAACTTTTGTCTTCCCCTTTTCCCCTAGTAGCTTCATTCTTAACGTAACATCAGTTCGATGCATCCTTTGGGCCAAAGATATGCACAACTTTCGGAATCTCTCGTGCTCTTTGGCGTGTGCCTTAATTGCATTCTGTGCTCGGGTGGTTAGTATCACATAGATCTGGGACCCAGTTCAGCGTAAATAACGTACAGCAATCGGTCTAGAGACCTGTCTGACTAGCAGCGCACCCAGCTTCACGCCGATACCGCTCATTTCACCCCTTCTTTCAACCTTTAGCGCTTTCAACGCCGTGTGCGCTCGACTTTTCTGCCATCTCTATCGTGTGGCCCATTTCAAAGTGGTTTTAGAGGCTCGCAGAGCGCGGTAGAAAAGATGACAGCAAAGCTCAGCACTTCCCGATTACCGCTGACGATATCGCAAGACTTGAGGACAAAGAAGGAGGTTGTGCTCAACCGGGAACTATGGCGGCAATATCTAATACGAACCAGCTCATCGGATACGTTGTGGTAAGTTAGCATTGAGAGCGTTAGCCAGCCCCATGCTTTTGTGATTTATACTAACCAAAGGGATCAGACAAGCAACGTTGTTGCAGTTTTGACGGTATATCCAGTGCTTATGTCAAGCCCCACATTCTATTCCGCTGGTGTTCAGTTATCTGAAGGGTTCAGCATGATAGTGTTGGCCAACTGGGTGATCGCCATGGGAATAGTTGTCGGTAAAGGCCTTCAGAGCTTGTTGTTTGGGGAGCTACGTCTGATTGAAGTGGAGCACATCTTCGAAAGATCCAAAGTGACGGTTCTCAACAGTCTATTTGCCTTAACGATGTTTAGTAATGACTTCCTATTCACACCAGGAATATTAACGCTGATTTTACTCTTCATCAAAGTTTTCCACTGGATATTGAAAGATAGATACGATTTCATCTTTCAGCATGCCACAAAACCTTCCGATATTTTGCTTACCAAGAATTCGATAACTCTGTTGTTGTTGCTCTTGGTTGACTTCAATATGGCGTATTCATGTGCTGAATACACTTTTGGAAATAGCCCGGATGTCTATTTTGCTTTTGGGTTCGAATTTGCCATTTTGTTCTTGGACTTACTCTATGAGACCCTCAAAATTTCTTTGAACACCTGGGAGTTGGCGTATTTATCGTCTCATCCACAAGAGGAGGTGATGGAAAGCAAAGCCCTGTATATGAAGATCTTGGATATAAGTCACACGGGTCTGACGTTGGTCATTCATTTGTTCCTTTTGTTCACCTTCCTTGGTCCCTACAGATTCCCGTTCTATTTATTCAAGGACATCTTCTTCAACACTGTACACTTTGTGAAACAAGTTGATGAACTCAGAAGATACATCAAAGCTTCCAAGGAGCTTGATTCCAAACTAGAGGATGCTACAGAAGATGACCTCAATGATGATAACAACTTGTGTATTATTTGCCGTGACGATATGACCACTGTTGACGTCCGGAAAGGTGAACGTTTATACCCAAAAAAATTAAATTGTGGTCACATCATTCACATGGGTTGCCTTAAGGGCTGGTTTGAAAGATCCCAGGTTTGTCCAATGTGCAGAGCCCCAGTCTTCTCTGAGAGGCCTAATGGCTCATCAGCCCGACAGAACACACGCCTTGAACCAACAGTGGAACCTACAATACAGCATCAAACTAACCAAACGCCACAAGGGACACAGAATGTAGGGGAAGTTCCAGAACTTGGGACACCGCCTTTTGTGAACCAGCACCTACCGAATAGCTCTAATGAAAATGAGCTAATTGCCACTCCAGCTTCCAATCGCTTATCGAAAAACACATTAACCTTGAAGCGTAACGCCCTGACTCCTCCAGGCTGGTCCCTGTTACGACTCTCAAATCCAAATGCGACTCGTAAAGAGTACGATTTACATCTGAACTCTACAGAGACGGCCAGACTGACGGTGTCTAACCTGACGAGACTGAAAAAGGCAAAAGCCTTGCGCTTCAAGTCAGATAAAGGGAAGGAGCCTGAGGATGCTTTAAACAAAATGATATGAGACCTAATTAGCTATGATTGACGACACCAATACAGACAAGAACACGAGTAGGTGTAGTAGATTCAAGTGTATGTAATAGAGCAGAAGCGGCGTTCACCACCATTTTAATCATCATCATCATACAGCTCATAACTGTTGATACGTGAATTATCATCCATCTCATCCTCACTATCAAGGTTTCTCTTGCCATTCAAGGTATCGGACACCGCGGCATCATCTGTCTCCGAGTGGATGCTCAAATCATTATCAATATCATCAGCTAATTGCGATTTAATCAGTTTCAGTTCAGTATTGACAAGTTTATCAGGAAACTCTGCCCCCAGCTCCTTTGCCTGCTCGTAAAATCTAGATGCGTCCTGCACCAACTTTTCTATAAGCTCCCTATCGATTTCTTCCCTTTGAACTAGAACAGAGGCCTCCATCTGATAAGAGAGACCCTGTAAAAAATAGTAAACTCCATCATTAATGTATGGCATCATCATCAACAGTTCAGATATTTTTTCATTAACAGCGGAAAATTTCTGTTTCATCAGCATGGTCCATACAAGGGTAAGTACATATTGAGGAGGCGAGTGTTTTGATCCAATTCGATACGGCAGCGGAGCGTAGTTCTTCTTAGGATCGAGTGTTCTGTTGATTGGGAAAAAGGTCTCCAGCCATAGTAAGAACTGCTCGTCCTTCAATATCTGCAACGTTGTCTCCGTGGCCAATCCATAAGTCCTCAATGTGTATTCACTAACAGAGCCTTCCGGTTGTGACTCCATGTACTTCTCTTCGGCCAGTCTCGTTAATATTTCCAATCCAATGGGCCATATGGAACGGATATCGATAGTGCGAATCCTTATCAAGAGACTGAAACACTTGTAGGCCAATTCCCAATTCCGTTTCAAAACATTTAAATAGAGCAATTTGGAGACAATAACCGTGTGTCTTCTGGAGTATGATAGTCTGTTTGACAGGGCATAAGTTGACTTGTCAGTCTTCCTTTCAGAAATTGTATGTGGTAGTATCTCGAAGCCTGAAGATAAAATCATGTATCTTGTAGTTGCGAGATTTGGATTTTTTTCATTGTCCATTTCAAGATCGTCATCTTCATAAATCTCCTCAGATTGCCCTTCCTTGGTATGCGATACTTGTTCGTCACTGGTGAATTCATCTGCCGCGTTCTCTGTGCTTTCAATGTATCTCTCTAGGTTCTTGTTGATGTTTGGCTCTTCATGCCAAATTTCATAGGTCTCTTCAGGTGCCAGATTCTTAACTCGCTTGGTCGCTGGCTTGTCTGAATTGTCGTGCTCCTGGACTGTATCCCTCCTGATTCTCTTACCAGCTTCACCAATTCTGTAGTACGTTTCCTCTTGCTCGTCATCTCCAGTCCGTCGTACGCGACGGATATGCTTCTGGAGCAACTCTTGGAGAACCTTCTCTTCTCGTGTGAGCGCCCGGTCAAGTATGGTACTCTCGAACATATATAGCCTATCCGCTCTCAGAATGACATCTATATATACATATATATAAGAAGACATCATGGGAAGAAGCGTATATGGCGTTAACTCAATGGTTACGCAGCCCTCTTAGAATACGCGAAGACGTTTTATGCCATCGCCAAAGAAACATCTTCGCGAACTTGCCGAGCCGGTTTTCTCGAAGCCCCCCCAGCCGTGGTAAGGCCACATTGGTGAAACTCGCATATCGGAGGCTCGGGAATCGGGATCGTATATGGATTTGGATTTGGATGTAAACAGAGCCTCGAGATGCTCAGCCTTCATAAAAAAGAACCTCCTCTCTCAATTTACAGCTTTGGAATAAGTCTTTTCTCTCTTTCAAAAAAAAAAAATTTGAAGTCATTGCTGTGTCTTGTATAAAATTGGGCATCGGTAAATAGACATCTCGCAATGCTCGCAACTGATTTCCTATTGACAGTTGCGCATGCCATAGCTTTGGCGCAAGCGTGGTCTCCAACGGGTGGATACGCTCCTGGTAATGTTACCTGTCCTTCTTCCACAACTGCAGGTAAAGAGTTGAATTTTGTTAGAGCAGCTACAGATATCTCCGACGATGAAAAGGACTGGTTAAAGAAAAGACATGAAATAACTGACGAAGCCCTAAGGGAATTTCTTTCCGGGGCAAACCTTGATGACTTTGACGTTGATGACTTTCTGGACTCGCAGAACAGATCCATCAATATTGCGCTGGCCTTCTCCGGTGGTGGTTATAGAGCCATGCTGAACGGTGCTGGGCAGATTAGTGCTCTTGATAACAGAACCACGGGGGCTGCAGACCACGGGTTGGGAGGTTTGCTGCAAGCAACGACTTATATTGCTGGATTATCAGGTGGTAATTGGTTAACAGGTACTTTAGCATTGAATAACTGGACGAGTGTTGAGGAAATCATTAAAGGAGACACTATCTGGGATTTGGAGCATGCCATTTACTCGAGTGGAGGCTGGAACGTTTTCTCTACTGCCAACCGTTGGGATGATATAGGTGATGCAATCGGTGACAAAAAAGATGCAGGCTTTAACACTTCACTTACTGATATTTGGGGAAGAGCCCTTTCTTACCAATTCTTCGGTACTGATAATAATGGTGCTGAAGGTTTGACATTCTCATCAATAAGAGATTTTGAGGTTTTCAAGAACGCATCTATGCCATTCCCATTCAGTGTCGCTGATGGTAGAACTCCAAATACCCAAATCATCAACTTAAACTCCACTGTGTTCGAGTTCAATCCATTTGAAATGGGATCTTGGGATCCTTCTTTGTATGCCTTTACCGATCTGAAGTATGTCGGTACCAAGGTTACCGATGGTGTTCCAGATGGAGATGAGTGTGTTTCTGGATTCGATAATGCCGGGTTCGTGCTTGGTACATCTTCCACACTTTTCAACCAATTTATCTTACAATTGAATACCACAGGTCTTTCTGGTGTTATTTACAATCTTATCGAAGATTTCTTGGAGGATTTGAGCGAGGATTATGATGACATTGCGATTTATGGACCAAATCCATTTTATGATACCAGATACGCTGAGCTTCAAACAATTGCAGATGACGAATATTTATACCTTGTTGATGGAGGTGAGGATTTGCAAAATGTCCCATTGGCTCCATTGATCCAACCGGAACGTGATATTGATGTTATATTTGCTTTCGACAATAGTGCTGATACAGATGACTCCTTCCCGAACGGAACGTCTCTTGTTGCTTCTTATGAGCGTCAATTCAACCAGCAGAGCAACAGAACCGCGTTCCCATACGTTCCTGATCAGAAAACATTCATTCACCACAATTTGACTATCAAGCCAACCTTTTTCGGTTGTGATTCCTCAAACATGACTGACTTGAACGGTACTCCACCTCTACTTGTTTACATTGCTAACGTGGCATATACTACGTGGTCCAACACTTCCACTTTCAAAATGTCGTACGACAGCGATGAAAGGGATCAAATAATTCAAAATGGGTTCGAAGTTGCATCCAGATACAACCTGACGATTGACGAAGATTGGCCAAAGTGTGTTGCTTGTGCTATCATTCGCCGTTCACAAGAGCGTAACAATGAAACTCAATCTGATGAGTGTCAGAAGTGTTTCAAGGAGTACTGTTGGGATGGGACGTTGTACACAGGGAATGACACTTATGCCCGTTCGAACAACTGGACGTCCGAACATGATATAGGGAAGCCAGATACTTCTTCAGCTGGGACAGGTGCAGCGGCAATCAATAGTGCAACCTCCTCTGGGTCCAATTCTGCTACTGCTTCCAGTGCCGCAACCTCATCTTCAAAGGGTGCTGCTGCTGCGCTAAACTATGATGCTCGTTCCACGGGTACCGTTCTGGCATCCTTATTGGCTAGTTTATGTGTTTTACTGTTGTGAGCAGATACAAGACAAATTAAATCATGATTATAATCCCAAACGTTCTAATATGCAAATCATTGCTGCTTTTGTAGTTTCCACCTAAGAAATATACTATTCGTAACGACATAGTCATACTTAACACGCTTTCAATTTAACGGCGTTGACACCGTAGAAATATCGGGCGTACTTACTATGCTGGAGGTTTCACCTAGTACGGGACTTTCCTCTCTAGACTCACCAGGTTCCTCTGCCTTAACATCAAGATTCTTATTGTTGAGTTTAATCTGTATCTTTAACGGTACATCCTCTTCCTCCTTCACTTTATCGCCTTGGTCACCTCTCCAACTTTGAAACTCCATGAAATAACCTGTGAAGCTTTGAACTTCTACAGGCTTTTTGACCCACTTCCTCACGGACTTGCCACTGTGATCTAGCTTGAAATCCTCAGAGTTTGCCACTCTCGATAGACCTGATTTCGAATGGGCACCATTCGTGCCAGGCGTTGCTTCTAAGCGTGGAGACTCCGGAGTAGGAGACTGGACCGACGAAGTTCCCTTCTTTGATTTACCGCCGGGTTTCAGCGTGAGTGTGATTTTATTCTTTGGCAGAGGAGTCTCAGAAGGAGACGTGTCTGATGCAGCTATGGAGGTCTTCTTTGGTGTATTGAGCTGAACATTTTTCAAGACGTCGCTCGACAACTTCAAGGTCACCAGGAGTTGTTTAGATTTCATTGAATTGGGTGTTATCACTGGAGAACGTACGAAGCCAAGTCTTCTATGGGCTCCTTTAAGATGGCAAAGCTCAGTTGTGAAAGATTCTTAATTATCATCAGTGGCAGAGTGCTCTTTTCCTCAGAAGGGTAATCATCTCGATTATGGGAGCGATCCCGAAATGAGCATTGAGCGCTACGGATAATCCATGGAAAAAACCTATTCTATTGACCCTATGACCACGAACCCAAGTTGTACCCAATCCAAAGACCCATATATATTACACAAACATACCCCGAATAGCCCGCCTTCGTTTCACCCTGGGGTTACAAAAAATAAACCAACCATCCTATTGCACAACCAAGCGTAAAGCTCAAATTTGATAAAGATCATCTTCTAAAAGACCACAAACCTGGAAAAGCTCATACAATCTCGATGCTTTGTTGACATCAATTTTACAGGCTTTCTGGGCGTCCGTCTTTTTGAAGGTTGTATTCAAAAAAGTCCTTCTTGCCTTCTCAGCGAAGAATCTTCTTTTGGTGTCAATAAACTGCATTGGTGTCAACCTGAAGGCGGATACGATTACTATCTCTTTATTGTCAATCTGGTGAAGCCCTTGCTCGTCCTTCAGGCCAAGAGTGACAGAATAGCCAATTTTTTTCAAAGCTCTTTCAATTCTTTCACGACTAAGGTGTTCGATCGAGGGCTCAAAATTTGGAAGCTCATCGAGTGGCGCATCATGAATGGATTGTGCAGTGCTGCTCTCCAAGAAGCGTTTCTTGGACCCTTTGAAGGTCGTTAGGGATCCTCTGGAGTCATCACTAGTCTCGCTTGATCCATCCGATGAGCTTTCAGACTTTTTGGATCTCGTGGCATATGTGCGCTGGTTCCCTGATAACGAATCGTCAGCCTTTCCCCTCGAACCACTGTCGATAGGGGTGTTCTTTGCCATGTCCGATTGTGCTCTCGTTAAGGGTTTGGTAATTAACTTTGCTTTAGAAGCTTTTGGCCCACACGCAGGGAGGTCGTATAGGCGCAAGAATCTCAATATATCCTGCTTACATCTCTTCTTTGCAGGCGGCGCAATGAGCATCCACTCAGACTTCGATTGTGGAGGGCCCTCCAATTCTTCAATGGCACGTTTGGCCCGTTCTGGTGAGATTGGTGGTGAGATCAACCTGTTATCGCCATTATCCTTGCTCTTGGAGGACACCATTTCAGCTGGATAGCGAGCTTATAGGTTGTTTGTGGAAGACTGAAGTGCAGAAGCGCGTATGAGTTGAATAGAGTGTATGTCAAATCGACACTCCAAAGTTTGACCGTAGCTTTCACTTACAAAAGCGATGTCTTGACTTATCGAAAATTATCTTTCCGTGCACTATAGTTGATTATCTATCGCTGGTATTGTAATTCACGACTAATAATTCCCGGAGTTTCTCAAATTATGCGTTTGTGTCTCTTTTTTAATACAAAACATAAACAATAATCACGTGCACTACTTTGGTTTTTTGACGCAGAACGCGACGCGTCTTGATAAGCTGATAAGCCGCCTCCCCGGAAGAACTAAAAATTGATATACTGAAGATGTGTTCAGCACTTTGAAGCTCTACTGGATGTCAATTATCGTTGTAGACCATAGAATTTGAGTACTCTTATTGTACTGGATTGTCTTATACATAATGTCCGTATTCACAGAGAGAGTTATAATCTGAAACTGGCATGAAACATAGCTTTGATGGAAGCGACAAATGAACTCAAATCCCAAAATCGCCCTCCGTAAGAGCAGCACGGAGGTTTTTCTTATCAGCTTTACCTTTGTGATGTAACTTGTTCAAGTTCTTGCTTGGTGGAATTGATTGCATAACATATTCACTAGCCGTAGGTGCTTGAGGCTTTTGAGCAGCAGCTGAAGGTGGACTATTATATCCGTGTTGGGGCGGATACCAATGCTGAGGCGGTGGATATAGTGGCGTAGGGTATCCTTGTGGTGCATACCCTTGTGGCACATACCCTTGCGGTGGAAACCCCTGAGGCGCAAACCCTTGAGGCGCATATCCTTGAGGCGCATATCCTTGAGGTGGGTGGCCCTGTGGTGGGTAATAGCCTTGCGGTGGATAACCCTGAGGTGGATATCCTTGGGGTGGATATTTATGTTGCGTTGAGTGAGCCTGCGGTGATGGGTAATATCCATGAGGTTGCTGAGCTTGAGACGAAGGCTGAGGGCTTGCTTGCCTCTGAGTTCGTGGAGGCCCATGTGCAATGCCCTTGGGGTGATGTGGTGAGTTTTGTGTATGTCCCGGAGATGTTACCTGAGAATGGTGAGTTTGCGGAACAGAGCCTCTTGTATACATTGGAGAAGTCTGCCTTGAAGCCTGCGGAGGAATGGAGGATGCGGAATTTCTCGTTGACTCGTAAGCGTTAGGCGATAAATAGTCACCTTGAGTCGGTTGCTCTTGAACGTAAGGGATTTTGTTTGATCGGTATGGAGACCCTTGGGTGGATCTAGATGGTGGATTGTTACCTGGAGAAACCATTTGCTTCTGAGGAGTTATGGAGTTCAAGGACCCAGGCCCATTTGGTATGGAGCTCTGCGAATGATTGGGCGAGGGAGATCCATAGCCATTTGCTAAGCGTTGCCGTCTAGGAGAGTAAACAGGTTCTTGAGAAGCACTGTACGGCTGGCGTCTAGGTGAAGGATCGTTTTGGCGACCATTGATATACTCAGAAGTGCTAGATGTCTCATGGCCGCTTCGATCATGTGCTGGAGGTACGTTATTCTCCCTTCGTTGGTGTGGCATAACAATCTGTGTATGTTGGTGAGCAGTCTCGCTCTGAGAATACAGCTCTGGTTGAGAATACTGATTCTGTTCATGATAACTTTGCTGAGGGATCGGTGGAAGTGGTTGCTCATAAGTCTCATTCTCACCACTTGGAATTGACTGCCGTGCCTTTTCTCCATAACTCATGGAACGTCGGTCACTCTCTGCTGGAAGATCTTCATTTGACCCCATGTCTCTCGTATAGTCATCGTTGTATTGTGGTTGTAATGGAGGTACAGCCTCAATAGCACCCTTTGGGCGATTACTATCAGAGACTTCAGTATAAGGCTGTCTCGGTGGCGAAGGCTGGGGAGACGGTGACTGTCGCCGATTAGCCAAGGGACTCTTTGGAATCGACGGCTCTGGAATCGGTACCTGTGGAAGCGTTGGTACAGCAATGTAGTCAGCATCCTCTATAGATAAAGGCATGGCATTCTTCTTCGAGGCATTAACCTCCTGCCAGCTCTTTCGAGTCCCCCGTCCAGGAGATCCCCGTTGAGGATCCCTTTGAGGACTTGACTCTGTGCTCCCAGAAACATGACCAAAATGAGTAGTGTAAGACTCAATGATACTCTCGGGGTATTTGTTTGTTGTAGATTGAGAGACTTCTGAGTCCCTCTTGCCTTTGGCAACCACAACCATTTTTTCTGGAATCATCATCTCGCTAGCATCTGTATAATGAGCACTCCCGCGTTGTTCAGGTGAGGAAGACTCATCAAACACTTCTTGGTTCGGTAAGAACGAGTGCTGCATTTCTTGATCCATCTCATTTCGATATTTTAATGTATCGGTGAGACCTCGATGTGAAGCATCTGTAGGATAGTAAACCTCATCGTCCTGATGAACAGATTGTGTCTTAGTCCCTGGCTTAGTTCTGTCTGATTGATAGTACTTTATCTCATGTTCCGCATGATAAGCTTGTTCACCGACTTGTTCTAAGCCCTTCATTCTTTGGGTCTGCTGTGATGAATCGTGGTCCCTTGGTCGATATTGTTGTTCCTCATAAGGATTTGGACCCTGGGGCTCCCTGTAAGCAAAATCTTGGTCTTCTTGTGATTTGAGCTTAGGCCTTGGTGCATGTATCTGAGGCACATCGGATGAGTTCTCAAAACGGCCACTAGGATAGTTGGTTCCAGGGATCACGTTCATGGTTCCAAATCCAGATTGGTAGTTTGGTGTGTTTGCAGTAGGCGTTGGTCCATAAACGCTAGAGCCATTTGCAGACGAGATACTATCGTCAAAATCGGGGGTTGGTGGTTTTCTTTTAGGCTTTGAAGCAGATTGTCCCCATTCATCAGCCTGGATATCCGTATGGCTCTCTTCTTGAGGTTTCAAATAACCATCATTTGCCCCTGGGCCCTGCTCGTAGACACGATTCTGCAGAGGTTCGACGTATTGGTATTCTTGACCATTTCTGTAATGATCTTGTGGCACTGGAACTTGTGCATTGGATGAAGCATGGTCATCTGCATTGTGACCAAGTTTGCTTTCAACCTGATTTACTTGGACAGTCAGCTCCTCAACCATAGAGGAAAGATTTTCCATGGAACCTCTGTAAACATCTTGAATTCTTTGAGGCTCCTCAAGGGTTTCAACAACTCGGCGTATCTCATGATCCCTAGTTTTTGGTGCTTCAGGTCGCAAAGTTCTCTGCTGTGGATCAGTAGTCCAATAATTGTATTCATATTTGGTATTGGCTTGAACTTGCTGCTGTTGACGTGTTCCCGGATAATCAGCATTGTTGTAGTTGTTATTGTTGTTGTAATGTTGTTGCTCGTTGAATGGCGTACTCTCATCATCAAACCGCAGTTTTTCTAAGGGAATACTCAATCTGTATTGGTTTGTTTCAATCTCTGGCAGGGGTTCAACTTCCTCTGGGGGCTGATACACCGTCTCACTTACGTAACGTGGAGCTGGCTTAGGAGGAATCGGTTTTGGTTCTTGGTGGTGTTGCAACTTCCTGAGTGGTTTTAAAAACCCTAATTTATGAGACCCTGTAGACTCAGAGGCTTGAGTATTTTGTAAAGACTGGTTCGGAGTACCGTTCACAACAGCCAAGGGTTTTGCCTTTCGTTCCGCTCTTTTCTTAGGTTTCACAGGCTCGTCAGGAATATCACTCAAGAGAGAAGTATAATTTGGCTGTGACACTTTCCTCACTTTGGGCTTTTCAGGTAAAGGCGGCTGATGATTTCTAACATTGGCATGTAAATCTTGTTCCTCCACGATAATCCATTTTTTGAATCCATCAAATACAACTTCTGATATTAACGATCTTCCAAACATTTTTTTCTTCACAGCTGTTTGTTCAAACGAAACACTTGCAAGCCAAGTCCAAATGAAGTAATCATCTATGGAGACTCGGGAAATCCTCACATCAGCCTCTACTTCTTTCACCTTCCCTGAAGGATGATAATCAGTCCAGCCTGGTTTCAAGTTGGTATCGTTTGGCCTTTGGCACATTGCCTCTACAATCCTTCTTGATTCTGACGAGAGCTTATTTAGTATGTTATCATCTGTCTTGCAAAGAGATTTCAGTAGGGCATAGTCTTCTTTGGCCTGGAATTTGTCAGGATTGTCAAACCTGAGTACTTTCGGGATTCTGTTTAGCATCTCAATAGGAGAGCTCGACATGACATTAGATCTAATGGTGACCAATGGCACATCAACAAGTGTACTTGAAGAGAAAGTCATATCTGGAGGAGGGTAAGAATTGCTTGCCAACAATGCCTGTAAGGTCCTTGGAAGCTGTAATTTTGTGTTATGGTCGTCGGGAAGCATAGATCTCAGGAATGATAGCAAAAGATGAAACATTGCATCAGCAGCAGGTAACCAATCATGCAACCCATCATTGAACGTACTTTCTGTAGGATCAAGTCTCGATTTCATCATTGTGGAAGAATATGGCGCTCCATGGAATGCCCAAATCCCAGCCATCTTGGCGATTTTTCTTCCACTCAATTGGTTTTCCTTTGAATTTGCAGCAAAGGAAACGATCAAATCAAGGAAATCATAAACAATGGATGCATGTGAAGGGGAAGATAGGCATTGAGGCATATATTCCAAGAATGCCTTCTTTGGATAATTCTCTCGAGCTTCAATTTTCTTAAATGAGTCGTAAGCGTCCCAGCCAATAATTGCATTCATCGGCAACCTGGCCCATAGGTATTTCAAAGCAGTCACTAGAGTGAATTCATCGGTATTTCTAACCACTTTGTCAATGATGGACCCTTTAGCTGGAGCTGTGCCATTAGGTATAACCTGTTCAAGAAATTCCGTAAGCCTTGTATCAACCACTTTGGGTCTAAAAGCGAGAAGCACAAGAGGGGTTCGTGTTCCTTTCAGCTTCAGCTCTTGAGTTATAGAATGGATCAGCTCTCGTACGTCGTTCCGCGTGAACTCATGGGAGAATGTTTCGAAATCGTGTATAGCACCATCGGGGAGAGGTAATGGTTTCTTGTCCAAATACGACCGGCTCTTCTGGGGACTCGACGACAGCGTCTTCCCATTGGCCTCAAACTGCTTTGAGTGTGTCACAGTTGCCATAGCGTATTTGGCAAAGCGGGGGTCCCAAGCACAAAACGAGTAGCAATGGTGTTTAGACGAGACTAAAAATTTGAGCTTTCAAAGAGGCTTTTGTTGTGGGTCGCGTTGTTAAAAGTTCTAGGCGCGGTAAACATGAAAACTTCGGCTAAACTGAATCACAATGAAACGCGTTAATCTGGAAATTGAACTATGCGACGTTCGCGTAAATGGAGCGTTCTGATAACATCTGGCAAAGTGTGGAGCGAGCTCTGCTCCTATTGGCTAACTCGGTCGCTATTCCCAGAACCCGGCTGTAAATCGCAATATAAGTTACAATAACATATTGTGGGTTATGTGCTCTGGTCCCATCGAAAGTGTCGCAGCCCAGCCCAACTCAACGTTGACAACTAGAATCTCTCCTCTCGCCGTTGGTCAGACTATCTCGCCCTATAACCTTGGCCAAAATGATGAGAGGCAGGCTTGTGAACTATCTCAAATCAGCACCGGTTTTCCAGCAGGCTCGTGGCGCTGTGTGTGCCAATATCAGATATATACAGCATAGCTCGAAGGACAATGTCGTTGAAAAGTATCGTGCCAAGCTGGAGCAGAAGGCCAAAGAGCTAGGGGCGAAAGACATTGATGAGTTGAAAGAGAAGCTCAAGGATACGATAGAGGAGAAACGCAAAGAGTTCAACAAAGTGGACCCATTGAAAGAGCTCGAAGAGTATGAAAGGAAAAAAGCACTCGAAGCACAAGAGAGGGCCAAGAATTTGGGAAAGATTCGAGATCCATTGTCGCCTGATATACCAGAGAAGCCTTACAAGACTTTGGATTCATTTGTGGATGTTGCAAAGCTTTCAGAACTTCCGGCAAAAGAGGTTGAACTCATTTGGAAGGCTAGGTTCCACCATAGAGACGATTCTTTGATCTCTGTTGTCCCAGGCGATGTATTCGATAAGCTATACAAAAACGCCAGGGAGAATCCAACTTTCGTTCTTCCTCTTCCCAGAGATGAAGATGCCGTTGAGATGCATTTCATCCAATGGGCTTTCCCAGGCCCAAATACTGTCCACTGCATGTTCACCACGCTGCTCGAGTACAAAACTCACAAAGAGTTTGCCAGACCGCACACCACGGTGATGTTCCATACCGACATGAAGGACGCCAAGGGGATCGTACTTATGAACGGTCTTGTAGAGAAGGAATCCTCTGTTAAACTTCACGATGCACAGCTTTTGCTTCTGAACGTTCAAAGGTTCTACGGAGCTATTGCGGGCTCAAGTGTCTCGAAGCGTCGGTTGCAGCTTTTGAAAGATTTCACCTCTGGATCTCCGGATTTCACTGTCGACAGGCTCATTGCCGAGGCACAGTCCCTTGAGACTTGATTGGCGTGTTTTTTTAGTTAGCCATGAGAAACATGTATATAAATTTAGAGCTGAGTCCTTTGTAGTGTCAGTGAATGAATCGATGAGGCAATAGGCGGAGAAAAATTAAAGAGAAAAAAACATCAGAGCGAACAACAACTCTTGATAGCTCCAACTGTAAGCAATGGTAGTGGTGAAAGTTGCCTATTTAGGGCCTGAAGGGACATATACGCACCAGGTGGGTGAGATCTTGTGGTATTTTTGCAAGAATTTTCATTAATATTAGTCTTAGGCTGCTTTGCAACAGTTTGGTACCGAAGCTGAGCTGATACCACAGAGGACTATCAATGGTGAGTTTTACATCTTCTTGAGCCCTGATCCGCCTCTTTATTAACTCTAAGAAAGATTGCTTTGCAAAGCTCGACTCGAACGACGTTGACTATTCGGTAGTACCCTTTGAGAACTCAACCAATGGACAAGTCGCCATGACATACGACCTCCTACGTGATTGGCTCGTTTTGAAGCCTTCATCCATCAAGGTCGTATATGAGCAATTCGTCTCAATACATCACTGTGTTCTCTCACAGGCGAAGACCATCTCACACGTCTCCAAGATATATACTCACCCACAGGCATGGGGCCAAGTTACCGATTGGTTGCTTGAGCATCCACATCTGGAGAGAATCGATTCTAGCTCCACTTCGAGAGCGGCAGAGATTGCAAGTATGGAAGGCGATAAATCTGCCGCAATTGCTAGTGAGATGGCTTCCCGAATACACAATATCCCTATACTGCAGAGGAATATTGAAAATATTAGAGACAATACTACAAGATTTCTCGTGTTGAGCAAAAAAACCACTACAATTAATAGAAAATACATCACTCTATTGGCATTTACCGTGAAGCATGATGATGCCGGTGCACTTGTGAGGGCACTGAATGTGTTGACAAAGCATGGGATAAATTTGACAAGTATCACCTCAAGACCTTCAACTACGCAACCTTGGCATTATGTCTTCTTTATAGAGTTTTGGATAGATGAAGGGAAAGATGACTTCAATGAAGTTTTGAAGGAATTCAAAGAGACATGTTTGAGTGCCGTTGTGTTAGGGACATTCCCAAGAAGCGAAAGATACTATGGTGAACAATAATATAAAGCAAGCAAAAAAAAAACATTGAAATTCTTGATAATTTCCCGATAACGTTCTACCAAATAAAAACAATTGTAAGGAAATCATCGTACGCATATACCCAAAACCCGTGTGATCCATCATAAGACCCGTCTTTTGTCGAACCTCGTTATTTACCATACTTTTGAAATTGCCATTCACTATTATCTAGTGGGCAAACGTTACGAGTCTTTAGCCACCTCGATATACAATGCATGTGGAAAGCATGCTGTTCCATGTTAGTAAATAGCTCCCTAGAAACATTATGATAGAGAATACTCACGTTACAAGCACCCCAAGCTGCAATACACTCATTCGAAGAGGCGCTCATTGAGTTCGGTTGACACTCAATACAAGGTTCCATCAAGTGATTTCTGCAAATAGCACAAGTTTCAACAACTATATCCCATGACCAAAAGGCCACGGCAGTCCATTTTCTCACTTCAAACTTCTTCTTTGCCGGTTTGTTCTCATCAACTTCTTGCGCTGTGTGTGAGGATCGTTAGCGGAAAAGTCTCGCAGAAACAGATTTCTAAAGTCGTACTTACATGGCACGTCCACATCCATCTCATCACTCATCTTGAAGGATAGGCCAGATTGTCCTTACTCAAGATGAAGTTTTGTGTCTTTATGGATTTGTTTCTCTACCAATTCGTGGCGATTCATACAAACGCGAACGATGACATAAGCATCTCTGGACTGCTATACATTTTAATTGTCTCTATATATCAAGCATTTTAACGTCGTCTGGCTCGGTTTGCTCATCTCTGCTGGATCCGTCTTGCTCTTGTTGGCCATCGACAAATCTCTCAACCAATTTCCGTATGCTTGCCTCGACCTCCTGGCTCACTTTGTCAATCTCTTTTATCTCATTCCTCTTTGTCTCGAGTTGATTTTCCAAGAGAAGAGCCAGCGACTCTCGTGACTGATGTGGTCTGTATTCGTTGAGCAAATGGTGTATGTTGATAAGGATTGTCCTTATATGCTCCACTTTTGTAGCAAACTCATGCGGAGCCACACCCATAACACCCACAACCTCTAGAAAATTAAGCAACAGCGACTTCATCAGCTTTCGTAATTCTTTCACTTTGAATTGAGAGTCTTCACCACTGGGGAGGTCTGGATCCTTGTATAATTGCGGGATGTTCATATCCTCCAGTTTCGGTATCTTGTCCTTAAACTATACATATCTTGAGTTAGTACTTCCTCGCAAAAGATGGGATAATTCCGCTTAAAGCTTAGATTTAAACATACCTGCCATAGATTACCGAACGATCTATATGTCTCACCTTCTGGCTTCTGAGGAGGTATCAGAAACTGCAAATGCTTGTCTTCGTCCCGGAACTCGAGCGGTGCATCGTCATCTTTCTTCTCTTCTCTATATCTTTGCAATTTTTCAAGGTTCTCCTCTGTGAAAAACTTGACATATGGAGGTGGTGGTGGATACAATGATGATATGAGGCTTTCTTCTTCCATTTTCCCACCCAGTCAGCGTTGTTCAAGTACTAAATCAACGCTTCTCGAGACGAGATTTATTTTGGCTTGTCCACAAGAGAAAACATCCGAGGGTCACAATCGACCGGAATGGCAACTCTAATAGGGATCAGTACTTGTAAGCTGTGAAGTTGTGATTCTGGACTCACTGGTGTCTATTTTGTTTTAAGTAGATGACCCTCAAGATTAACATGTGTCCGGTTGTGCCGTATGGATTTAGTTCAGTTGTTTACCTTATCATTGCTATTTACATTAGCCTATCGTTACGGATCCAGAGAAGCACATAAAGCACAACAACTCTCCTTATGACAGAATTCAATTAATCCTAGATGTTTTCTTAGATCCGTTAACAATAGCACAACAAGCCGCTATTGTTTTCGACAAATATCCTCTATTTCTTCTCGAAATTCTCAATTTAATCATAGAAAGATATTCATGTTCTTGCGACACTCTCTCGCTGGTCCTCCATACATGAATATAAACTTTTCGAAATCTGTTGAAAACCCAAGTTGGTGGATAACCCTGTCCTGATTGTCCTTTAGGATAGCATATCCGTCAGCTTTTACATAAACCTTGATCATGGCTAGCGGTAACTAGGAAGCCATGATATAAGTATAGCAGGGAAAATATTCCTCGGGAATTATAGCGCATGTCTTTGACGTTATGATGTCTAGACGATCACATCAAATCCGCACTATCTGATAACTATACATCAATGTAATATAAGCACTACAAGTACGCACAAGAACTCCAGCTTTCCCTAATTTATCAAAAAAAAAAATTAATCAATAATTAGACACTGCTCCCTTGAGAGTTAATTTGAATGCTCATAATCATAACTATTCAAAATTTATTTTATATAATCATGATATATGTGATCTACTGCAAGGGAACACAATCGAACACGGTTTCAGAAGTATAAGTTTATACAAAAGTATAAGTTTATATCATTATGTTATGAAGTTATGGTACACCATCAAGCTTAGCTTACAAGTCTGGTGTAAGGATGTTTTCTGACATGTGTTTTCTTCCTCAAAAAAAGAAAAGCGAGATAGAGCGATCGGCAACAATTCGCTTGTGATCAGATTCATGAACTAGAACTTTCAACAGAGCTGGGAGTTGGTTGGCCTTTGTTTCAATTCGCTGGTCAATAACTTCAGACCCTCAACTGCAATTTCAAAGATGGGCTTGACTCCAGAGCAGCAGGCTAAGATAGTACGTTGGGATCTCAGAGCAAACATCCTTTGCCACCCGCTTTGAACTAGAACGCTAACAGCACTAATAGGATGAAAACAGACGGAAAGCTCTCGAGAGGTTAAAACAGAGGGGGATAGTATCTGGGTCAGTTGTCAATAAGGTTACAAAGCCGACAGTACCCACGGGCACGAGGGACATTTTGTCTACTATAAAACTCAC
Organism: [Candida] freyschussii; assembly: GCA_003707735.2. NCBI lineage: Eukaryota > Fungi > Ascomycota > Saccharomycetes > Phaffomycetales > Wickerhamomycetaceae > [Candida] freyschussii. Next base: position 135,070 of record PPLE02000011.1, on the reverse strand, counting down.
AGATGAACAGAGGAGAAAAATTGAGCAAAATCGACAAAAGGCACTTGCAAAATTGAAAGAGAAACAGCAGAATTTCAGGAATGCCTCAACTAATGAAAATCCGTCCTTGGTGCGAAATAATGGAGTTGATTCATCATCAGGCACCAAGTCAAGATATAAACCGTCTGTGGTTACCTCTGAATATATCGAGTACGATCTGTCTAAAATGAAGGACTCAAAAGGTGGATTCATCGGAGATGACCCTTCAACGTCAAATAAACAAGAAAAAACATTTGATGAATGGAAAGAAGAACAGCGCGTGGTGCGAGATCTCCCTCCTCCTATCGATATGGAAAACGCCATCAAGTGTTTTGAATGCGGCACCTATGAAATTGATCAAAAACTATGGGAGGTTTTCAAATGTCGGGTTTGTAGAAGATGTGCAAAGAACAACCCCGATAAATATTCTCTACTTACAAAGACAGAGTGTCGAGAGGATTATTTTTTAACAGATCCAGAATTGGAAGATCAGTCGCTACTAGCGAGAATGACAAAGCCCAATCCTCATAGCAAGTTCAATAGGATGCAGTTGTTTTTGAGGTATCAGGTTGAAGAGTTTGCTTTCAAGAAATGGGGTGGTGCCGAAGGATTGGATAAAGAATGGCAGCGTCGTGAAGAAGGAAAAATACAGAGACGTGACAAGAGATTTGAGTTGAAAATGAAAGAAATGCGCAAGAAGACACGAGCTGAAGAATATAACCGTCGTTTGCGGGAGGGGAAGTTTAATGAGCACAAGCACGAGTGGTCGACTGCAATGACGGGCGAGAAAAATGAGGATGGACTTAACGTGTTGAAACGAAGATGTATTTCCTGTGGAATGGAGACCGAGGAGGTGATGATATAGAGGCTAAATAATTCAAACGGGGATATCGCATGGTAACAAGGATATACACAGAACGGTACCGATAACTACAAACGTAGTCTCAACTAGATCCTAAAGCAAATTTCTATTGGAGAATTCCATATCAAAAGTTATAAAATTAGGTTTTGGTCACGTGCTTTCGGTTAAAAACGTCAACAAGGGCAAAGAGCTGCGGATCGCTTATCAGTAAAAAGTAAACAAAAGATCGACAAATTTCAATTCGACAAGATTCTCTTTAAATTGTCTGAAATTTCCTGAGGAAACAAGAAGTTCTTTTCTTTTAGTGCACTTCTATTGTCGCATACAGTAACGGTCGGATATGGCTGACCATCCACTCTCCACAGGGCCTGCTCCATACCTGGATGTCCCTCCATACGAGGCTATGACGCAGCAAATGCTCTCCATTTCATCAAGACGTAACTCTATCAACTCAGCACATATGACGACAGGAGGCTCTCTTCTAGATATCTTCAAACCTGATCGTGGAAATGATGTTGAAGACGATGAAGATCATCGCGTTCATCCTGAGCAGTCACCTCTTTTGAGCAACTTGAGAGATCCCAACTACACTCTGCAAGGTAATGATCCAGACCTTATTTCATCGTATCCTTCCTTCCCATCGAAAAGTACCTCTTTGGCCAATTTGAAACGAATGAGATCACATAACACAATCAAGCATGTCATTAGTACCGGTGCCCTACCAGAAGTGGAAACTACAACAACTGAAGAGTTCAAAATATTATCGAAATACTCTACTCCATTGGTTATCACTTTCTTGCTTCAGTACTCTTTGAACGTTGCTTCTGTATTTAGTGTTGGTAGAATTGGAAAGACTGAGTTGGCAGCCGTTTCATTGGCAGGTATGACAGCCAATATCACTGGATACTGTCTTTTCCAGGGAACTTCGACTTCCCTAGATACTCTATGTGCACAGGCATATGGTCGTCGCGATTTCAGAGTCGTGGGACTTCATTTTTTGAGATGTACAATCTTTATGTTTTTGTTATTCATTCCGATTTCCATTATATGGATTTTTTTGTCAAAGCCCATCTTGGACTTAATAGTGGACGATGCTCATTTGGCCCAATTGGCGGCTAAGTATCTAGGTATCTTGGCAGTTGGTCTTCCAGGTTTCATTCTTTTTGAGACTTTGAAGAGATTTCTTCAAGCTCAAAACATTTTCCATGCATCTACATATGTCATTTTATTTGCTGCTCCTTTCAACGCCTTTTTGAACTATTATTTAGTATGGGGAAATTTTGGATTAGGATTTATTGGTGCACCAATTGCCATTGTATGCACAAACTACCTAATGGCTGGATTTTTGTGTCTTTATGCTATTTACGTTGATGGATATCAGTGCTGGTGTGGGTTCTCTCGTGATGCCCTGAGAAACTGGGGAAAGATGATTTCTTTAGCTGCAAATGGTTGCCTTGGTGTATTAAGTGAATGGTTGGCTTTTGAAGTTTCCACGTTGAGTGCTGCAAGATTTGGAACAGTTGCGTTAGCTTCTCAAAGTGTCATCACGACGATTTGCATCTTATTGTATCAGGTTCCATTTGCTATCAGTATTGCAGCATCAACCAGAATTGCCAATTTTATTGGTGCAGCATCGAAGAGGTCATCAATCACAGCAGTGAAAGCTGCAGTCATACTTTCGTTGGTTGTTGGTTGTGCCAATGCCACTATTTTAACTGTGTTTAAATACCGAGTTATAGAACTGTTCACTTCGGATGAAGAAGTGATAACTCTTGCATCAAAGATCATCCCATTAGGGGCACTTTATCAAGTCAATGACTGTTTATCAGCCGTTACTGGTGGTATATTGAGAGGTCAAGGCCGTCAAAAAATTGCAGCTTTATGCTCTTTGATTTCATATTACGTGATTGCATTACCAATTGGGTTCTGGTTGGCATTTGGTCTTCATATGAAACTATTCGGGCTATGGTGTGGGTTATGTCTTGCAATTTTCTTGATCTCATTGTTACAATTGTTAAGCGTCATTTATTCCGATTGGGAACACATAATTAGTGAGTCATTACAAGACGCTTTAGCGGAGACTCAATACGGGAACGAAGTCAGATCCGTTTTGTCTCATATTGATGAAATCTGAAACCACTTTGTGGAATTACCATTTACCCTTTTTTTTTTTTTTTTTCCTACTAATAAATTCAATTGAAACTCTTTGCATGATTTCGTAGATCCTATACACATCGAGCTTGACTTCCCACCTGCCCTATAAACAAAAACCCGTATTCTCCCATGAACAATGAAACAGAGTTAAAAAGCACAAACAGTAAATAAAAAAAAAAGAAGAAAATCAACAACATACGTAATGGCAAGTGATAAGTAGCTGGATGGAAGGAAAGCAAGAAGGGGTATTTTTTTAATGTTGACTTTTTTTTTGACATTAAAGCTCCAACTGGGAATGACTATAGCATGTGCCTGGACTCTATAGTGAATCAGTTGGCGTCATTGGTGGAGTGAACCCATCTTTCCTAGAATAACCTTTCATGGGGTTCATCACACCAACGCCGACTGGACTCCCTCTTCTCGAACTAGGAGGTGTTGGCAAAGATCTCATAGGTGATGGTAATGGCGTTGAAAGGAATTTCTCACCGGTGAGGTTGTCACTGTCAAGCTTGATGAATGATTTGAGTATCTGTTGGTAGAATGTCTTGACCCCGGGGAAGGATGTGTAATGGTTAAGTGTGAAATCTGAGAGGTTGAGAACATTGTCGAGTATTAAGGACTGATAGTAGTTCAATTCCGTGGCTGTGAGATCCTGTGGGATTTGCAAGTCCGAGCAAAAATCCACCTGTGGATAGGACTGTTGTAGAATGGAGAAGATGACGATGGATAATTGAGATGGATGTAACTCTAGGAGCTTGAATTCAAAAAGTGATACTTCGGCAAGAAATCTTTTCAAATAAATGATTTCAATCTTTTCAGTGAAGCAATCACCATTGTTGTTCATTTCAAATTGTATCAAGTTGTTCTCATGGAATGTGAAGAGCCAGTTTGTCAATTGTGGCTCACACACGTCCCAGTTCAAAGTATCAAGAATGTGTTTTTCCATTTGTACAAACATACCTTCGTCGTACGTAGCATCACCGGACCCGTTGTTACACAATACAACGAGCTCACTTAATCTAGGGACTCTTGCCCTTGGGTTTGGCCCATGGAACCTTCCCCCCGGTGGGACATTAGTGTTATTGATAATGTGATTGCAACCTCCATAGGTCTTTGCGCTTAGCCATAAACAAGTTGCGAGCACCAATTGAACTTGTTCTCTGAGGACGATTCTCTTGGAGCAGTATCTATCAAAGATTCTTGCAGCCTGGTAGTAAATGCCTGATGTGACTTTAGTCTTGAGAGATATCTTGAGTAGAAATTCCAAGATTGGTTTGCGAAGGTAGGGTTTGACTTCTGGTTGTTGATTGAGAAGCTGGAGGTCAGGCTTGTAGTTAGCGGCGGTGTGGTATAGCGAGGAGGAGAGCTCGTCGTTATAGTCTTCGAGGGTCTGTCTGTGGGCTCTCAGTTCATTGGTGGAGACAACGAATGGGTAAGTTTTCTGCTTTGCGGTGACTTTGAGTCCAGCTGACATGGTGAGTGTGAAATGAGTGACTGAGGAACGTTCGATTCCATGGAGTGAGCGAAACTAGAGGATGTTTGCTGGAGAGAGGGAGAAGGGTACGCCGCTGGTGGGTATCGGGCAAGCCTTTATATAAATATATTGTATGGTCCTCTCGCAATTGGCCAAACCCCCTTTGGCATTTGCGTGTCTAAAATGTGTGCCTGTGGAATCCTGCGACATGCGCGTTCAGCGTATAAAAACACACACACAACCGGCATTGAATATAACGAGTGGAGGAAAAGTGTGAAGAGATAAGCAGCGGTGGAGATCAATCAAGGAATGGAATGCGGTATTGCCATATTGGCCAGGAATCCCTCTTCTGAACTGCCTGTAGAGACTTGTCTCAGCGGAACTATTTGTGTTGTTTATGGTTGTGTGCACTTAGTGTGTTTCTTCTACCAGACGCATTCCGGGCTAACGTTGACAAACAAACTTGGCAACTTTGTAAGCTCATTCCTTGCAACTCGGGAGCTCTTTTGGAGGCTCAAAGGGGCCGTCCACTGGTGTGCAATTACACACGGGCTCAGGCTTCTTCAGATCGACTACACCCGCACGCTTTCTTGTAGCTTATACTCCCTCCCGCACACATATCGGTATTTAGAAGCGTTACTCCTTTGGCGCAAATTTATGTACTTCAAAGGGCCAACACAATTGGGCCCTAGAATTTACCGGTTTTGATGTATATTGCCAAGTGTGGAGACAAGGATACACTCTGTGTGCGCTATGAGATGCACTTTGCCTCGATAATCAAAAGTCGTAAGGATATAACGTTGTCGATCGAGCAGAGCAGAGCGTGGCAGATACCTGACTTCCCAACATGAGTACCAAAGCCAACAACCCTCCTACTCAGATTTACTCAATAAACATATACATGAACAATTGGCTCTGGTATCTCTCAACTATGGGAACACTCCATTTCTAAGGCCATTTTCGATCAAACAACAACAAGAAGGAGCCATATTCACAGCTTCCGACTTCCGACTCACACGACTCCACAAATCAACACAAAACACGCCCTCGGATTACCTCTTTAGGAAATACACATCTCTCTCTCTATATGTAATTTTACGATCCACAAAGGCGCAGAGAGAGAGAGAGAGAGAGAGAGATACGCTATCCACACGAGAGAGCTGGTGGACACATGAAGCAGAACGCCGACCAACCACCTCCGACACCAGGATTGGCATCTTGGGCGTTCAAGTCCCTTTTCAACAGACAGACTCCAATGTCAAAGTACAACGCTTTGAAGAACGAGACACAAAGGTCACGATTGAAACTGTCCGATGACACCCATGACTCCACAACCGACGATACTTTCCATTACAAGAGATCTTTGAGATCACGGACTAGAGACGACTCGGCGCTTGGTAGGAAAAACGTGAGCTGGGGTGGTGAAGATCAGAGGATTAGAACAAGATCCTCTAGCTTTGCAGAATCAAATGATATAAATTACTACAGAGACAAAGAGCTCATTCCTGACTATGATACTAGTTATACCCCACTCAGACGTACAAAGAGTCCATATGCTTCAAACACTTCATTGCCGCAAACATTCCCTGGTAAATTTCCGAGCCCATATGTTCGAAAAGACAATGTCCTAAGTTCGTCTGCCTCTAAGAACTTGAGAGACGCCAATATCAATGCTGAAAAGAATAAAAAACTGGAGATGGATTCCTCTCCGCCAGACATAATTCCTAATTGGCATAGTTTGAAAAGAGACTCAACGGTGGGCCCAACTGCTGATGAAGTTGCAATCTTGAAAAGTTTAGATCACAATACTCTTGAATTGGACAAGATCACCAAAAATGTTCAAAGATTGAAACTAGGTCATGATTCGAATCTGTACTTTGACAAAGAACTAGAAGGGAAGTATATGCATGTTAGACAAGAGTTGATCAATGAGTTGAAAAAGAGCAAGAAGCTTTATGATTCGTACTATAGATTTGCTAACAGATACAAGGAGTTGAAGCAGAAATATGAAAAATTATCAAAAGAGTCAAACTCGTCTCAATTGCTAAAGACATTAGAAGATGAATTGAAAGCGGTGAAGGAGGAGAACAGGGCACTTCTACAGAGAGTAAAAGAGCAGAATAGACAGCTTCGAGAAGAGGATTCAACTTTGCAAAACATTAAATCCACCTTGCTAAATTCATCAAACTTTGAAGTTACTCTGCGAAGAAAGATAAAATACCTTGAAGATAAACTTGAAAACGAACGCCAAGACTTCAAAAGGGAGAAGTTTGAATTGAAAGAAAAGATATACCTTTTGGAGATGAAGGCCAAGGATGATGAAGAGAGATTGAAAAAAGCTGAACGAAGATTGAGAGAGCTTGAGGACGTACGGGTCGACCCATTGAGCCCGAAAAAGGCCTCTAAGCACTTCTTCCAAGACGAGAATTTACACGAAGACACCATAGATAGATTGATCAAAGAGACTCTATAGATATTTGTGGGCTGGTTAAGCCGTAGTTGTAATCGGGCTTTTACCGAATCCCGAAGCGATTCAACTTCCGAAACAAAAACAGCTTTAAAAGGGCATAATTCAAACCCGGAAACAGTCCACAATCAACGAATCGCAACAGACTAACTGTTTGTTCCCATTTGCTTACCTAAAACACTTGACTGGATCCTTCGGGCTGTTGTACTTCTTTATTGATACCAACTCCCTTCGTCAGAAAAGTTATTTCATCTGAGGCATATTTACACAAAAGGTCTACAATTCCTTTGGATGGCTTAACACACACACACACACACACACAGACACGAACTTGAAACCATTTGAATTGAGATATGACATTGCAACTATCTTCTAAGCCGACCCCAACGGGGACACCGACTTTGCAGCAACAACACATTGATAAATCTAAAGCGTCGGGCTCTAAACGAATCGAAGTTGTCACGTTAGCTCTGGAACTACGTAAAAAGCTAGGTCCACAATGGGATAAATATCAATCTTCAGTTGCCTTGTTTTTAGTTGGTCGACTCTCAAGAAATGAATTAACCAAGTTACTCAGCAACATCTTGACGGACTCCAAAATGGTACGAATGCACAATCAGTTACTATTAGCAAACCTTGCCAACGCATTACGAGATGAGCCTAACTCAACCCAATCAAAATACTCCTTTGGATCAACGTCTAAAAAAGCTGTCAAGAAGGGCGTCAAACAGTCTAGTCAATATGAAAAGTTGAAAAAGGATATCATGAGCTTACCAATACGGGAGAGACATAGAATCAAAATGATAACAAGAGACTCTGGGAAGCACAAGATGGCAAACTCTGCAATTACACTTACGAGACAACAACTTCTCCCGAAGATTCCCTACGTCAATGACAAGGAGAAAAACCTAACTGGGAGTACACTTGAATGGACACAGGATATAAACCATGGAATAAATACACCACTAGCCGTTGAAACTTTTGCCCTTCCTGACCCGGAACAGCTTAAAACGAGGATGCTTGGAATCGCAAGAGAACATGGAATCACTGGCGCTTTTAATAAAGATGCTGCAGAGATTATGTACCTGGGGCTCGAAATATACCTCAAAAATATTCTCGAGAGTGCCATTGATACAGTACGTTATAGGAAACGCAAATATACCACGAGTGAGATAACGGAAAGTGAACCGCCAACCAAGAAGCCAAAGGTGATTTTAACGACTGAAGATATGGTGGATACTTTCAATATATCACCGTATCTGATCGAGCCATGTGGACCTATCTACAGATTGAACAGTGTCTGTCTAAACGATGACGAGTACATTGAACCGGAGACTCCAGTTGATGACATTGTCAATATCAAACAGGACATTCGCAGCCAAATAACAACGCGCAATAATTCCCCACTGGCGCAGAAAAAAGAGGTCAAAGAAGAGTCTCAAACTTCTTCAGATGAAATAGGGGAAGTACATGAAGTTAACACAGGGACTAAAGAGGAGCTAAACCTCCTAATTCGTGATATCCTTTTAACGAACTAAAACACTACTGTGAAGTCGTCTATACCAAACCAATATTTGTTTTCCGTTAAATTTTAATCGCTTAAAGTAGAAATATCATTTGCGCGTTATTCATATCAACTTGCTATAAACTCTCTTTGCAGGAGCTGCGTCCACAGTCCGAGCAAATGTGCTCAATTCGAGCCATTTCAAAGTTTCCTCACTATCGGCGTCCTCAACATTACAAATAGTTACAGCTTTCGTATTAGCATACAGAGAATGAACCAACTGATACATCGGATGACTGAACTCTTGAGTGCTTATTTTCCTCTGGAAAATCTTATTCATGATGTTATGTATCAAATCAAACGACTCAATACGAGAGAGATTCAGAAAATACACAGCAGATGAAAATGACTTCGAAGGAGACTGTCCCTTCACAGTGAGTTTTATAAGTGTTGAAGAGTCTTCAAATCTCTGGTGCTCCGGACATTCCATTGAGATGGATTTTTGCGCTGGAGACACCAGCATTCTATTTTCAATCTTGATCTCTGATGGTTGTGAGGTTAGCAAGTCAATGACACCATTAGGAGTTATAGAGAGAAATTGCGTTTCATATTCAAAATTCCATTGCTTTGATGTGTACCTATCTTCCCGCTCTTTGAGATTTTGAAAACTTGTCCGCAACATTGAGCCAATCAAAGAATCGTCATTTTGTCCCACAATAATGAAAGAGGCATTGCAGCTATTCAGCACACTTTCTACCAAAGAGCATGTTTCTTCGGCAATATGAGAATCTGTCATTGTAGGCTTGTAGATCCTGTTGAAACGATAATGCTTACCTGAAAGGGAAAGGAGATGGCATTCAGGATCATGTTCGTCTTCAGTGATAAGAGCCTTTGGGGTCCCTGATTCTAAGACCCGAATATATACTCTTTGTTTCCCAACAATGTCCTCAATGGAGCCTTCAATTCTTCTTCTAAACTGGCATTCCTTGCGCAGCTTCGTCACAGAGTCTTGATATTTTGCATCAATTTCTTTAGCTTTTTCACTAACTTGAGTTACTTCAATATCCATTTTGGAATTCTCCATTATCAATTCGTTTTCCTCGGCTAGAAGACTATTTGTAGTTGCCGCCATAGAGCATTTGAATTTTTCCTCCTCTTGAATACGAGCTTCGACGTCCAAGAGCTCAGCAGAGAGCGCCTCAAACTCCTTCCGAGTAGTCTCTAGGTCCTGCTTCAGATTATGGAGCTCATTCGTTCTTTGTTCGTATAACTTCGAAAGCTCTTCCCCCTTCTCCTCTTCGAGTCGAATTGTTCGGTCTAGACTTTTCTCGAGCTTTTGTTTTTCATCCTCAAAGATCACACTGTTATTCTTCCTTAAATCGCCTACGACTTTAGAAACGTGCTTGAGTTTCTGTTCCATTTCAGCAATTTCCTTCATAGATTCGTCATCCTTGTAGTCTCGGGCATTTGCAAACTCATGTTCCATCATACTCTTGAAGTCATCCAAGTCCTTCATCAACTCACTCTGATACTCTCTGAGTTTCAAAGTAAGGAGTTGTTCTGTATGGTGATGCTCCCGGACGTTATTCTGTTTTGTACTTTCCACCTTGTGTTTGATATTGATCAAGCTTACCTCGGCATCACTGATGTTGACCTTGAGCGAGCTTGCCTTTTTGAGCATATTATTTCGTGACAGATCAAGCTCCTCAGTTTTCTTCTTCCCTTCTTCTATCTTTATATCAAGCTCATGCAATTTATCCTTCTCAACTTGGATCATCTTGGTAATTCTCTCCCCTAGAGCCATCTCGCGTTTAGCAACGCTCGGGTCTTGCAAGGCGAACCCGCTCTTGGACTGCCTGCTATCACTCGACTGGATGCTAGATGCTGCATGTGAGATACTCCTTATCTTTTCTCTCATTTGTGGTGGTATACTCAAGCGATTGAGGGTGGGTATACCAGTTGCAGGCTTCCTTGTCTTCCTTATATTCAATCTTGGAGCAGCGGTCTTGGTGGAGGAAGCTTCCTTCTGTGAGAAAGTAGGCGAGTGGTTTATCATGTCTGTAATCTCATCGAGCGCCTTCCTGTTCTTGATGGGTGGCGACTCATGAGTGAATCGAGCACTCGATACAGGAAGCTTTGAGTTTGACATTTGATGTATGTGATACGTCAACTTCCAACAAAAAAAAAAAAGGAAAGTGACGAGGTTGACCCTATACTTTGAATATCTGGGAAACAGACAGAGCAGCGGCTTTGATGAATGTCAGCCAGTTGCCGGCTCTTCGTTATTGTAAACCACAACTTTTGTTGATCTTTCGTTTTGTTTTCATTTAGCGCTTCTTTCCAAAACACTGGAAATGGGGTTGTTGCTATAACAACCGACATATATCGGCAGCTTACATAACCAAAAACAACAAAGCATACTTTCACTCTAAATAACTATTATAGAATAGTTAACCATTATTGATTTTTCCCTTCTTTCCATATGTGAGTCGACCGACTGGCCACGGCTATGATCAGAGCGGGCAATTCCTTCTTCAAATGGTTTTCAAGTCTTCAGCAGCTCAAGATCTTCTATATGTCATGGATTTTGGATCACTGGATCCAAGTTCCTGAGTTTGTTTGTAACGTCTTTTTATGAAGCTTAATAACTTCATTTTTACGTTTCTTTTTTTTGCATCATAGAACTCATAGACTCTGCTTCCTGGTTGGAAAAAATGGTCCAAATTCAACACTCGTTCACAGGTAGCTTCGGGAGAATAGCCATGAGATGTTAAGCAAGTGTCGATTTCGTTGATCAAGTCTTGACTGAAGACACAGTCAGGCAGCGTCTTGAGAATACCAGGATGGCTGTGAATATGTGAATAGATCACCTCAAGTTGACATCGTTTGGGATCAATAATAATAATGAGCTTGGATTCACAATGCTGAATTTTGTGCCTTTGGAGATATACCCGCTTGACTGGTTCACTTCTTGCTACTTTGTTACTATTTCTGAGAGATTTCACGTCCTGGTGACATTTCAACGAATACTTAAAAGCTCCTGAAGATTTTTGTTCTCGGCCTGTTGTACCAACAAACTTATAACCAGTTTTCAACAAAACAGCATCCAAAAGTTGCTGCTTTACATTATCACATTGTTCAGGGGTCATAAGTTGAACTTAAGATGTGGTTTGATTGTTGGATACTTGACGGTCCGGAAGATCAATAAACCTGTCACGGCCATCCCGATAGTATGCCTGGACAAGGTTGGTTTCTGAAATTTTAGAATCCGAAATATGGGTCAAGAAAAGGTCGTATTCACCACTTCCGAATCTTTTGATGTTTTCATAATTTGGACTGCCAGCTGGTTCTGATTTTCTCTTTTTATTTCTACAGCTTATACAGGTTTTCATGAACTCACCGTTTGGTTTTTGAGGGAAGTTGGACGTAGTCTTCTCCTTCCTTTTATTGCAGCCGCAACAATATGCAGTTTCCTATGGCATGATAACGAAGATTTAGCGTAGTCCCTGTCAGCAATTCGCCTGATTGGTCACTACGTTTTCAGCGGCTTTCAATAATATGGTGCAGGATACTAAGGTTTGGTAGGTATATTCCTATTTCTACAAAATTATACGCGTCTTTTTTGACGCGTGATCTATTGGAAAGATGTCACTGGCTCAAAACCATATATGGTGATTTAGAACTGAAAGCATTTGAACGATGGCTTCCGTATCACCGTTAAAAGCTTGGTTAATCCTTCCAAAGAAGATTCTGTGTAATTTCGTCTACAATGAGTGCATAGATGATGTCAAAGATGTCGCTTGGTCTATTTACAAGTTTCATGAACATTTAGCGCAATGAGATGCGATCTGGTATGACAGACAATGTGGAAAAGCATGGAGGGCGTTGACTGCAATCTCAAGAGAGAGAGGGTGTTCAAGATAACCGGTTGTTTATCTTGAGCTGAGATGATAACCAGATCATCGTCCAAACGCAGTGGCCTTTACTGCCCACCAAAGAGAAGACACTAAAGCCCATCACCCCAGCGGAGGATTTTCAGATCGATACATAAGTTTCATCATGAGAAATCATTCACCGAAACATTACGAGTCATGGCAGGTAATGCAACCCTTATACCGTCAATCTCCTTGCTCATTTTGATGCAACAACCAAGTCTTGATGTCTCTGTCAACCCGAACGCCAAGTCAAGCATATCGTTCTCGTCATCATCCGGCTCCGGAAGCCTATCGTAATACTCGGGATCAACGATGACATGACACGTGGAGCAGGCACATGAACCACCACATGCTCCCTCCATGTCTAGATTATTATGCTGTGCAATATCTAGAATGCTATCACCTTCTGCCACTTCATAGGTAAGCTGCTCGCCCTCCTTTGTGATGAAAGTTACATGAAGCTCTTCACCAGGCTTCGGCTTGTGTACATGACCATGGCTGAGTATAGCCGTGTTGTGTAGATTTCTAATCAGAGGAATCTGATTGGAAGCTGGTCTTATAGAACTCGATAGGGTCTGCCTTGGCCACCGAGTCACTAACCCCCTGCTTGATGCGGGCTTCGTCAAGCTCACCACAGCCTTTAACATCTTTAGCTCAATAGATAATAGGATCTACCGTTTGAGATCTCTGGCAGTTGCAGCTTTTAAATGACAAAAGAGTAGTAAAAAAAAAAAAAAAAAAACTGTATGTGCTTCGAAATCCGAAGACGGGAGTCATGGCTCGTAATCATTGTCTCCCGCTTTCGGAGTTCCGAGGAAGCTTAATGTCACATGACCAAGTCGGAAATACCTGCGCTTTTAGTAGAATTCGGGAGGTTACAGAGAAGGAGAACTGCGAGATATAACAACTTCCTTGATATACAACTAAGGGATGTCAAGCCAGGGCTTATTAGATGCTGCTAACAGCGAGTTGTTCAACACCTACGAAACAGATTACCAAGTGGCTTATGCCGAAGCACAGCAGAAACTATCACAAATCCGTGACTTGGACGGTGGTATGTATATGCGATAAGTGCGGAATATGTGTTATATGGGCTAACCTGAATTAGAGCCACGTCGTGAGGCCATGAAAGCTGTGGAGAAGGCAACTGATGAATGTATTGAAATCGTAAGTATCTTGGCGAAATGATTTCTATTAGCTGGTGATTACTGACATCCTTAATAGCTTGACCAACTAGCTATAGAAGTCCAAAATATCCAATCTGGTGCTAGGTCCGCTTATAATGCCAAGATCAGATCATATCGCTCCGATGTCGAGAAGACAAAGAAAGAGCTCAAAAGGCTCATGGATGATGAAGACAGAAGACAGTTACTGGGATCCAACAATTATAGTAAGGACGCTCAGCGTTCGCAGTTGTTACAATCAAATATCAGCTTAGAGAGAACCTCGGAGAGATTGAGAGAGACTTCAAGAGTGGCCTCAGAGACTGAACAGATCGGTTCCAATATAATTCTTGATTTAAGAAGCCAAAGAGAACAGTTGCAGAACTCAAGACAAACATTGTTTGAAGCCGATGGCTACGTCGATAGAAGTATTTCAACGCTCAAATCTATGACGAGACGAATGGCTGCAAACAAGATTATAACATACGCTATAATTGCTGTGTTGATTCTTTTGATATTTTTAGTGATTGTGAGTAAGTTTTGGTGACCAATTTTAATTGATTTCAGGTTGTTATCATCGATTTCTAGTTACTTAATTTCTATATATTTAGCCAATGGAGTATTACGAAGGACTCCTTAAGTGTGCGCCTCAAATTCCTCACTTGAAAACGGCTCATCCTCGTCCTCATTCTCATCGTTTGTTTGGAAACGGCTTATAGCGTTTCTGATCTGTTCCAGCATGTACTTTTCATTATCTCCATCGCTTTCATTTGATGCAACGTCGTCTATAGTCTTGGTCGAAGTTCTGGAAAGGGAAGCACTTGGTGCTTTAGATCTGAGATTGATCGTGTATGCATTGCTCTCGTCCTCACTTAGCTCTAAAAGGTCCGCCGTAAGCATGGCCAAAGACTTTGTGGATCTGCGTCTTTCTAAACGTCCTGGAATTGGCGTAGCAGAATGCTTTGGGAAATATGACTCTAGATCCTCGTTAACTACCTCAGCCAGAGGTGTCTTGCCGAGTGGTCCTTTCATTTTTAACCCTGTATCTTGGATGAGTTTGGCCACTAGCCCAGTCCAACCACATTGATGAGAAGCACCGAGTCCCCTTCCTGAATCACCATCAAAGTATTCATAGAATGGAACAAAATCTTTAAAGTGCTCATCGTGGCTAGCCCTATGGTCATCCCCATCACAAGGGCGGTTCCCCGTATCCTCATCAGGGAGGAAGATGTTGATTAAGCGATGTTGAATAAATTCTGCAACCTGGGCCAAATTCATCATGTCACCTGAGCCCGTTGGACACTCTACTTTAAAGTTTGGACCATAATAGAGGAAAAATCTCTGAAGCGATTCAACCAAGAGGAAATTTGTAGGGAACCAAACCGGACCCCTCCAATTGGAGTTACCACCAAACAAACCTGAGTCTGATTCACCTGAGAGATATGTAATGTTGTACTCTTGCCCATCAACATACCAGCTATAAGGGTGCTTTTCATGATACTTAGACAAAGATCTGATACCAAAATTTGATAAAAACTCTGACTCATCAAGCATTCTTCTCAAAATGGCTCTCAACCTGTCTTCACTCGCTAAGGCTAAAAGCAATCTCTCCCCAACACCTTTTTGTGACATACTTGCAATGTTTCTAGTTGCGACCTGCGATTTCTTCTCAATGAACCAGTTAAGCCTCTTTTTGAAGCTCGGAAATTTGTCTAGCAACTGGGGCTCCAAGGTCAACGTTGCATATAATGGAATCAATCCAACAAGAGATCTTATAGGTAGTTGCTGCTTAACGCCACCATCCCATGCTATAGCATCATAATAAAACTCGTCCTCTTCATTCCAGAGCGACTCCTCCTTTAAAGTAGTGCCATCCTCAGCTGTACTACCAGTGAAAGTCATAGCATCTGAGATGAGTAAGAAATGCTCGAAGAACTTGGAGGCAATATCCTCATACACAGGCCTCTTCTTAGCTAGCTCCAACGCGATATTCAACATCTGCAAACAGAAGAAGGCCATCCATCCAGTGGAGTCAGCCTGCTCTAGTCTACCGCCTGTTGGCAATGGCTCCGATCTGTTGAAGACACCGATGTTATCCAATCCCAAGAAACCACCCTCAAACACATTATTGCCGTCATGATCCTTTCTATTGACCCACCAGGTAAAGTTAAGTAATAACTTTTGGAAGACTCTTTCCAAAAAATCATCATCTGTCCGCCCATACATTTTTCTCTCTAGTTTGTAAACCCTGAAAGTGGCCCATGCATGTACTGGTGGGTTAACATCGCTGAAGTTCCACTCATAAGCGGGAATCTGCCCATTTGGATGCATATACCATTCTCTGGTTAGTAGGTCTAGCTGTTTTTTGGCAAAATCAGGGTCAATGAGAGCGATTGGAACACAATGGAATGCTGTATCCCAAGATGCGAAAAAATTGTATTCAAACTTGTCCGGTAAAGAAAGAACATCATCGATATACATGTGCTTCCATTCTTTATTTCTCCCATTGGCTCTATTTGGTGGTGGCTTTGGCCCGACAGGGTCACCATTGTACCAATCTTCTTGAATAAAATGGTAAAACTGCTTAGTCCATAACAAGGATGCGAAAGCTTGACGTTGAATCTGTCTTAGGTCATCGGAGATCGGGAAAGGTGTGATTCTCCAGTAGAAATGATCAGCCTCCTGCTCACGGCGTTCAAACATTTGATCGAATGCGGCTTCATTGATCTCTGTGACTTGATTACGAGTGAACTTGTATCTGATTGTAACATAGTCGTGAGCTGGAACACCGCCATCATCATCAAATGCAAACCAGGCAGCTGCCTTTGTTCCAACCAAATCAGGATTGACAACATCATCCTTTTCATCAACGATATAGCCATGGAAAGCATCTTTGGTATATTTCGACTCATTCTCTTTGTTATATAGTCTCTCTCTATTGGTTTCGTTCTCAGTAAAAAGCAACTGAGGTTCGACATCAGGATGATTCTCTGTCAAGCCAGGCGAAGGAGCAAATACAACTCGTCTTTTGCCAAATTTTTTGTGGTCAACCTCAATGACGTTCGACTCGTTCTGTTTCAAGATAGGTTTGTAATCATCGTGGCCCCATGACCATGTGTTTCTGTAAAACACTTGGGGAAGTAAATGTAACGGAGCTGGTTTATCAGATCTATTATAAGCCGTGATTCGAAAACAAAGTTCCTCATCGTCTTCTTTAGCCATTTCAAACACCACATCGAAATACTCGTTTCCAGAGAAGATACCAGTATCCACCAGCTCGTACTCCCTTTCTAATCTTGTCCGCTCTGCATTTGTCTTGACGAGATCTTCATACGGGAATCTCGCATGAGGATACTTGTACACGTACTTCATATAACTGTGAGTAGGTGTGTTGTCAACGTAGAAGTAAACCTCTTTAACATCCTCTCCATGATTTCCCTGCGGCCCAGTGAGTCCAAACGCCTTCTCCTTCAAAATGTGATCATGTTCGTTCCACATCGCTAAGGAGAAACACAACAACTGATGGTTATCACTGACACCGGCTAGTCCATCCTCACCCCATCGGTACACCCTGCTACGTGAATCATCAAATGTGAAGCTCTCCCAGGCATTTCCGTCGAAGGAATAGTCTTCTCTGACAACCCCCCATTGACGCTCGCTAAGATAAGGCCCCCAGCGCCTCCAGTATTTGGAGTGTTGACGATCCTCTTCCAGACGTTTTTCCTCAGCGGTGATCCCGGCAAGACTTGCCGTTGACTGAGTACGTCTAACCATGCTGCAATTGGATCAATTGGTATAGTTGGAAGATAAGTTTGGCGGCACGGGTAAAATAGTGATAATATATAGGGTTGATTTCTCCGGATGTTGCTCAAGTTCACTTGCATAGAACAAAAAGCCACGTTCCACCGATTAGATAAGCCCGCTTAAACTACATTAAGCCCGGGATTCCAATTCATGACATTCATATTATATATCTTTTTACTTTTTACTGTGCCTTCTTCAACTCGTTCTCGGCCCTTTTGGCAGCAATGGTATCTCTTATCACGGCCACCCGCATGGTAGCAAGCAAATTGTGGGCAGCATTCGAGTGTAAGTAAACACCACCGTTGAAAGCCTTAGTAGCGTCTTTACCCAAAGAGGCTCTTAATAACGACTCACCACCTGGATGTTCAGAAATGTAACCAGAAACATCGTGCACGATTCCGTTGATGATCACAAGCCCAGTTTGTTCTTTGCATTTTTCAATAAACTCTGACTTATCCCAAACAGGAAGATTTGTCAACGGCGTACCCCAATTGAGTTTGCGTCTCATTGCATCCAGCTTCTTCTGTTGTTGTTGAACAAGGCCCTGTTCGATGGCATTTTGTGAAAAAGTTTTTAGGTTATAAGCAAGACCGACTTTTGATGATGCCCATATTAGCAGTTTAGTAGGATCATATTGGTACCACTTGATGGCATTTCTATAGTCAGATGGAAATTCATGATGGAAGTTGTGATACCCTTCTCCAAATGTTAACAAGGCAGTCAAGACATGGTCTCTTGGTGTTCTTCTATCGTCAAAGGGTTGGACGCCGATCCAGTGAGCTAAAGAGTTCACACAGAAAGTTGCCTGTTGAATAGAGAAAGCCCTCAGAATACCACCGTACACGAAACCACCTTTGTAGTCATCAAAGAAATAACCACAGAAGAGTGTTGGAAAAATGTAAGACATAAACACCATGATGGCCAAATAGTGTCTATGCTGGACTCTGACAATCCAGTCATCAATCAAGTCCGAAATGTCTGCTCTGGCTTTGTACTTTGGGTTAGGCTTGACAAGCATCCATCCCAAGTGAGAATACCAGAATCCTTTTCTAGCATCATACGGATCTCTATTGGTATCTGTGTATCTGTGGTGGATTCTATGAGAGTGACCCCACCATTTGATAGACCCTTCAACGGCGGCTGCACCGAATAAGGCATAAAAGATTCTGAGTGGCCATTTGGCGTTATAAGCTTTATGTGCCCAAAGTCTATGGTAGCCACCTGTGATTGATATACCGCTTAATGAATAATGTATGACGGCAAATACAAGAGTTTGCCACTTGAGTGCTGTGTTGGCGGCAAGGATGAACCCATATAATGGGATTCCAAGAACGAGGACAAGATTCAACCAATTGATATGTTGATGCCAGTTTGATAGCGTCCACGGTTGTTCTGATATGTGCTTCGTCTTCTCCCATTTGGCCTTCTCAGCACGATCCTTCTCCAATATATCAGCGAGGCCAGCCTTTTCATCGAAATGTGGTTGTGTCATCTCTTTCGATCCCATCAACTTCCCAAAGCCGTTTACTATACGCTTAGTCTTCTTGTTCGTGCCCGCGGCGATAATGTTCGCCTGGAGGACGTCCACTGCTTCCAGCTTTTCGGTCATGGCTGCTGAGATGAGGACATTGCAAGGGAGATGGGTGTTTCCAGACAGGTTCAGCCTTTTTATATATATCTAGCAGTTTCCGCCGCATACCCAACAAAATTCAATTTGTTGTAATTTCCGATGCCCGAAAAGGGAAATGTGTCTTTCTCGTGCGAAGAAGGCATCTACCAATTTGCGGGTGGTGTGACAGAAACCCACGATGGGCGGTGGCAAAACTTCTCTGAGCCCGTCTCAATACAGTCGAGAGCAACCAGATATAGCATGATTCCTTGACAGTTGTGCTGGCTCACTAGGATCCTTGCGTATCCATAAAAGGTTCCTGTATCAATATCTACTGTGCAGTGTGCACTGTCCAGGTGCCCAGTTGTGCACTGTCTACGGTTCAGCCCAGAGTCAAACCCCAGTCCCCAAACCATAAGTAGCACATACAGCCCCACCATCGCCAAACTGTGCGCTGTTCAGGTACCGGATTACAAAATAGACCATCGTCTTTACCCGCACGTTTACCATAACTATTATATTACATCGCCAAACATTGAGCTTTTGCTTTTGCTCAATGGATGGCTTATACTCTTAGAAATTACAGCCATTATATATTTAAGCGTGTAACGGCTTTTCCTCAGCGGATATCACTGAAAGACATTGGAACTCATTGTTATAAGAAGCCTTCCATAGCCTCACTTTACCGTCGTCGCCTGAACTACTAAGAATAGTCCCTGTAAGGTTCCACGAAACACACCATACTTCTCCATGATGGTCATCGTGCTCGCCAGCTAACTCGACCTCTACATCAACCTTCGGAGCATTATGGTTGATGTTTTGGTCCTCATCATCATCTTCATCTGCGAGAGTTTTACTGTGTGATAACCGTTCTGTTAGCTTGAATATGCGTACTTTCCCATCTTTACAGCCAGTTGCCAATAACTGATAGTATCTCCCCATGGAGGGCGCCCATGATACTGACCTAATCAACCCAGAATGGTTGGGAAGTATAGCCGCCTGTACCAGTTTACCGGAGCTATCTCTGTTGTAAATAAAGCCTTGATCTAGCGCGCAAACCACAATCTTCTCCGGTGAGAATCTTGACGGACACCAAGCCAGAGCAAAATCTGATTGTAAGTGACTAGCCGGTGGGACATTAAGCACAGAGACCTCAGACGTCAAAGTCCAAGATCTCAAATCAGCAGGCTCCAGTGCATCATATATTCTTAGCACACCATCACTTCCGATAGCTGCTAGACGCAATCCCAAATGACTAGGAGCAAAAGCAACATCGTACAAGGGGCCTCTTGCGTCATTCAGAATCGCTAGTCTCTTCCACCGGCGTCCACTACCGTGAGGTTCATCTGGATCTTCTTCCCATAACCTCACAGTCTTGTCGTAAGAGACCGAGGCAATAATCTTTCCAAACTCTGGAGATGCCCAGCTCAATTTCACGATGGAAGAGTCGTGTGCCTTCCATGAATCGTTGAGCACCCATTCGTTTGTGGTGGAATCGAGATCAAATACCTTGATGTGCTGATCACTCGAACACGTGGCTAATTGCTTCCCGTAAAAGTCATACTCGACATCGTGGATAAGCTCCTCGTGATTAGTGGCAAAGGGCTTCATCCTTTCCACTCGTTTGCGCAATCAACGACAATGTTTACTTATAGAAGGCTTCACCAAAACCGCTTTGTGATATGTATTTCAGTGGATGTCCGGATGTTTGAGTGTTTCGCGAATATCCAACGGTGTAGGTATAACGTTATTGTTATGCCTTTGACGTTGAGAGAGAAGGCGGTGGTTTTGCGATTGTTCATTTTGCCATTGAGCGTTGCTAATTAGAGGTGGAAATGATATCGCTTTTACATGAGCCAGAGATACTGGCGAGGATTGGTGGATACCTCAGCATTGAGGACCGACTAAATTTCGAAAATACAGATAAGCTCATCAAACAGGCATTGGAACCGCATGATGTCAGTTACTTCAAGAAAAGGCTTGACCGGGCATTGATCATCTATGATCCCAACTACACTGATGATTTGCTCTTGGAATATGACGCAACGAATGTTTTCAACCTCCACAAAACTTCAAATCCGAAAGCGACCTGCATCATGATTTTGAGCCATCTATCGCCTTACTTACAGAGATTACGAGGCATTGATGTTGATGATTTCGAATCACTGTTTGAAGGAAAGATGATGTCTGAGCAGGATAAGGCCAAGATTCTTGTCAGCTTGCGGAAATTTATTGAGATTGATGATGCCGATATGGAGTATCATACCTATATGAGTGACAAAATACGAAGCGTGCTGAAATCTTTTACTAAACTAAAATTTGAAGAGCTAAGGAGTAATTTTGAGAGGAAAGAATATTCCATAGTGTCACTTTTAGTGGAGACTTTGAATATTTTGGATCAAGAGGAGCTAGTTGTAGAGTTCTTCAAACAAGAAAACAAGTTTCCCCTCGATTTTTTCCCTCCAACCATACTAGATTCAGGAAACCAGCTCCAGACGGAAGCTCTCTCAGGTATAGTGGCGGACCTCTTGGATTTTTTCAACACCAAATCGAAAATAATCGATGAATGTTTCGGACAACAATTGCCTGTGATGTTGATATACATGGAAAACATTCTGGAAAAAGACATCATATCGGGTTACTTCAACAGAGAATGCGAGAAGAAGATTGAGATAGCTCCAATGATATACTACGAGCTCCTTGTAAACTTTGTGCCAAAGCTAAACGACTCAAAGAATGCAGGCGAGAATTACAGGACGATGGTAGCAACATTTATCAATTTATACTTTGAGCCAATGATTGTCAAGTTCCTAAATGATACCCTCGTACATTTCGAGAGTCGTGCTATTCATGATATACAACAGTTTGAAAAGGACTCAGATGAACAACTGAAACAAGAACAGGATAATATCTATAAATCCATCTTGAGTGAATACAACACCGAGGAAGTCAAGACCAACAAATTCGAACTGTTGACAAGTTTTACAAAGATCTTCACAAAATCTAACAATAACTCTAATGAAATCAAGTTCAAGTTGAACTTTGAAATTATCAACAAAAATTTGAAAAATCTGAAAAACTTTATCAACTTCGAGCTCTCATGCGACATCATCGCACAAGCAAAGGCACAGGTTGAGAGTGTATGCATATTTGAAAATATTGAGAACTCAATACTGGATAAACCTAGGATCAATCAGCAAATTGAGCAGATATTTATCAAACTCATCACAATACTGGAGAAATATCACATTAAACCAGGCTTTGAAAAAGCCATAGACATATTGAACAAATATGATCCGACAGAGTTCAAATCTCTGGAAAGTTTGGAAACGGTTAATACGGTGGAACCACTAGTCAAATTCACTGAACTGATCAACATAGGTGACTTGATTTATCAAATGACTGAGATTTTTTACCAAAATGAGCTTGTCCAGAGAAAAGTGATAGACAAGAGCGAGTTTCTGAACAATGCTAATCAAACCAAGAAACATTTCGAGTCCACATTGGACGGGTTTGTCGCTAATGGATTAAATATCGGAATCGACAAACTGATGGATGAAATAGAGTTTTTTTACAACACCATTCAACTCCCCAACGATTTCAATCCGAAGCCTACAGATATGATTAAGGCAATTGATGGTCCAACAAAATGTGCCAAAAAAGTTGTTGAGCTTCTCTCTAATCATATCAATTTACTTAATGGCACCACGGAAAAGGGAGTCATTGATGTATTTCAGCAGGAAATTGGTGAGAGATTTTTCCAAGTCATTGTAAAGAACATAAAAAAAAGGCAAATTTCCACCGATGGTGCTATAATCCTTATCAGTGACCTCAACCTATATTATGACTTTATTGTGAACACACTAAAACAAAAGAACATCACCCCGTTGTTTGTTGGCCTCAAAGAGATTGGACAGCTCTATTTGATATCGAGTGAGGACTCTAAAGAGCTGGGCAAGTTGATTGGTGATTTAAGTAAATTCAATGGTATTTTCAAGCAAGAGGAAAT
Source organism: [Candida] freyschussii (assembly GCA_003707735.2). Classification (NCBI taxonomy): domain Eukaryota; kingdom Fungi; phylum Ascomycota; class Saccharomycetes; order Phaffomycetales; family Wickerhamomycetaceae; species [Candida] freyschussii. The sequence goes on along the minus strand of PPLE02000011.1, from coordinate 112,071 downwards.
CTATGAATTTGTCACCAAAAGAACCGATTGGCTGAAAGTTAAGAAAGACGTTGAAAGGGCAATGTACGGTTTAGGAATAACAGATTGTACAATTACGTGATTTCCGACCACCATATTGGCAGAAAATGGATAAATATATATCTATGTACTAAAACTAGCCTTCTATCCCTTGATCACTTTATCATAGTATACCCAAATTTCACCAAGGTAGTCAAAAAGAACTTGTTGTACTTCGTCATACTCAACAAGGGTTCCCATATAGAAAGGATCATCACTGCCACCAATTCTATCATAAGCACAGTAAAGGTACCCTCCGCACCCAAACATGACATCCCAACCGGAGGCTGGTTCTCCCATATCATTATTAATGACACGTTCTTGTGGCGGAGGTACTAATACTGCAGAAATCTTCAGTGGACCAACATATGTTTCTCTCAACTGCTCTGCAGACTCAAAAACATTTTTGTATAGATCCATCTTAATATCGTCCTCAGCTGCTTCTTCTCTCTTACAAGTAATGAACCCGGAGTTCATCCAGAGAAGGGTATGATCGTCAAGCCCCGAGAGGTGAGCCGGGTGAGTCGTACAGAGCATATGAGATCGTAGCTTTGAACGTCTTGTGTCGTCAGAGTCACCTATCAATCTGTTGGAGTTTGGATTGAGGGTACCAACCGCACCAACACCGTACTTGTTCATATAGTAACCTTCATCGCCTGCAATGGTGAAACCAAGCCAAAAGAGCTCTTTATCACCGTGCACTCTTGTCGTGGCAGCATGCCACATCTGTAAAATGTTAATGAAAAGAGTACCTCTCATGTGTTTCTTCTTATTTATGGCAACCATACCAGACTCTTGAACGTGTTTGTATTCCTCGCCAAAAAATCTATTGTTCATTGTGAAGTTAGTCAGTTCTGGAATATCAAAGAACGCCGAATCCACTCTTGTCGGTAACAGTTTTTTGAAATAAGTGAGTTCTGGACCAGTGATTCTATCATACAGCTGACGATCCTTGAAGAAAAATGCGCCGCGTTCTTTATACACATCAGAATCAAGAATAAACTTGTCGATGTCAACGAATGGGACGGTATCTGTATCAATGACTACAGTGTCCTCAAAAGAGCTGAAGAGCAGCGTCAGCAACTTGTTCCCATAAGTGATAAACCTCTGATCATTTGGACTGATCGCTTGAGTGGTATCCACATACCAAATTTCTTGTGGCGGGAAAAGTTCTTCAATCTTCAGCTCCTTGGAATGTGAGAAATAGGTTTGGATGTATTTTTTGAAACTAGGAATTTTCCCTAGATCGAGTTTGGTCGATCTTGCTGCAGCTGTCAGAGCCTTTTGCGACTCTTTACTAAAGTCGCCTCTATGCACGATTTGAATAGGAAGTTTATTGTTCAAGGCTCTCAAAACTAAGACCAAACTTGAAAGTTCTCCAAGGTGTTTGTCTGTAGCAGAGATGGCTATACCCTTGCCATTGTAAGCCTCTTTCAACTCTCTCACAAAGCAGGTGACTGGTCTGGTTTTCACCTCAGTCTTGTATTTGGGATCCTTGAGATACTTATCAATCTCCGGAGGGTATAGAACTTCCTCTTCATTCCACCTCACGTATTTAGGGTATTCTCTCGTCAAAAACTTGAATAACCTCTTCTCGTTTTCCTCACAAGTTATCTTTTCATCAAAATGATCCACCTTTCTTTGCTCCTCCGGCGTCATCTCATCCCCTATATAGCACTGACTGAACACTCTCAAGTGAGTTACGCAATTACTCATATATGTTTCCGTATCGTATGACTCTTGACGCTCGCGATTATATCTGGCTTCCCATTCGTATATCTTGTTTTTCTCCTCTACAAGCTTTTTGATCCCCTCTTCATCAGTTATACCCTGACCCTCAAGCTCACTTTTGTATTCGTTCATTCTCTCCTCCATGAATCTACCTTTTGTATCAAAAATGTATCCGTTGTAAGGATATCCACTCTCAAGCTCTTGTAATGACCAATTCGGGTCAATCTCGTATAGCTTTTTGAAATATGTCTCACACCTCTGATGTAAGGGCAAATCAACAAAATCCTCAGGCGGTAGATCATCGAGAATGGCTTTGTAAACAGCAGGAGTTGGGTATTTGTTGTTGATGAAGATGTATTTGGACTTGACGGCAGGTTCGTGTGCGTCTCCATTCTTATCCGGTACAGAGACAGATGGGCCCTCGCTCTCGACGAAATCGTATAAAGCCTGAGAGCTGAGTCCCTTGTCTATTACCGTAGAGTTGCGCACCTCACCCATGACTTGACGACTCACATATCCCAGCGGTAGAGTCTTCAAAGCGATGAATATGAACAGACCAAGAACGCTAAGCCCTATCAGACGTGACTGCGATTTGGCAACTTGGTAGGCGTGATACCTTGATAGCCGCGTATCCCATTGTTGGGCCTTTATCCTAGCCCTATGTGATGAAAGAGTCATCCCTTGTACAGTTCCACGTGGCTCTATAAGCGTACAATCAAACTATTTGGAGTTGGTAATAGGCTCAAGATTGTGAACAAGCTCGAAAAACTATGATACCGTTATGGTTCGCGCCACATATACCGTTCAAGGGGTTTTAAAGGGTCCTTTCTCACGTATTTTCCAGCTGGCAATAGCTTGAATGGTACAACCTACATAAACACATTATATCCACTAGCGTTTGATTAACGGTTGGTACCACTTAGTATATAGTATTTTACGTGCTTCTGAATAGCAACCGAATACTCCTATGGGGGACACCTCAAATTGTGGGTGAAGCTTATGAAGTAAATTGAGAAACACTATGCCTTTCTTGCAGCTTCGGTATTCGCCGTAGCGAGGAAAAATCTTGGATCTTTACAATCCCGTGGAGTTTCTCTCAACACGTCAGCAATGTTCCATCTTGGTGGTTTCCCGTCCAATGAACCTCCGGCACTACCAGAGCTGAATTTGAGAAACAACTTGTCGCCAATCTCACTAAGGTGACGGAGTAGATAATCTATATCTTCCTTTTTCAGAGCAGCTGACACACACAACCGAACTCTCGATGATGTCAAAGGGGTTGCTGGATATCCCACCACCACCACGGCAATTTTTCTCTTGTAGAGCATTCTGGAGAAAGCAGGCATCTTGGCAGGTGCGAATAACAATAAAGGAATAACTGGTGAGTCATCCACGCCATAAACGATAAACCCCAGTCTTTGAAGTCCGAGCCTCAAGTATCTAGAGTTAAATGCAATTCTATCTAGTCTTTCCCGACCCTCTCCAGGGTTTAGTTCACCCATGATTATCTTCATTGAAGATAATATCTGCGCAAGAACCGGAGCTGGAATAGGTTCAGCATAGTTCTGGGCGTTAATATCAATTCTTAAGCGGTCTATTATCTCCTGTTTACCAGAAATATAACCACCAGCAGCACCGAAGGATTTTGTGAATGTGCCCATCAGAATATCAACTTCTCTTGGGTCAATACCAAAGTAATCGCACACACCGCGCCCATTTGGACCAATGGCTCCAATCGAGTGTGCTTCGTCGACGAACAGATAAAACTTGTACTTCTTTTTCAGTTCAATCAATTTCGGCAAATTAGCCATTGTACCTTCCATGGAGTAAAGACCCTCCACTGCAACAAGAATTTTTTTCCAGGGACGATGTGATCTAGGTTGACCTTGGGATATTTGTTCTCTCAACAGTTTTTCCAATGCATCCATGTTGTTATGAGGGAATTTCTTCACAGAGCATCCTGACTGTCTAACACCGGTTCTGATGGATGTATGGTTGAGCTCATCAGAGATGATAAGGGATTTTTTATCGAGCAATGAGGAGAAGAGTGAAGCATTTGTAGCATACCCCATTGAGAAAATGATGGCATCGTCCACTCCAATAAATCTAGCAATGGTCTGTTCGGTCTTAACGTGCAAATCTGTTGTTCCACCAGCATTTCTTGGACCTCCAACGTTAAGACCGTAAGTGTCAACAGCCTCCAGCGCCGAGTCAGTACACGCGCCTTCAGATTGAGCAAAGCCCAAATAGTTGTAAGAACTCAAATTTAGACACGTTGATGTTGTTCCTGGATAAGTAAAATACCGGTTATAATCGTGTGGATCCCTATCGAAACAGGTTATCAGTCTACCAGGGACACCAATAGTCGGTCTTGCAAAGCAGTCGTCAAGCTTCTGCTTCATTCGACGGACGTAAAATGATTCGAACTTTGAATACCATGGAGCCATCCCGTCCTTCTCAAGAATGTCGGCGTACCTCTGTGGACGAAAGCGGATTCCGAAGAAATCATGCAAATGTCCAACAATGATAAGAATCAGATAGTTCAAGTAGGTAATGATATAGACATAGGTGGGTGGCTCGTCCTCAATGGGGTCCGGCAGCGGCACGCCTTCACGCGATACAGTTGTGTAACGGAATTCATCAGACGTCAGAGCTCCAAACTCGTTCTCCTTCTTCTCCTCCACTGTTAGCCCGCTCTGGTCGATCACCGGTATCACACGGGACATGGCGGCTGTGGGGTTAAAGTGAGAGTCGTGTTTGGTGTTTGTTGATGAAAAGTGTTGATTGATGGTGGGACGCGCGGATTTTTTTTGTAAAGTCTCGGGCGGGAATCAAAAAGACTTTAAGTAACGTGAATATGACGCTGAATCTCCTCTTCACAACCAAAGCCGACACCTTTTATTGGTTTCTCGGATTTCGATAGATTTTATCACAATCGAAACAGAGTGACTTATCGTTGTTCGGCAAAAGAAATTTCCCTTTTCTTAGTTTTACCCCTATAATGCCGTAACTCTCTCTCCTATTCTTCGTATGGTTATGCAGCACGGACCTCTACGTAATCTTGCCCTTTTTGTACACGTATATATATCTCGATATGATATGATGAGCCTCATTGATTGCAACCATTCAACTCTAAGCTATGTCTATAGCGTCATTGGCCCAAACAGCGCTCGCTACAGTTATCATAGGTACTTCGCATGGGCCCCTTCGGCCGCTTCAAGCAGCTGTGGGGTTTGCCATCTATGGCTATGTATCCACCAACTACCTTATCCCGAGGCTAGCACCACATTTCACGGCAAAGGGCCTCTTTGGCAAAGATCTCTCCAAGCCAAATAAACCCGTTATTCCAGAGACCATTGGGGCAATCCCTGCGACCGTGTATTTGTTCGTGATGTTGTTCTTCATTCCGTTTTTGTTCTACAAGTATCTTGTCACGAGTACCGTGGGTGGTGGTGAGCGTGGTGGTGGGCTCAACTTCCAAGGCGACGAACTGTTTCCCCATGACAAACTTGCAGGTTTCCTTAGCGCTCTTTTATCCCTGGAGAGCACGCTGTTGCTGGGCTTGGCGGATGACTTTTTCGATTTGAGATGGCGGCACAAGTTCTTTCTACCTGCCATCGCTGTGATACCTCTACTTATTGTCTACTACGTTGATTTTGGAATCACTCACGTCTTGGTTCCGACATGGGCGCAGCAGTATCTTGGCTCAAGTACTGTTGAGCTCGGATGGCTCTATTATGCTTATATGGGTGCTGTTGCCATTTTCTGTCCAAACTCTATCAACATCTTTGCTGGAGTAAATGGGTTAGAGACTGGACAAAGCGTTATCTTGGCAACTCTTCTTTTGATTAATGACGCGTGCTACATCATATCAGGTTCAAAGCAGGCTGTGGACTCTCATTTATTCTCTGCATCTTTATTGATCCCGTTTTTAGGTGTATCTTTACCTTTGCTCAAGTACAATTGGTGGCCCGCTAGGATATTTGTTGGTGACACCTATTGCTATTTCGCTGGTATGGTATTTGCTGTTGTCGGTATTCAGGGTCATTTCTCCAAAACATTGCTACTTTTCTTTCTTCCTCAAATATTCAACTTTGTCTACTCGACTCCACAATTATTCAACATTATTCCGTGTCCAAGACACAGACTTCCAAGATTCAACAGTGAAGATGGATTGATGTATCCTTCGCATGTTAAGTTTGAAAAGCCTTTGCCGAGCATCGTCGAGAAAGCACTATACATATTGGCCAAAGTACATCTACTTAAGATCATTGAGGCAAAAGATTCAAAGGGCACGAGAATTGTCGAATCAAGTAACTTCACTCTGATAAATCTTACACTTGTATGGTTCGGGCCCATGAGGGAGGATAAAATCTGTCTCACTTTGTTAGTAATGCAGTTTTTGATAGGTGTTCTTGCCATTGTTGGAAGGCATACTATAGGCCCATGGCTGTTCGGTTACGATAACCTGTGGGTGGTACAATAGATAATTTTGTTAAAAGGTGGTATGAGGGTGAATATTAAATAATAAACGAGATTTAGATGCGACATTATGTACAAAACGATGCTACACCTTACCACAGCTCTCTGATTGTTCAGCATAGCTCTTCCAAAACTCAACCCTTTTTCTCCATAGCTCATCAGTCCAACTCTTTACCTCCTCAGTCTTAATGCTCTGTCTTGCGCCCCAAAATTGCTCCAGACATTTCTTACCTTCCCACTTTTTCTCATATTCAAAACTCTGTAATAACATTTCGAACTTATCAATGTCCTTCACGTATCTAGCCTCTTTGGTTCTGATCTCCTCATAGTCAAGCCAGCATTCCATTATCTCGTCGCCGGCATCTTGATCATAGTTTTTCACGAGCTGAGACAGATACTTGATAGTCTCGAGCTCTCTTCTATGTTTCTCATCCTTCTTGACATCATCGAACGGTGTGATGTCGCCAACGAGCGACTCGGCAATATCATGAATAATCGCAATCTTTACACATTTTGAAGTATCCACTGTCTTATCCTTGATCAGCATCGCAGTCACACCCATACGGTACATGTGATCAGAAATTGATTCACATTCGTCAATACCATGGTCTACCCAGCCAGTTCTCCTTTGTTGTTTCAAAAGGGATACTATTTGAAGGAAAGTAAGGACATAGTTCGCAGGGCTTTCGCTTACTTTTGAGGAAAGAAGCTCTCTGATGTGTTCAGGAATGGCAGATTCGACAGTCCAGTGTGCTCCGGTGGTCATATTGTAAGCGAAGAAAGGTCTATATGGCGAGTTTACTGCTTTGCTCAAGATTGAAAATATTCGGGTGTTTCTTTTCAGCATAAAAAAGAGATGAGCTCCTAGAATGAAAGCAAACTAGGAACAGAACGAGAGTAAACCAGCCCTGGTTGCAATATCAGTTAATCGTTTTCCACAGGGGAGAAAAAAAATCTACAATGTTTTGAAATTTCTCAAAGTGGAAAGGTTTTCCGGTTAACGGCCCTGCTCCCAACTCCAGACCGAAGTTACTATTGCAAGCTACAACGGGCAGTTCATGAAAGCAACATTGTACAAGATTATAAAGTTCCCTTCAGAAACCCTCCTTCTTTTACCCTTTGTTTAGATATAATGGAAAACATATGACATTATAAAAGAACTCAGATTCCCTTAAGCAACCAACTCAACGACACCACCAGCAGCTCTGATCTTTTCTTCAGCCAATTTGGAGACAAATCTGGCCTTGACAATGACTGGTACTTGTGGCAAACGACCTTTACCCAAAACCTTACCGTAACCGGCAGCCAAAGTGTCAATAACTGGAGCAGCAGAAGCGGAAGCAGAAGACAAAAATTGGTCTCTCTTCTCCTCTGGAACCAAAGTCCACAATTTGTCCAAGTTCAAGATTGGTTTCCAGAAGTGTAATTGTTGCTTGTGGAAGTATCTTTGACCAACCTTACCGAAGTAACCTGGATGGTATTTATCCAAGTTGGTTCTGTGATGGTGCTGACCACCAGCCTTACCTCTACCACCTGGATGCTTTCTGTGCTTACCAACACGACCCTTACCGGCTATAATAAACGTTAGTAATTTGCTCAACACTGTTGAGAATGAAATGCTGTTGGATGAGAGTGATTAGAGTTGGTGGTGTATCTTCTTATAACTGACTGATATCACAATATATCGACTCGCCCAACCGTATTGAAGCGGGCCTGAAAAGAGCAGAGCCTTCTATAAAAATGCCCTCGTTTCAGTCATTGGTGACCGAGTTTGCTCCCATGTCCTCTCAAATCTTACTCTAATCTTATTGGGCTAACAACCCCTCCTTTACTTCCACACACTCTCTCTCCAACTATGAGTCTCATTCTGCCTGTTTGGAAAATCACATACCTGAGACGTGACCTCTGTGTTTTCTGGTTTTAGTTAATCTGGTAGGCATCTTTAGATTTCTACTTTGGTTGACTGATGAAACTTCAAGAAAGCAGTGTTGAACTTTTTGGTTTTTTTCACTGTGCGCGCATTGAGCCAGTGAGGCAGGCCAAACAGGGCAATTATACTATGGTGTGCCTCTTACCAGAGAACTCTGGGCGAACCAAATTTTGCTTTCCACGCTACACGCTAAATCCTTTAATAATGTTGCTCAAACCATATAGGTCTTCGATGTCCGCCGCAGTCATAATGTGGTGTCCAGATGGAAAGCCCTCATTTTATATCACATGACTAGATTTTTCAAGACCCAATTACTACTTACTATTTTTAAGATCATATTGCCCCGCACTCTACCGCCTACTAACTACCATCTACATCAGTAGACCAGCCTAGACACATTAGTCAAACGTTTAATAACTCGTGTATTTTAAGCGACTCTGATATCCCATACAGCTTCGTAGGACTTATGACCTTTCGTCTCCGGGACCCTATGCAAGATGAATGATACAAACAAGACACATATCGTTGCGAAAACGAAGTACACGTATCCGCCAATGAGTGAATCAGCGATAGGAAACAAGTAACCAACGAGAAATGTTGCAAACCAATTGATTACCGTCCCATAACTCTGCGCAGCACTTTTGGCCTCATTTTGAGTCACTTCAGATATCATTAGGAAAGGGATTGGACCGAGCCCTATAGCAAATGAGGCAACATAAGAAAAGGTGGCAATGACTGAGATTGAAGGTATGGAATGGAGGATTCCGATAGCCATGAGTACAGATGAGACACCCATTATCGATACAGAGGCGAGAAGGCACGGTTTTCTTCCAAATTCATCCACCATTGGAGCAGCCATAAAAGTTATCACGGCATTTCCTAAAGAAATCAAACAGTTTATAATGACTGCATATTGAGGTAAAAGCTTTCTTATGGTACCGACCCCATAAAAGATAACTGAGTTGATACCACAAAATTGTTGGCCAGCAAGAATTGCGGTAACAACTATGAGTGAGTTCCGATATAGCGGATCAGATATATATGTACCAATAGACACTAGCTTCTTGGGGTTGCTTGTATTTGAGCTCAGAAGACTCTCCTCTTCATCTCCATACCCTCTAATCTCTTCAGCAGCAAGTGCTGTATCACCCCTTAGTCTTGTAACGACCCTTTTGGCCTCTGAAAGTTTACCCTTAGATACGAGCCATTTGGGGCTTTCATCAATGAGTAGAACTGATAGAACATTTATGGCACCAAGAACACCTCCAATCATCAAAAGGTATCTCCATTGTAAGCTGTTAGCCCATCTTATAGCTAGAACTTGAGTCAATAGAATTCCCAAGTTTATGGATACTTGATTCATGCTTCCCAGGAACCCTTTCAATTCATGCGGACTGATCTCGTTGATCATCAATGGTGTCACCACAATAGAGCAGCCCGCTCCCAATCCAGATATAAATCTCCCAAGGGCCAGCATAGACACATTAATGGCAAACATCTCCACGATGGATCCAGCAACGAACACACAGCCATTGAACGCCATACAAAACCTTCTTCCTATCTTATCAGTTAACCATCCAGCGTACGCGCTCCCCAAAAGTCCGCCTATCGAGAAGATTGACGTGACAAGACCGATACCCTTGTCGTCCATAGTCAAACACGGCTTGAGACCGATCCTACTAAACCAAGTATCTTGGTATGCGTGTCCGGGAATTGGGATATCAGCTTGGCAAGAGAGCACAGCAGATGGACCATTGAGCTCAGACATGTGGTAACCATACTGAAGTGACGCAATGCACGCGACAACGGTGGTGATGATCACTTGACGGGTGCACTGGCGGCCAGCGGACATCTTCCGTCTGTTCGGTGATTGAGGGTTAGGGGTGTTTCAAGCAACGACCCTTCAAAGTTTGGTGCCTGGCTGAATCTTATGGGCAAAGCCATTGATGCGGCCAACAACACCCTCCCACTTAACCTCACCAGCGCTACGCAATGGATACCTCTGAAGATCCCGACAGAGGCCAGCGGTTCCACTTACAGCCGCCTGTGAGGATTGGGCTTGTTGGGCTTGTCTCGTCCTCTTATGGGTTCCTCAGTGGAGCTCGTACCAACTACAAGAAGGCGGGTTTGCGCTTCCTCGCGGAGAACAGCCATCGGTTGCCCAAGACTAAAGGAGGATGGTATTTTTATCACAAGAGAAAGAACTGGGTGTGTCTCAAGGCTGCGGTCGATGGAGGAGTGAAACAGGGCTTGAAAGTTGCCGGTATCGCCACAAGCTATTTTGGGACAGAAGCGTTATTGGACCACGTTAGAGGCAAGGTGGACTTTTTGAATACAATAGTGACAACCGTATTATTTGGATACGGCTATGCTAAATGGTATGGGCTTCCGGTGATCCCCACTAAACAGCTGCTCAAGAATGGTTTAGCAATAGGTGCCCTGAGTGGAATACTACAAGATGTCCTGATCGCAACAAGAGGTGAGAGGCCATGGTATCTGGCAAATGCAGTTCAATTGTTTGCCTGATCAATTATTTATTAACCTTTACAGGTCTGCAGTCTTATCTTATTTATTTCTATTCATTGACCACAGTGTGATTCATTGTTCCTCCTCTATATCCTCATCCAAATCGTAGACAGGATACTTCAATAACACAGCGACACCGGTTATCTGATCGAGTTGAATTCCAGACTCGTGTAAACTCGAAAAGATATATACTTCACCTCCGCTCGCCTTGACTTGGTCGCACAACTCAGCGTAATGCTTCCTTATACCGATATCATTACCTCTTATAAGTGAATCGGTCAGCATCAGTTTTTGAACAGCCCCCATCTCAACAGCTTTTTCGCACTCTTTCGGACCATAATAAGCCTTCCCATCATCATCGTTCAAGCTTTTGAAGAATGTGTCGAGAGCTTTAACATCTCTTGCGTATTTGGTATCAGCTAATTGTTTTTGTACGTTTTCATCCCTCAAAACTTCATCAATCCCCTGCATGAACCCACTAGAGCTATGTGTGACAAGGAACTTACTTTTATTGGCAAACAACTCCTTGTCTTCATCTTTTTGTGCAACTTGAAATATCTTGTCATATAATCCCCTGGCGTAAAACCCTGGTGATGCTAAAAGTATAGCCTTCAGTTTGTCGAAATGCAAATTCCTACGAATTGAGGCACATACTAGTTCATAAAACTTGTCCAGTGCCTTATCATGAGCAGTTGAGTCGCCCCTTTTCTTCTTCGGTATGGATTTCTCAACTTTTTCAACCAATATCGTCATATTTTGCGTAATGAGGCAAACGTGAGCAACACCTTCTTGTAATACGACTGCGGCAACCTCAGCTTTGGTATTTATATCACTTGCCCTGCGAAGGAGGTCCAGTGATAATGGATCCCATTCCTTTTTGAACAGTTTGAAGGCGTTTTTGTAAGTGACTTCAACTGTATGGTATGAACCTCTTGGAATATCGTCTAAAGGTTCCACTGTTTTACCCTTTATTCTTAAAGACTCATCCACTGGAGAGAAATCAACGTTTTCAACTTCAATCAATAATTTCACAACCCTTCTCTCGCTTCCCACAACGCTGCCTGCGGAGTTTAGTCTTTTGATGTTTCGTACCGTGGTGATGTGAATTCGGTCTTGCTCCTTGATGAGATTGTAAAGGGTGAAAAGGTCGTCTTTGTCTTCAGCCTGACAAGTGATATACTCTTCGCCATCGATGGCAGAGAGCTCCGAGACTTTCATCCTTTCAATCGGTTCTTTTTGGCGGGCTATAAGTTAGGAGAAAGGCAACTACCTACAGGGTATTTTTTTTTTTTTTCATTTTCTATCGAGATGAGCTTAGAACAAAGTAAAAGCCGGAAGGGTCAAAGTATACACAAAAGCAAGATCTAACGAACACAGGCATTAACGAGAGACTTTACCTTGAATGTCTCGCCTTTCTTATTGGTCAATTTGGCGTCTGGTTTACCTTCAGATTTGTAAATAACCTCGAGGTTCTCGTTTGTGGTGAAACCAGGTTGAACTTGTTCCCAAATCTTCTTCTTTGGATTCAGCTGCTTCTCTGGGGTACCATCGTACCCTTCGAAAAACACCTTATCACCAGCCTTTGCACCAGCTGGAGGCTCCACAAACTCAACATTTGAATCATCAGAACCACAGAGCACCATGGCTGTTGATTTGACACCTCTCATATTAACAGGTTTCAAGTTGGCCACAACAACAACGTAACGCTCTTGAAGAGCTTCCAATGGGAAATACTTTACTAATCCAGAGCAAACTGTACGTGGACCTTCCTCATCACCACAATCTATAGTGGAGACGTACAAGGAGTCGGCATCTGGGTGCTTGATAGCTTTCTGAATGAAGCCAACACGGAAGTCAATCATTGATGGGTTTGGTGGCACAACTTCAGCAGCCTTCTTCTCAAGCTCAGCCTGTGCTTTGGCCTTCTTCTCCTTCTTGGCCTTTGCAGCCTCTTCACGTAGTTTCTTCAAAGTCTCTTCATCAGGCTTACCTTTCTTCTTCTCCACTTTTTCATCCTTCTTGGTCTCCTTGGTCTCAACAGCCCCAGCTTTCTCCTTTTTAGGTTTTTCTTTGACTTCTCTAGGCAGTTGCACAGAGTAATCAATCACCAACTTTTCAGCGTCGGCAACGTCAACCAAGGTGGTTTGCACAAAGTCGATCCATCTCAAAATGTGACGGTTGGCAGCATAGTCCTTTGTGGTGAGCTTTTTGGCCAATGGCAAAGCTCTAGAGAACACCACAGCGTCAGCAGCTGAAGGCTTGTTACCCAAGATATAGGTCTTCAACTTGAGGTTTTCGTTCAATTGGGCAAAAGTCTCTGGGAACCGCTTGGAAAGAGTCAGCCATTGCGACTCGAGCGCCTTTTCCTCCGCTGAGAGCGGTGGGAAACTGGAAGCATCCGCTTCCGCGGCGTCTGCGAGGGAGAGCTTCTTGAAAGGTTCAGTGAGGCTGGACATCTGTTGCGGCATCGAAGTCTTTTCAGTAAAGAAGAGCTCATGACAAAAATTTACTCCTAGTTGGGAGCTTTGCCCGTGAAGAGTTGGCAGAGATGGATTTCTAGTGGGCCAAATGGGTAGAGAATACGAGTGGAAGCCTTGATTGGTGAGGAAAAGGCCCGACCTCTATTGGATGCAGCGAAGATCGTTGTGTGCTCTGTGTCGAAGGTCAAAAAGATCCGTGTGATTCTTGACGTGGTGTTGTGTTCTTTGCTTTTGAAATCTGGAGAAACACTACGAAAACAAACGTTTCAATCATACATCAACGAGGCTCTAGGGGGCCCAGAGAAACGCGAGTCAGGATTCAAGAAGCGAAGCCCGCCATAATGTCGGAACAAGACAGGCCAAAGAGGAAGCCCGTGCGCAAGAAGACGACAAGGGCGTGCAACCACTGTCACAAGGCCCACATGACATGCGATGACAGCAGACCCTGCAAGAGATGTATATCGAGAGGTCTGGATGCTACGTGTATTGATGCTCCAAGAAAGAAGAAGAAGTATCTTCTCGATGTTCCTGATGCTTTGGAGAAGTTTCCACCACCTTCGTCATATCCAATGACCGCTAGTGATACAAATACGACCACTGAGTCTATCTCTCCTACGCCCGGGACTACACAACAAATGGATAATCAGTATAAACACCTGACATCGAAACAGGAATCAGCGCTAAATGACCTATACCCGCCACAACTCTCAGTGAACGCTCCTCAGCAATACGTCCCATCCCAACCGTTACACAGTCAGGTTCGTCCAAAATTCATGTCTAATGCAGCGAATTCTGAGTATTCGATTTTGAGCGACATCACACGACAAGATGGTGTCCCCACTATCGGGGTTCCATCCTCTGTTGGGTCTACACTTCATGAACAATCACCACCACAGCATGACTATATCCCTGAGGCTAGTTCCCACCAGCGCGCCAATAGCTCCTCCAATATCTCAACAGCCTCAACTCCTTTCCACACAAGTGATATATACACCACTTACAAACACGGTGATCGATCCATCAACCAATACATGTTAGGTTGTGTTCAGGATAAGCTCATCACGTTCCCTGAAGCGATGAAATCCATCGAAGGCGAAAAAATGACTCAACAGAGCGATCCTTCTAATAGTGGAACTGTGTTATCCTTCTCTATTGCTATGAGTGAGTTTTCTGAGTCTTCCTCAGCGTCACAGTCTCCTTGGGGGTTACGTTTCAAAGAAGCTGAAGACATATATGCAAAAGTACGAGAGCCTTTCAGCTACACACCTGGATACCATGCATTGATTCATTACTTGAAAGAAAGATTCAATAGGACTGAACTTATCAAGATGGCCAAAGCAATGGCTAGTTATAGACCTTCTTTTATTGCATGCACAAACACATTAAAAGAGGAAGACTTGATATTCATGGAACAGTGTTTCCAGCGAACGCTTTTGGAGTATGATAAGTTCATCTCAATATCAGGCACCCCAACGATTGTATGGCGACGTACTGGTCAAATTGCGTATGTCTCGGAGGAATTTTCTGTTTTAACAGGTTGGATGAAAGATCAGCTTTTGAATAAACCCACATTCATCGTTGAGCTAATGGATGACCCATCGGTCATCGAGTATTTTAATTTGTTCTCTACCATTGCATACGGTGATTTCAGAGGTGCAACTATGGCTGGTTGTACATTGTTAACTCCGGAAAATACAAGAATAAAAACAGCATGTATGTGGACTTTGAAGAGAGATGTGTTTGGTATACCGATGATGATCATTGGTAACTTTCTTCCTATCCTCAGTTGACTTACTTTTTATATCTTTTTCTACTAATGGAGTCAACACACAACTCATAGAAAACATTGTTCAGCATAAAGAGAAACAAATAAAAAAAGGAGAAAGAGGTGAATTTATGGTATCTATTGGGCTAGAATGGACTTAACAAACTCGACATAATCCACGTTCCCATCCTTAGTGACACTAACACCCTTGAGCAACTCATCAACTTCACTATCGGTTAATTTCTCACCTATCGAGGTTAAGATATATCTTAGTTCACCAACACCAATGTAGCCTGTGCCTTCTTTATCGAAAACTTGAAACCCTTTGATGTAATCCTCAGGTTCACCTAGTGGCTTGAACCCATCTGGTCTGTTGATGATGTTGACATACGTGTCGAAATCCAAATCACCAGAGATTTGAGATTGCAGGTCCTCAATTTCCGCTAGTGTAGGATTTTGACCCACTGCTCTCAATAGGTCACCAAGAGCATCTGGAGAGACTTTCCCAGTGCCCTTTTTGTCAAATAAAGCAAATGCGTCTTTGTAAGTTTTCGTGTTGGAGGACTCAAGATTGGTTAATAACATTCATGTTATGTAAGGCTATGTAAATGGCCCCTAATCAAAGGTCTCTTGGTGCCACAGCCTGGTTAGCAAAAGGACTTACCATAATTACTAATATATCACTTTGGTCACGCTTATTGGAAGACAAGAAGATACAAAGAGTTGGTTTCAAAGGCCTTTTCCGGTGTTGACGTTTTTCGTCTTTGCCTCTGTTTACATTTTCGCGTCAACACAGCGCCTGTCCGTATCAGGAAGTTAACTCGAATTGGCAATAAATTCAACCATGAGACCTTCAATACAAAAAGAGCTCGATGGGTTCACCAAAGTCTAGAGTTACCTTCTCCTCATCTTTCCACCTATGCTTATTGGATAGGCTCATCTACCTTGGTATCCAAAAAAAGCTTGGGAAAAAAAAACACAACGTCGCTACTCAGCTCCTTTGAGAGTTTGAAAAGACAGCACCATGACAGACTACCCAGTTGCTAAGCCTATATTGGTGACGAGATCCATCCAGCCTCCCTGTGCTTTGCGATACCATCCCAACGATCCCACGTTGATTTTCCTAGGAACATACAAGCTAGAAGAAGATAGGTCGAGACACGGCTCCATCGAGATCTACAAAATCGAAGCATCTAATTTGAAGCTGTTGAAAAGTATACCAACCAACAGTGCTATCCTTGACCTCAAGTTTTCCCCCCATGACGATTCATACATCTACACAGGTCATTCCGAAGGTGATTTGAGAGTATGGCAATATCAAGAGGATGAGCTGAAACTTATCCATCATGCCCAAGTCTTTGAGAAGGAAAATCTTATAACGTCAGTGATAACTTCGCAGGTGCAACGGAACAGACTGCTTCTAACCACCACTGAAGGCTACGCTGCCTTGGTCGATATAACACCAACTGGTGTCTCGGAGCCGCGGTTCCTGAGCACACAGCACGAGTTACAATGTTGGACAGGTGCCTTTGGCAATTTTTCCGAGCTTGAGCATGTGGTTTTCACGGGTGGAGATGATGGTAGTCTTATTGCCCATGATACTAGACAGCCGGACACTGTGTGCATTTTTGAAGCAAAGAGAATACATGAGGCTGGTGTCGTTGCCATTCAAACCGCACAGCCTGGAGATCATCATGGAAGAGGAGCTTGGTCCACCCACCACCCCTACTCGCTATGGACCGGATCCTACGATGACCACTTACGAACTCTGGATCTAAGATGTATCCCTGGATCTGGCTTGATTCCTGGACTGGTCCCTAAGGTTCAAAGTAAGATCAATCTCGGAGGCGGTGTTTGGAGGTTTTCACCTAGTACAGTAAAAGGTGATGATCGTGTACTGACATGCTGTATGTACAATGGCGCTAGGATCATAAGCCCCGAGGGAGAGGTTGAAAAATATTTCAAAGGCGAACACGAAAGCATGGTGTATGGTTGTGATTGGAGTCCAAATGGCGATCAAGTCGCCACGTGCAGTTTCTACGATTGTGTCGTACACGTGTGGTCGGCAAATGAAACCGTCTAATATCAAGAGTCCTCAGGATCGGCATTTCTTTCAACAAATGCCTTCAATTTTTCCCAGTCCACATCTCCTTCTGGGTTATCCAACAATTTTTGGTCAACATAGGAATCCACTGGAAAAGTCTTTCTTACTGCTACTATAGTAGGTGTATCTCTCACACCAAATCTAGGAATGAGATCCCTAGTCTCAGGGAAGTCAACCTCGACGTCCACCATGTTTATCTTTTTATCCGTCTCGTAGGCAACTATCCTTTGTAAAGCTCCGGTCACTTTGTTGCAGTACGGATCACCGCGCACAGTGAAATTCAAGAGTAAAGGTCTTTTAATCAAGAGATAATTATCAAGCTCATTCTCAAATCTAACAGGGAGAAATATTCTGTTGCCTTGTTTGGTTGATGTTGGTGGCTCGAGGATCTTACGCGGCGTCCACCAGAAATTGCGGGATCCAATTATAGCACCTGCAAGCACAATTCCTGATCCAACAAGGATCTGTCTTCTCGTGAACGTAACCATATTCATGTGTGCCTCAATGTTCTTCCAAAGACAAGAGATAGTTTCATGTCGCTAGTTGCAGATTGCTACGAGAGACGCTTGAAGATGATATTCGCGAACCCGTTCTACATTCTTAGGAAATGGGTTTGGCTAACAAAGAATGAGATACGTGAGCTTAGCAAGTGTCAGCAAATCATTAGACGGGTGAACAAGTCACTGTGACAGTCATGAAAGAGCTCAATTGCCTACCCAAGTTGCCCCGGTGACAGAACACTTCTGTTTAGGGCACTCTGCCAGAATCTCACGGCTAAGGTAGCGGAGGGTTAGTCAGCCTGCTTAATAAGAGTTTACTAAAAACTCTCCAAAACTCACTGGAACAAATAGAGGTGGAGTGCCCGTCTAAGCAGAGTTTTTTTTACTAAACAAGAGCACTCAGATCTCTTTCAAAACTTCCTTTCCCGCTTTATTGCGCTCTGCAACCTCACAAGTCTCATTGGTCCACATCCGTCCATCAGTTGTCCGTATAGACTGATTGGGAAATATTCGCGGACAAAGCGGTATCCACAGTTTGCACAACAGCTGCGCTTTCGATTTTACCAATTTCGACCCCGGCTATTAAACTCTCCAGAGGCTTTACACCACCCAAAGAAATTTGGAAAAGAGGTGATCAACCATATTCCTCTTGCCTATATTAACGCCTTTCATTCACAGTCTGTATCCAAATATACCAGTGCTCTTTTACGCATCTAGTTACCCCTCAAACGTGGAGCCACAGTGATGAGTCAAGACAAACTCGAGCACCCACAGCCAATTCGCAAAGAGAAGGATCTTTTTCAAGACCTAGCATTAATATCGCCCACGGTTTCACCTCCCAACTCATTCCCATCTACGCCATTAGGTGTCCCCGTTGTGGATAGCGAACTTTCCGTGACGAAAAGGGCGGCTCTGCCTGATGAATTACCAATAGTGGAATGCATGGCCCGTGCCAGAATCCCAACGACACAGGGATTGGAAATCTTCCTACATTTGTACTCAAACAATGTTGACAATAAGGAACATTTGGCAATAGTATTTGGAGAGAAGATAAGATCAAAATCTTTATTTAAAAGAAGAGAAGGTGAAACTCAAAGCGATAGGATGACTAGAGGCGCATATGTCGGCCGATTACGGCCAGGTAGAGTAGTGGCGGATAGGGATGATATTACTGGAGAGGAAGTTAAATTCGATGATGCTGGAAACCTCATATACGATCTGAGCGAAGAAGAACAGGCTACACTGGTGAGAATTCACTCTGAATGCTACACCGGTGAAACAGCGTGGAGTGCTAGATGTGATTGCGGTGAACAATTTGATGAAGCTGGAAGACTTATGGGTAAGGAAGGGAAAGGTTGTATCGTGTATTTGAGACAAGAGGGCCGTGGTATTGGTCTTGGAGAGAAACTAAAGGCTTATAATTTGCAAGATCTTGGTGCTGATACTGTACAGGCCAATTTACTTTTGAGACATCCTGCTGATGCCAGATCTTTTTCGTTGGCAACAGCTATTCTATTAGATCTTGGATTGACCAAAATTAAACTATTGACTAATAATCCGGATAAAATCGTTGCAGTTGAAGGCAAAGACAGAAAAGTGAAAGTTGTCGAAAGAGTACCTATGGTACCTCTAGCCTGGAAAAATGGCGGAAAAGATGGTATAAAATCGAAAGAAGTAGATGGATATCTGAGAACGAAGATAGAAAGAATGGGCCATCTTCTGCAAAAACCTATCAATATATAATCATGGACCTTCAAGAATAACATATTGCCTCATTCACATTTGCAGGCTGAAGACTGTTCAATCGGTCTAGTGATTGTAGTTCATAGAGCCCATTCGTATGGTAATATGTTGATGTGAGTAACCTTGAGCCCCCAACCGCACCTACCTCATTAAATGGTGGACCATTCGATGAGGTGATATCTCCAACTTCTGAGCGCCACAAATTATTTTCAATGAGAACTGTTTGGCCTTGAAACACAGGATTATGGGACTCCTTATAACGAGTTTAGTCTTGGTGGATTAGTATGGAGATTGCGTCAGGTAATGCTCTAGCATCAATCACGTTGAGTTCGATATCTGGGAAAAACGCAACCAGAGATATATTATTCTACTAGTTTCATTTGAATACTCTGTATGGCCGGCTTTGAATTGATAAGGCCAATGACAGGGTCTTAGAAGATGACCCGTGCCTCTCTCTGGAGTTGAGCTCATGATGTGATGATCATAATTAGCCTTACCTGGCACAAACCAATGGAAGAGTCTTTTCTTATGACTCTCTAAGCTCAGCCCTCCATAGCCCATCACAATTCATCAACGTTCTTCAAGTTTCTATTTGGTATCCAGATCATATCCGTGGTGTGTTGATTAGTTATTGTGTGATCTAGATCGCCCTCTGCTCTGTAATCAAAAACGTCAGCAGCTGCAGGAAAAACCGTTCGAGCGCCAACGGCCGCTGCAGTAGAACATTAGAAATCGCTGATATCTGAAAAATAAGAGAATTTTACTGGCTGGAAACCATTGCGGGTACCGTGAAAGTGGCGTACCTTGTCATAATCTCGTAGCCGTCGACGTGCATGGTAAGGGTTTCTACAACGTTGAGACTTGAAGCTTATCCAGCGGACAATCAGCTTTTAATGTCCATATCGCAGCTTCGGCTTCTATTCATAATCTTTCGGCCGCGGTTCACGCAATTGTGAGTAATGCATCTCAATCTCAAAACATTGATCCACGAAGTCAACCACTTTCAGAGTAGAGAACCGACTCAATGGTCATATAGGCCTAACAAACCCGCCTATGACCCTTCAACCCCTCTAATTTGCCCTATTGCCATCAGTGGAACGGTTGTCGGATTGTGTCAGCGGAACTTTGAACCTATATCCGCATGCATGAAGAGAAAAAAAGAAATTCACGTGGAAGGATCACGAATGACAAAGGGTCCTGAATTCTAAACCCACTATAAAAAGCGGCTGTCGCCTTAGATATACAACAAGATTGGTACTCTCCTGCTCACGCATTAGCTTCAATCAAAAACTACATATCACAATGACTACTTCCTTCTATGACCTGGCCCCAGCTGACAAAGCTGGCAAACCTTTCCCTTTCAAAGACCTTGAAGGCAAGGTTGTTTTGATCGTCAACGTTGCATCCAAGTGTGGTTTCACCCCACAATACACTGAGTTGGAGGAACTCTACGAAAAATACAAAGACCAGGGTTTCATCATAATCGGTTTCCCATCCAACAACTTCGGTCGTCAAGAACCAGGTTCAGATGAGGAGATTCAATCCTTCTGTAAATTGAACTATGGTGTCACTTTCCCTGTTTTGAAGAAAATTGATGTCAACGGCTCCAACACTGATCCTGTTTACCAATACTTGAAAGAGGCAAAGCCAGGTTTACTTGGTTTCAAGGCTATCAAGTGGAACTTTGAAAAGTTTTTGGTTGACAAGAAGGGTAATGTCATTGAGCGTTACTCTTCCTTGACGAAACCAAAATCATTGGAACCAAAGATTCAAGAACTATTGAAGGCTTAAGTTTCTGAGCTCGCGGTCGAAAAGATCGTATGATTTTCCGTTCCAATGACAATTGTCGATGATGTAACTATACAGTGGTTTTCGTTGAGCAGTATATTGCTTTTAATAATTTGAAATAATCAAGGCAACACCGTAGCGGATGTCGTGCGAATGTCTGTAGACTCGTCATTTTGAGTGGAAGTGAATCAAACGAAATTAATAGTTGATATTTGTGGTTGTGGCTCTTGAAGGAAATTGAAAATGGAAAAAAAAAGCTCCGAAACCGAGAATCGAACTCGGGTCTGTGCAGTGAGAGTGCACCGTGATAGCCACTACACTATATCGGATTTGTTTTCATAGTAAAATTCATTTCTGCTACAGATTGACTAATTTCAAGAATCACAAATACGGTGAAATTTAGTGATTTTTGGAGCAATTGAGCACGTCTGGCTTTGTAAAGTGCTTGGGTAGCTATCAGTGAGCCTCTTAGACAACGCTGAAGATGTTGTCAACCTTCACTAGCAAAATTTGGGTCATTATAACATGTGAGCTGAAAGTCCAGTACCAAAAAATCGATGAGCAGCGTTGTTGCGAGTGGAAAGTAAACTGGAATGGTCCAGCTGGTTTATGTTATTCGATGTGCGATTTGAGAGATCTCTGACTGGAACCA
This sequence comes from [Candida] freyschussii, assembly GCA_003707735.2. Taxonomy (NCBI): domain Eukaryota; kingdom Fungi; phylum Ascomycota; class Saccharomycetes; order Phaffomycetales; family Wickerhamomycetaceae; species [Candida] freyschussii. Next base: position 90,313 of record PPLE02000011.1, on the reverse strand, counting down.
ATAATAGCGAGGCCATCTGAGTGCCATTTTTTGGAGGTTTGTGAGGATAACGTTTTCCACCAGCACGGGAGGAAAAAGAGACATACAAGCTCCAAACTTAAACACCTTTCAGCATCACGTATTGTAAGCACTATGTTTGAGATCTGGGGCCTTCCTTCAGAGAACTTTTCATGCGATTGAGAGTCCCAACCTCATTCTCAAAATCTGAAAAAGTCTATCATCGAGATTTTTTTTTTTTCACATCCAACAACTACTCACACCGCAGAGTATAGGAGAGGCCAGTTGCTTCGGCCAGAACGTGCGGCTTGAGCCCATTACCCAATAGAAGGTGACTTCTTGAAAGAATGGCTAAGAAGAGTGGCAAAGCGAAGGAGTTACCTGTGGAGGCTACTTCAAAGAGCAAAAAGAATAAATCGACTGAGACTCCAAATACTAAACCATCATCAAAATCTCAAGGGACTTCAAAGGACAGCGATGGCCCCAAGCCGCCCCCTAATCCACTTCAACGGCCATCTAGTGGGAAGACACCTATCAGTTTACTGCACGAGCATGCCCAGAGATCTAAGTGGGAGAGAGTTGAATATGATATGACCAAGACAAAAGGTGGCCTTGTTGCAACTGCTGTCCTTGGATGGGTTGATCCAAAAAGTAAGGAGACGATAAAGGTAAGGGCTCCGCACAATCTTCCACCTAAGGAAACACCAATGGAAGCGAGGTACTACGCAGCTACAGTTGCCCTGCATAGAGTATGCTTCAACAAGAACTTACATATGGTATTACCGAGGGAATTCAAAGATACGTGGGCACAACTAGAGGCTGAAAGAAAAACCTTTCTGAAGGAAAATCCTACGAAGCACAATAGAGTATACACTAATGATCCTTTCAAAGTTGTTTTGGACGATCGCAAGATGAAAGAAGCTAAACAGAAGGAAGAACAGGCACGAGCAAATAACATGGCCAAATCTACCGAGTTGAAAACCGTGATCACATCTGTCAAGCCATCCCAGATCCGATCTGACTCGCACAAAATATCGAAACTGCCACCTTTGCCTCCTTCCAAGCTGGAAAAACATATAAGATTTCCTAAAAAAATATGGGAGAGGGCCTTGTTGTTCAAATTCTCGATAAAGCAGCGCGAGCTGATCCAGAACTCTGTGCGGAACCACATTCGATGGAAGAAAGCATCCAATGGTGAGGACATCAAAGTTTCAGAGCAGCTATTACTATCTGTTGGGTTCAGAAAGTCACACGTTGACGAGGCCCTCCAGTATCAGGATCCCTTGTCATTTCTGTTATTCAATGTTCCTGATGATGACTTGCCTCCTTTTTTTTCTGATCCTAGTGCTCAAGATACAATAACTGTGGCAGCCAACAACGAAATCCTAGTAAAGAAAGTAATGGAATTTGGAATATCTCGCTCTGAGGCTCTTGTTGCGCTCAATGATAATGACTCCGACCTCAACAAAACAATAGTATTCTTGACTGCGAGGTATGCAAACTTTGACAATAGCTGTGTATCTGAAGACAACAAATCCAGTGACATATGGGATGAGGAAATCGAGAGCTTGGCTTCTATCTACGAGGACGACAAAATCAAGAAGTTGAATGACTCAACTGTCCGTATCATAATTGATTCTATCCTATCGTTAACTGTTTATAAGCCGGAGTGCTATCCATACCAGCTGGCCGGTTTCGTCATAACTACGGTGGACAAGAATAAAAAGCTACCCAACTACGTTAAGCTGAAGCTCGTTGGGAAACTGGGCCATTATGCCGCTGAGAATCTTTTGGGTGACAGTTATATTTTCTCCCTTGTTGACTGGCTACAACACAACAGCGGTGAGATCATTGAGAATCCTGGTCCCCTATTGGAGAAACGCGATATCGTGGATCAGACAGCCTCATTGGATTTAGGACCTTCTATGGACGGAAATCGGACTTTTTTCAAAACCAAACCAGATGTCAATTTTATCAAGATGGACTTTGAAAAAAGAGCTTCCTCGGCGAAGCTGAGAGAAATGCTCAAGGTGAGGAAAACCTTACCAGCTTGGGATGAAAAGGATAATCTTCTCAAAATCATCAACTCGCATCGCATTACTTTAATTACTGGTGAAACAGGGTCTGGTAAATCCACTCAGTTGGTGCAGTTTATACTGGACGACCTGTATGCCAAAGGTAACTTTGCCACACAGATTCTTTGTACTCAGCCCAGAAGGATTTCTGCCATCGGATTAGCAGAAAGGGTTGCTGATGAACGTGCCACGAGATGTGGTGAAGAAGTCGGGTACGTGATAAGAGGTGTTAATAAGGCCAACAAAAATACTCGAATCAAGTTTCTAACAACTGGTATCCTTGTTAAGATTTTCCAAAATGGTGACGACTTCTTGGCAAACACCATCCTCGTCATTGATGAGGTACACGAAAGGTCCATGGAGACGGATCTAATCATCATGATGATCAAGCGGCTATTGGTGAAACACAAAAATCTCAAGATTGTACTTATGAGTGCAACAGTGAATACATCTGTCTTCAAGTCCTACTTTCCTGAGCTTGGTACTGGACATATCAAAGGGAGAACATTCCCTATCGAAGACTTTTACTTAGACGACGTTTTGGAAAAAACAAAGTTCCAGATTCAAATCAAAGATGAATGGATTTCACCAAAAGCCGATTCAAGCTTTTTCGCATCTGGACGGATCAATTACGACCTTATTGCGCAATTAGTTCTGAAAGTTGATGATGACTTACGGGAGTCTTCTCGTGAAGGTTCGATTCTGATTTTCCTTCCAGGTGTTGCGGAGATCTCCAATTGTGTCAAGACTATTCAAAAGGTATTTTCGAAACCATCAGTCGTCCTTCCTCTTCATTCTGCTTTGAGTCCACAGGAGCAGCAGCGTGTATTCAACTCGTATCCCGGAAAGAGAAAAGTTGTTGTCTCCACCAACATTGCGGAAACATCGATCACTATCAACGACTGTGTTGTTACGATCGATTCGGGCCGGGTGAAGTCTATGACCTATAATGCAATTGATAACACCACAAAGCTTGTTGAAATATTCGAATCCAAGGCTGAAGCGAAACAAAGGCGCGGTCGTGCTGGTAGAGTCTCCCGTGGTATTTCCTACAAACTATTCACAAAAGAGACCCATGAAAATATGATTGACACACCAGTTCCTGAAATCAAACGTATCAACCTCAATTCGCTTTATCTGGTGGTGAAGACCATGGGAATAAAAGATGTTGTCGGCTTTCTCGATAGTGGAATGGACCCCCCACCAAGGGCTTCACTTATGAAGTCTGAGGAGCTACTGAAGTGCTCTGGCCTGATTGATGACTACGAGGAGCTTACTGAGCTTGGAAAATATGTATCACTTTTGCCCACAATTGATTCCAAGCATGGTAAATTGTTGATATATTCGATAATATTTGGCTGCACTGACATTGGCATTCTTATTGCCTCGGTATTAGGAGTGGGCTCTCCATTTTTGAATAATCTAGAAAACAGAGACAAAATAAAGAAAATTTTGTCAGGCAATAAAGACCTGGGTGACTTATTATCCTGCGTTTTGGTTGTCAAAGGTTATCTTGCGCTAGATTCCGCATTGGAGAAAAAAAGCTACATTCGTGATAACTTCCTCTCATATACTAAGCTGAGTGAGATCAAATCATCTATTGCACAATACTCGTCGATCTTGAAAGACATAGGGTTTCTACCTCTTGGTTACGAAGGAAACGATCCATATCTGAATCGAAACGAGACAAAATATGCAGTAATCAGATCGGTTATCACCGGTGCTTTCTACCCCCAAGTCGCGAGAGTTCAGCTTCCAGACCCTAAATACTATAACACTTCCTCTGGGTCTGTTCAGGTCGATCCAGAAGCAAAGCTTGTAAAGTACTGGATCAGGAACGAGGAATACATCACCCAAACCAACCGAAAAGACACCACGGAGATTGAGGCTGAGAAGTTGCCAGCAACTAGAGCGTTCATTCATCCTTCGTCTATTCTCTTTGATACCTCCAATAGGGAATTGCAGTTGCAAGACATTGAGGAGCTCAAAAGCGAACGGGAAGATGGGGTAATTGAGTTTGAGAAGTTACAGCAGAGAAAAGTTGACTTGACTCCACAAGTTAAGTCTGCCAAGAGCAAGGCTATCAAATATCCATTCATTGTCTACAATTCATCTTCCGTGACTTCGAAACTTTTTTTGAGAGACATAACACCTACGTCAACGCTTTCTACGCTTCTGCTTGGTGGTCCGTTCACGTATGACATCTCTACACTATCGACAGGAAGGCCGTCCCCGGGAATCGTATTGGACAGTTGGTTACCGATTAGAACTTGGAGCAAAAATGCCGTTCTTATCAAAGAACTAAGAAGGTTGGTAGACGAAGCCATCAGGGAAAAACTCGAGAATCCATCTTATGTTTCATCCGATGCATCAAGAGCCAGTGATGACGTGCTGGATCTTATAGACAATATCTTAGAGAAGGAGTGATCGTTTTGCTTTTAATGTGAATAGTAGATGAAAATCAATTTCAGTGTTTATGCTAGCCTAAAAAATCACCAGGCATCTGATGCCTTTGATTCGTGTATAAAATCAAACGTTATCGTGTTTACAAAAAAAAAAGTTAAGCGAAGTGCCCCACGTGGGGCTCGAACCCACAACCGTACGATTAAGAGTCGTAAGCGCTACCGATTGCGCCAGCGAGGCATTTGCTTATTTCGAGATATGCCTTTCTTTATTATACTTTCTACGCAATCTCAGGGTTCTTTTAGCGATGAGAGAAATCTGGCCGTAAAATAGAGCATTAAATGGGTTCAGCTTCAGCCCACTGATCACACAGCTTCAAAAAAGCCAACAACAAGCTTCATTGCTCAAAAATCGATGCTAATAGATCAATATGAATAGTGCATAAGTTTCTAAAATTCTAGAGACGCAACGAGCCCAAAACAATAGGCATTATTTACTATTCTAGTCAATTCAGTTCACCTGAAAACATATAACTAGACCTCTCATGAGACTCCAAGACTGGTCACATTTGAACATGGAGCTTTTTCTTCCTCGTTTATATAGAGCTTATATCTTGCCGCGAAAAGGTTTTATAAACAAGAAATCCGCTATCCAATTATATATTCAAGAGCTGACTAGAACCTGCTATAGTGCTATTAGCCAGTTTTGAGTTATCCAGACAAATTGAAAGCTCCAATCGCATTATAACCCAGATAAAATAAGTATCATTTAATAACTTGATAATAAAATATTTGATAGAGTTCAAGGATCTCATGAATAAATTGTACAGGATGAATAATGTAGGCCTTTTTTTAATTACCAGCTTCTAGTATTAATAATATTGTTCGTATAATACGCTCGTTTTAATATGCTTGATCGTTCTTTGGTGAGAATAAAGGGGCAAGATCATATCGACTAGAGCGATGTAGTCCTTTTATAGGTCATTCTAAGCTTTCTAGAATAACCCATAGAGTCTGTGTGTTGAGAGTGTCCTAAAGGGGAGATAAGTTAATAGCTCTGATACACCATCACTATTCCATATAGGAACTTATTTATCATTGGTCATTATTTATTTGATAAGGATTTAAAGCATAGCTTGATTCCACTTGTAAGATATTGGTGATTCAAAGCTCGTACTTTTCTTGCTGAGAAATCATCTGCTTCTGCCCAAATGAGGAGCTGCCAACATACATCACAACACCAACGCACAGCTATAATGCTTTGGGGCTTAACCACGTGCCAAAGCTCTTAGTAGAGCCTTGACTGGAGCTGGGTAGATTTTCTCCAAATCTCTGACCAGAAGCATAAGCGAATGTGCGCTCTCTTGCTCTTTTGGACTATCTTTGCCGGTTTCTCACCGGTTCAAGTAATGCATTCGGGTTATTTCTGCCAAAACTGCGGTGTCCCGAAAAATACAGCCAGAGCCGGGGGCATTCGTACTTCACTACTTTGATCTTCCAATTTCCAAATCCCTTATTACAGCACTGATAATCAACCAGCTTATCACGTCAGAGTACCGAGGATCTTTCTTTCCAAAGATTAAAACTCGAGATCATCAAGTGATTTGAGTGCCAGTGTCTGCTTTATTTGGAACTAATGCCTATCCTTAGTGAGGAAGTGGGCGATGAAGCTCGGAAAGACGCTAGACGAAGAGTAGCAAAATCAACGTCGTCGGGTGTCTGTTCTGAAGGGGATGATATCAAACGGAGAAAGCAAACATCCCAACACAATTCGGCAAATGGCATCAAGTTTGCTCCTTTAACAACCCCTTTGAATCGAAGACTACAGACTGCCGCCGTGCTTTGGCATACGATCTCTATTCCATTTTCCATCGCACTTTTCTTCCTGGCACTTGCTATTCCTATTAACTGGATATGGATTCTGCCTTATTTGACGTATATGCTTCTGGACCGCACACCACTCAATGGAGGTGTTACGAAGCGGTACTCAAAACGTTTGAGGGGGCTCCCAATTTGGAAACATTTCTGCAACTTCTTCCCTATCAAAATCTACAAGACATGTGATCTCGAACCCACTTTCACAGAAGTTACGGTTGAGGGTGATTATTACAGGATCCCCATAATCAGTAGATTTTACAAAATCTATAAAAAGCCATATAAAAAGCCAACAAGAACAGGACCGCAATATATCTTCGGCTTGCATCCCCATGGAGTTGTATCGTTGTGTCCATTTGGTGCAGTTGGTGCAGAAGGAGCAAATTGGAGCAAGATATTCCCTGGGATCCCCACTTGTCTACTCACTTTGACTAATCAGTTTTATATTCCCATCTATAGAGATTATCTACTCGCTCTGGGGATAACATCTGCGGGTCGCTCAAACTGCCTTGCAGTTTTGAAAAGGAATTTCTCTCTCGCCATCGTTATTGGGGGTGCTCAGGAGTCTCTTTTAGCGAGACCAAATTCTAATGATATTGTCCTCGCAAGGAGAAAAGGGTTTGTCAAACTTGCACTCGAGTCTGGGAACACAGCTTTGGTACCATGTTATTGCTTTGGAGAAAATGATCTTTACGACGTATGGGAGCCTTCAAATGGCTCCTTCGGGCGAAAGCTTCAAATTTGGCTCAAACAGCACTTTGGATTTACAACCCCCTTCTTCCACGCGAGGGGTGTCTTCAATTATGATTTCGGGTTTCTCCCTTGGCGAAAGGAGGTAACGCTAGTTACCGGTAAACCAATTATGGTGCCCCATAGGCCATCTCCGAGTAAGAATGATGTTGATCATTATCATCAGCTGTACGTTGAGGCGCTAAAAAATCTATTTGAAGAGCACAAAGATAAGTTTATCGAAAATGGAAGGGACAAAACCCTCAACATAGTTGAGTGAAAACAATTTCAGGGTTATTGATACCGGATTATGATGCAAACTTTGGCCTGTCAAATACTGTAGAGTACATAGAAGTAGTTTTTAAACCAATTGTTTGGGAATGTCACTCATACAGATTTATCCAAATGCCATTCACCATCAATCCTTATGAATCTGTGTTTAAACTCTCCTTGTTTCAGTTCCTCCTTCTTCACAACAGGGGCAGGCGTGGAAACATCAACTGGTCTGACAGTTGGAGATGGCGTAACTTGAATTTCATCCAAGGACATGTCGGCATCATCACCCACCATTTTATTGGCTGGCAGCTTGGAGTGTGACCTGGTGACTCTCGCTACCTTTGGAATCTCTAGACCATGAGATGATTGCTTGACGCTATTAGCTGAAACCTCGACAAGAGAGCTTGGAACCATGGCCCTTCCAAGCTTGCACACTTGGTTCGCCCAATGTTTAATCTCACTTGAAGGCTGTTTCAAGGGTGTCCACTTGGGCCTACAACCCTTCAGGAGCTCCTTAACGACCTCGCTACTTCCCCAACCCGCTTCCCACTTCTGCCTCTGCATGCCAGTCAAGTGAGAGAAGACACCAGAGCATAGCGCACCATCAGAATACCCTCCTTCCAAGAGGGAAAGAAGAACACCATTGGAATGCTTATTGGCCAACTTAACAGCGTCCGACGTAAATTTTGAATAGAAGGAAGTGGGTACGTGTACCCCGTGACGCTGCATCGTATGGAGCTCATATTCTGAAGCATCAAACCCGGCACTAATGACTACAAGTGCTTTGAATGGTTTCATCGTGATAGTTTCCTTCTTGGCATGTGATTTCGATTTCTCGCGTGCTTCATGGTCTGCCTTAGCTTGAGTGAAAAACTCGTCTGCTTTTCTCAGTAACATGCTATACTTGTGCTGATAGTCGACATAGAAATCCTCCTCCTTCTTATAAGGCTGAAGATGAACGTTCCAGATATTCAAGTCATGAGCCATTACACAGGTAGAGGCATTTTTAATGTTGGTGGGGATAGCATAACCTGTCTCTGTGGGAAAAGAATTTATGTCGTGCAGCGAGAAGTATCCAACTTTCGGATAGTTTGCTTCCTTTTTAGTGTACTCATCGGGGTCAGTTTCACCTTCTTCATAACCAGCAGCCTTTTCGCCAAAATCTGGCTCAAATCCAGCCTTTTGCCAACAGATATCTTGTGTTCCATCACCGTGATGTAAGTCGAAATCCAATATCACCGCATGAGTCACGCCTTGGGTTTGAGCCGCGTATTCTATAGCAATATGAGCGTTATTGATAAGACAGAAACCAGATGGTACACAAGGATGGCTATGATGGCCAGGAGGTCTAATGGCGACAAATGATCGTCTAGGTGTTTCGTCATCATTGCGAAAAATTGAGTCAACAGCAGTTTCAACAGCACCAATAACACCCATGAGTGCATCCAAAGTGCCCTTCGTCAAATATATGTCTCCACTATTCCAGCTTTCTGGAACTTCCAGTTCATTTTTGGCCAACTTGGCCTCACTCTCCAGACAAATCCTCTGAATATCCGCCGGCCAGTTTTTACCGTGCACTTTGAGAACATGGGGACTGGACAAAGAGGATGTTTTGTTAGAGGCCATCAATGTGAAATGCGCTGGATACATCGTAATGGATGCCGCGATTCCCAAAGAGGTTGCTAATAGCCTCTGGGGTCTCTCAACAATCGTTGCTAAGTAGGCCTTCGAAACCCACGTTCGACTAAATGAGTGTTTTGCAGATAACGGGGAGAGAACAACTAGAGTTTTCTCCTTGTTGGGGACAAAATCAGAGCTGGTAACGATCTGTGGGTTGTTGGACAAGAAACTTATAAACTCCTTCTTGAAAGTTTCTAGTGAGTCAACCTCCTGTTCCTTATCAGGAGTGTTGTATACGCTGCTATCACCTATCTCAAGGTTAGATAGGATATGAGACAATGAGTCTGCCTCAGAGTTGGCCATTTTTCGATCCGCTCGCTCGCTTTGTCTTACTGGCAACAGAAAGAGGGTTGGTTATCAATGTTTCAGTTTCCTTTGTTTACATTTTTTTCGCGTCTGATAGCGCAGGGTGCTTTGTTTGTCCACAGCGTGTTAAAAATTTGACACAACCGAGCTACTAGTTGTTTCAAAAAAAAAATATATAAGGATGGTTTCTTAACTGGTGTTTATCGGAACAGATCGATTTCGCTATCAATAGCATGAACCGTTCAACAGAAACGAGACTATGCATACGTGGTGAAAGCTACCGTTCACCATTCGGACTCCCCTGTAGCCTTGGCAAAAGCATAATCTTTACCATTGATATTAGCGATTCCATCTTTGAGATTGCATTTCCATTTGTTTTTCACTCTCAGTACCTTCTCATATAGACATAATATTATCATTCCGTCACCATCATCCCCATCTTCGTCAAATCCTTGGTCGTCATCATCAGAATCATCCAAATCCGAGTTTATATCATCAGAGTCAAGGGAAGCCATAGTTCGCTCTTTTTTAAGTTCAGACTCTCTTTGTTTGAGAAATGATTGCGTCATTTGCCCAGGTTCATCTTTCACGTCAAACTCGAAGTTGGTATTACTTTGAGCCGCGGGTTCTTCTTTCTTTGGCTGCTGCATTCCAGGAAGTTGAAGGCCAGTCACGTTGAGTCCTTCAACAGCAGGTTGGATATGTTCGGGAGGTGGTGCCCATGAGAAGTTTGCAACGCGTGTCTGCGCTAAATTCTCCCTCCACAGCGCCCTCAAATCTTGTAAAGTTGCCTCGTCAATCCCACTATCTTCGAAATCCTGTCTCGACTCATTGATCACATCGTCTATTATCTCCTCATAGATACGCGCAGCTTCTGCGTTTGACATCTTCTTTTACGTCTAGTTACCGGATGAGGAAAAAACAAAGGTCGGGACGACGTTCGTGAACCGGAGCTCCACAACAATTGGACTGGCACTACTTGATCAGGTGAGCGAATAGAGACGACAACGGAGCCCCTTTTATCGACAAGTTCAATGAGTGTTCAAGCACTGGTCGTCCTTTCTTTCCATCTTCTATATAGAGTTGTCCTTATTTGCGTTTTTATACTTTTCCCAGTGGCAATATGGTTGGCACCACATATTCACGTGACTAGTCACGTGAACGAAAAGGCCAGCGACGCAAATTGTCAGTTCAAATATGAGATTCGATGTCCTGATAGGCTCATAATAATATGTCATGAAAAGTCTCAATGGCTTTCTGTGAAGGTATTGTATTTGTCGCTAAAGTTTGTTCGGTAGCCTTTCTATTTGCGCGAATTGTTGCCCTGGAAACAGGTTGAGTAGGAAAAAGATTGTTTATGTTTACATATTTGTCAGGCCAGTACTGCTTTCTACTTCAAAAACAAACCCCTTCCAACGTATTTTCCGCTTTCTAAACTGAGAATTAGAGGAAAGAATTGGGAAGGAAATGACATTGGGAAATTCCGATGACGTTTCAAGCGCTTTTGAAGTCTTCACCCCTTTGAAGGCCGAGAGATCTCTTCAACAGGCAGATGATGACAATAAAGAGATCCTGACGAAGATTCCGCATGGATTGACCGCCAAACGAAACAGACGTAAGAGCTACCATTTTGGCTCCCACAAGGACAAGCTGGCAACAACTCCCCTCAGGGTGCCATTGACAGCTCCAAGACCCAATGTTCTGAACTCTCGTCCTATGAACGTTGAACACACAAAGAGATCGCTGATAGCCCAGTTACAGTCCACAAGAGAGGGTAAGGAGAATAACCTCATATTCTCCAAGACAATATCGCCGGTAAAAGTGGATGAGGCTGACTTAATCGTCCACTCGAGCCCTGGAAAGATACATCGCAAGCGTTGCTCGTCGGTTGTCGATGACGACAGTGAGTCAAAAGCGTCTAAGGTGCAAAGACTTCACGAAATGTCCTCCAATAAAGACGCAGAAGTTTCTGCATCGGAGCAGAATTCCGAGATGCACTTACCAGATGGGCTCTCTGAAGATTCTAATGATGAAGAGTTATCAAGAATCGAACCCTTTGCGGAGTCTAAGGAGCCTGATTTCAATTCGGTTATCCCTACTCAGGAGGGCAAGGCCAAAGCATGTCAGGAAACCAATCTTATCACGCCTTCACGATTTACAGAGCCTGTTGCTGTTAGCCCAAAGACAGAGCAATGCAGCAGAGTGGTGGATGAGTCCGCTTTGTTACTAGACACCTCAAAATCCCCTGCTTTTGACGACAGTTACGTAGCAGACAGCCCACTATCTCAACACAATAGTTATGTTGCCGAGAAACGTAGTCTGGTCTTCCTGGATGGGCTTGAAGAGGAGCCAGCGAACGCCAACAAATCAACACACTTGGGGAGTCCAAGCAAGAGACCATTTTTCACGATCGGCCAGGTTCATGAGATACAAGAGGATTTCAAAAGAGAAGTGGAGAAGTTAGAAGATCAATTGAGAACTAAGTCACTTGCGGTTCTACAGCTCAGCGGTGAGGTGAACGAACAAAAGAGTACTATATACAAGCTCAAAGACGAGATAGACTCGCTCCATTTGCAAAAGAAGCAGCTTATTGGCGAAAATGATTTGCTAAAAGCAGAGAATGGGCTTGGCAGGGCCAATATTGAGGATTTAGAAGCGCAGATCAAAGAAAAAGATGGCCAAATAGGAAGAACCAATTATCTCGTCTCAAAGTTCAAAAGTCGTCTCAAAGAGCTGAGTGCAGCGATGGAGACAAAGAACGATGAGATTGTGAAGCTGAAAAATGATCTTGAGTCGAAAGTGCGTGCTATTGAAGTTCTCAAGACTAGGGCATTAGACTACGAAAAGCATGCTCAAACGCTTTCAGCATCATATAAAGAAGAATCTCATCGTATTGCTGAAGCTGAAGAGAGATGCGTGAGGCTAGAAGAGCAGTTAGAACTGGCAGCTTCGAAGCAAGCGGAAATCGTCAAAGAAAGGGAGCAGCTTAACGAACAGATAAACAATCTGCAAACCTCATTTGATGAGAGCCAAAAAGATAGAGAAAACCTTAAGGAAGAGCTTCTTATGAAGGATCGCCAGTTGGAAGAGCTGCAAACGTGCTATGCGAACTTGGAAAGAGAAAGTGAGCTACTGAAGAAGACAATCAAGGACTTGACGGAGAAGTTATCTCTTGAGAGAATGACTTCTTCGAAAAACACTGAGCGATTTGAGCTTTTGCTCTCTAATGCAACGAAGAATATCAATCTCAAAACTGCGATAGTAAGCGGGTTAGAGGGTGCCGCAGCCACGTTAAGAAAGCGTGTTTTCTCTCTGGAAGCTCATTTGGCTTCGCAAGAAGCTGACTTAGCTCAAGTTAAAGCCGAACTAAAAGATGCAAACGAACTTTTGACCATCAGAAAAGCTGAGGTAGACGAGCTTAACACAGAAATGAAAGATGCTAGAAGTGAGATCGCAGCACTGAGAGAAACAGTTGAAGAGAAGGCACGGGAGTGCAGTGAGCTCTCGGCATCATTGGATCACTACATGAGCATTTCAGAGCATAGGGAGCTGAAAATGCGTCAATTGGATGAGGAGCTTCAAAAACAGGAGAATGATCACTTAGCAGAACTTGAGTCGTTTCACGCCGAGATGAGCCATGTCCAGAAGATTTTGAGCAATAAGTCAAATGAGTTGTTCAAGGCGAAGGAAGATAAAGACAAATTACAGAGAGAACATGACTTGTTGAACTACGAATTTGGTACTTTGAAGGAACAGGTTGATGACTATGAAACAAGAATCTCCAATCTAAAAGCCAAGCTGCAAGAGCAAAAGTCTCGCTCACTGGAATTGGAACAACAAATCAAGAAGGTTGAGGATGAGAAATCTCAACTTGAGAATGAGACTGACCAAAGATTACAGCAGTTAGCTGAAGATCTATACATACAGTATAGTAAGAAGCACGAGCAAAAAGTGCAAGTACTCAAGAAAGGCTATGAGACTAAATGGCAAAACAAGGTGAGTAAAGCAGAAGCCGAGAGTGAGAAGCTTAGAAGAGAGATCGAGGGTTTGAACGCACAACTTGAGAAAGAGAAGCATGAGAAGCGTGAGATCATCAAGCTGTGGGACAAGTTCAAAGAGGCGGAAAGCACGGGCACCAACATGATGCAGTCATTCTGATGGAGTCTTTTGTTTAGAGATTCATACGTAAATTGTAAGATGTTTTTGTGTACTTGCAAATTAGCCAGCCATGCCAGTTGTTCCGATGCCCGCGCATGCGCTTTATGTAAGCTGTCCCATTTTTTCGAAGCTTGACGCGTATGTGGAAACACGCACGGACTGATAACTATACTCACTCCAAGAGATTGAAAACCCACGTTGGAAGTTGTCTTCCGCTCCTTCAATTGGAAAGACAATATAGACACTATACGCTCATAAAGACGGCCAGCAATTCTCACGAGCTGGTTGTAATCTCATATACCCTCTTCTGTGACATCTACCTCAGTGCCTACCAAATTAATAACACAAGGAGTCTCGTCTACTTTCGCTGAATGATGAGTCCAACCACAGCAGTCAAGTCAGTTGAAGAGCTTAGCATCGAAAAATCGATGAATGAAGCTTTAAAGAGAATATCTCGTCAATCTGATACTTCAGAGTTTTCCTTCGAAAACAAAGATGAAAGCAATATCGCTTTCACTGGGGGGATGGCTTTGCCCTCAGACAGAATACCATCACCTACTAAGGCTTCGCTCAAGATAGATCAACTAGCAAAGAGGAGTCTGGAGCTGGAGAAGACCGTCAAAGCGCAAAGCCTCTTGATAGAGGCACTGAGCTCCCATATTGAGCTTTTGGAGAAAGAGCTACGAAGCGTCGGCAAAGAGGTGCCCTCATTCGTTGAGCCAAAGAGTCTACAAGAACCGCATGCAAACATACTGACTATAAACTCTAGTAAAGCTGGATCCTTGGAGGAGCTCCAGCTTCCACCTAGATCTGCTGATAGATTAAGGAAAAGTCCCCTTCGAAGCCCTGCAGAATCCAAGAATATCTCACCACTTGATGCCGGCGCAAATCTAAGCAATATGAATTCTCTAAACTACGAATTGGTTGCCAGTGAGGTATCTGCGAATGGTAGAGACGACACTTTTGATGAGTCGCATGCTGATCGCGCCATGGAAAACGACCACCCAACAAATGAAGGCAGACTGGTTGCAGAAGATACCGAGCATGTGAATTACGAGCAGAGCGCTGACGTTACGCTTCAGAGCGAGGCTTTGAGTGATATCACAGACAAAGGGGACGCGACAATGACTGAGAGAGCTATTATAACACCTACGCAAGCAGAAGCCAAGATCGACTGGAATGCTGCTATTGAGGCTCTTCAAGTTGATCCACAAGAACTTGAAGAGCCAGTGATCCAGAAGATTGATGCCAGAGTTCAGGTGACACCGTATAGTGGTAGAATCAGCTCTCCGTCCCCTCTGAAATCGAATAAGTCTTCTGCTTATGACAGCTCACCAGCTGCGAGCCAAAAGGTAACTACTCCGCAATCGGAAAGGCTCATCACCAGCGAGTCTGCCAGTTCTAATGGGATAACTGAAGTGAGTCCTTTGAAGTTACAAACAGACAGATTGCACCAAAACCAACGCACAAGATCGAGCCCATATACCAGTTCTTTGAATACGCCGATTACGATCGACTCAGTTTCATCTGATAAACCTCTTGGGAAGTCCAATATCTACGACCCATATATAGGTGACTTCCACCATCAACAAATTTATCAGGACCACAATGGTTTGGGAGGCCATTTCAGCAGTCCAAACACTCCACGGCTTGGCAATCACGTTGAGCCTGCACCTCTCTCGAATGACACAATTAGAAGCTCAGGTAATCCGCAACACGTTAGGTACCCATCAGATGTTCCCCTATTTGTCGATCCTACTCAATTATCAACGGTGAGGCCTGCAATTATCAGCACGATCCATGGAAATTTGTCCAAAAAGACTGATGACCCATATGTGACTATTGCTGTATCCGATAGACAAACTAATAAAGAGATTTGGAGAGTAAGAAAATCTCTTTCGCAGATTGTGAAACTCGATACCGAGATAAGGCCTTTGATTAACAGTTTTTCCCTTCCTCCTGTCCCGGAGAAGGGTCTCTTTCAAACAAATATTCCTGTTAAAATTGATTTGAGACGTCTCAGGCTTAGGGATTATTTCGCAACCCTGTTTTCTATTCCAAACATTCCCCTCGATGCTGCCTATCGAATCGCAAGATTCATGTCTCTGGATGTGATCAACCTTCTTGACGAATCAAATACTGAGGTTTCCAAAGATGGGTGGCTTGTGCGTCGCGGAAAGGGCCTTGGGAACAACTGGAAAGCGAGATACTGTCAAATCGATGGTCCCTTCATGAATATTTTCGAATCCGTCGATGGTCCTATGCTTGAGATCATCAAGCTCACCGGATGTCAAATTGGGAGACAGCCAGATAATACTAAACTGTCTGACGACAAGGCTGCCTACAGGCATGCATTTGCAATTATGGAACCTAAGAAGGGCATGAAGGCGTCGACGAAGCACATCTTCTGTGCTGAAACAGATGCGGAGAGGGACGCTTGGGTAAACGTTTTGGTATCCCTTAATGATGATAGCGCTCGTTCAATAGACTCGGTTGGCTCATCAACATTGACTTCTGGGCCATCATCTGTGAAGGACTCGCCAGGGAGCACCCTGTCTCCATCGAAAGGGACAGGACGCTCTTATAAAAGCCAGGACCGAGAAGAATTAGACGCAATCTCAAGGGAGGCCAAGAGAAACAAAAAAAGAAGCTTTTTCCCTTTCAGCAAGAAGCAAATCAATGAGGAGCTTGAGTCATTCAAACAACAGCAGGAGCAGGGTGAACCAAAACCGAACAACGATATCGCCCTAGACTCTAATATAGAAAAAAGTTTACAAGAGATGAATCTGGAAGCCACAATAGTGAACCAAAAGACTGTTTTTCAGAACAATCTGGCCGATGTGATGAGTCTGTCTGCCCACGAGATGTATGGGACGCCGGTGCCAAGCATACTATACAGGTGTCTTTCATATTTGATCGAGCGGTCTGCAATTTATGAGGAGGGTCTCTTCAGACTAAATGGTTCTTCTGCTTTGATAAAGCAACTGCGAGACTCTTTCGACAGAGATTATGACATTGATTTTAATCAGCTAGAGCCAAGACCTGATATCAACTCGATAGCTGGTCTACTGAAGCTCTGGTTGAGAGAGTTACCAACTAACCTGTTCTCTAGAGAGAGCTATCAGCAATATAAAAACGCTTGTGACAGAATCCGTGATCCCGCAGAGCTTAGCATCGAGTTCAGTCACATTACCAAAAGTCTACCCAAGGTCAACCACTCAGTTGTGTATGTTCTTTTCAAATTTTTGAACGAGGTTATTCAAAACAAAGATCTCAACAAGATGAACCTCAGGAATCTGTGTATTGTATTTTCACCGACTTTAAACGTCGCGAGCGAGGTGATTGTGCCATTCCTGGTGGATTTCAGCTTTATTTTTGAAAATGGAAAGCTTATCAGCTTGGATGAGAGAGAGATCCTTGATCTCAATATCCCAACATTTTGAGTGAAAGACTTCAAGCAAGTTCCGGCTTTTCTTACTTGCCAGCATCGTTGACTTCCCACGAAAAATTGACGCAACCTACAATATTGAAAAAGTATCACCCATGGAGCAGACCTTTGATTCGAATCTACCAAAGCATAATGTTGATATGACATGATCTATGTAATTCCTTTACCCTATTATTGGGCACCTAATGATACTGGGTTCACAACCTTTTTGTAAGTATCTGCGCTGCTTAGTCTTTTTTTCAAAACATTCTCGATAAATGCTTCACCAGCCTTATAGGACGATCTAACCAATGGGCCACTAGCACAATATAAGAAACCCATATTCAATGCTGTCTCTTTCCAGTGATCGAACTTTTCAGGCTTGACATATTCAACAACCTTCATGTGGCGTTTCGTTGGTCTCATATATTGACCGAATGTAACCACATCACACTCTATCTTTCTTAGTTCCTTAAGTGCATCTAAAACTTGTTCCTCAGTTTCACCCAACCCGAGCATTAATGATGTTTTGGTGATGAGCCTTGGGTTGGCCTCTTTAGCAGCCTTGAGCACAGCTAGGGATTGACGGAAAGTGGCTCTTCTGTCTCTCACATGAGGAGTTAGGGCTTCGACTGTTTCCAAATTATGAGCATAAACATCCAATCCTGATTTGGCCAAGATTTTCACCATTTCCAAATCACCTCTAAAGTCACCACTGAGCACCTCAACTAATATCTGTGGAGCCTTTTGCTTTATTCTACGAACGGTCTCTGATAGATGGTTTGAGCCACCATCGATAAGATCGTCACGGTCAACAGTTGTTAAAACCACATACCCTAGTCCCCATCTAGATATAGCCTCCGCCGTATTCTCCGGCTCATGTGGATCTGGAGGTGCAGGTGCCCTATTAGTTTTCACAGAACAAAATCGACAGCCCCTCGTACAGGTATCACCTAGAAGCATAATCGTAGCAGTAGCTTCTGACTTCTTCCCACCCCAACATTCACCGATATTTGGACATTTTGCTTCCTCACACACGGTGGCTAGTTTTAGTTCTCTCACATCTTCTTTCAGTTGATGGAAACTTTTCCCTTTAGGGATAGGAACTTTGAGCCAGCTTGGGAGACGAGCATTGGCGTCTTGTCTTGCGGCTTCCAGGGGGTCAATAACGACATCAGCAGCTTTACCCGATACGAAATCTTCGAATGAAGGGCCTTTGTTTAAGGCGTCAGTGAACACCGTCTTACGTCTTCTCCTTTTGGCAGGTATTGGTGTTGAATTCGAATCCGAAGCCGAATCTGGTTGTTCGTCTGAAGAGAGAGAAGCTAACGATCTGGTACACGCGTACTTTACCGCTGAGTGGTAAGTTAATGAGCTTTTCAGTAGTTTTTGTGAAAGCATCCTGGGGGATCCGAATGCTCTTCAAACGATGACTAGTGGTGCAAACAAAACTAAGTGTGTAATCCTGAAATCTGAAGACAATCAGGAGAACACTACCCTAATTAGTAGAGAATTATGGAGTCTAGTGTGAAAAAAAAGCCAATAAGCACCTGCTAAAAACTTATTTGGTAAGCCGATGGGGATAAAGGTAAAAATCTGATGTCCTGATGTTGAGTGGGGGGCCAGGCTCTGTGACTCGGGCAGGAGACGTTTTATGACTCGGGAACACATATATTTACGTTACAGAAGTACAACAATACAGCATCTCCTTGAAGAAATAAATCGATTTATACCCAGAAAAGTTCAAACTAACCTATTACGTTGATTGTAATAAGTAGGTCGAGTGCAACTCGGTAAAAAAAGTGTGTATAACTCAAATCAAATGGTCTATTTCGTCACTTTTAAATTCGTCTAGCTTAGTCAGGTGATCCCACCACTTGAACAAGTAGCTTTCACAGATCAATTTAAACCAGGGAGTGAACTTCAGGTTTTTGTCTTGAAACATAGCCTTCAGCTCTTCAGCTGAAACGTATTTCAAGTCTCTAACCTCGTTTGGATTAGGGTGAAGTTCTGGATCAGCTCTGATGATGAAGATATAGTCAATCTCATGTTCACCCCACACACCATTACTTGGTGCTTTGTAGTGGATTCTTGTCAAGAACTGGAAATTCTCTAGCGGTACAAACTCGGGTTTAATGCCCAATTCCTGCTCCAACTTTCTTTGAGCTGCCACTTTTGCACCTTCGATTGAAGACGCTAAGTTGCCGGACCCCATCTCAGAGGAGACTGCAAGAGGGTGAGAGCAACAGGTGTTGGTCCACATATCCGAGAATGTTATTTTTTCTGTAGCTCTCTGCTGCAACAACAACTTGTTTTCACTATTGAATAGAAAAACAGAGAACGCTCTATGTAGAAGACCTTTTTCGATATTCTCCATGATATGACAAAGCTTTTTTGTACCAGCTCCCACAGGGTTATCGTTGTAGTCCAAAACAATACAGAGCTCTTCCATCAACTTTATCTGTTCCTCATCATGACCTTTGAAAATTTCCTCTGATCTATCCGTGGAACCAGCACTTGTTGGCACCCCTGGCATGTGCGAGACGGGTATCACCTCTGGAAACTCAGTAAGGATATCATCAGCCTTCAAATTGGCGACGAGTTCAGCATAGGTTTGAGTTTGTGAAGGTGACATGACAATGTGGTAGCTCACTGGTGAATAGGGACTGGAGGTGACTGTTGTTTTATCTCAAATGCGTACGTGAACAGAAACGAGAGAAAGCCAATACTGTTGTACAATAACACGGCAGAAGCAACGGTACACAACCCAACAGTCAGGAGGAGCTTGTCTTAAGAACCAAATACTTCTCCCGCGAGAAAAGCTCAGGGCGGGAAAAAGTGTAAACAAGAAAACGATTCAGTGTAAGTATTAGCACGACGTTGCCTAATAGGCTGCACAGAGAGCGTAACTAACATCACTAGCAAAGAATGACACCAGCGTTGGCGAGGCTGTAGGTGCTGACGCTTTTTTTCGCTCGGCGACAGAGAAACAACGGTGGAAAATTTCGAAAGTGTTGGCACTTCGATTTCACCTCAGGAAGAGACCACCAAAGTTCCTTCGCCTAGTGTTAACGAGCGTCTTTTGCTCCCAATTGTCTAAGTGAGTTTACAATTCGAGTAGAGGCCTTGTAGGCTGAGTAGGCTGAGAGTGCTTTTTAGGTCAGCTTCATTTGGACACCGACGCCCTCAGGGATTTTTCACCAGAGATCAACGGCCGATTTTGTGAACAATAGAGTGATGATCCTGGCGCTCCAAGTTAACTGAACCTTTCACCCCTTCACTAAGTCGTTGGATTACTAACTCCGTCACTAGACGAACATCTGCACAGCTCCTCCTTCGTTATCATGTCCTCTGATTACTCCAACGAAGTACGTGTTCAAAGACGTTTCATCAAAAGACCGGACACCAAGGCTCGTGATGAAGCCTTAGCTAAGTTGAACGCAGAAATAAAGGCAAAGGATGCCCAATTGTCTGAGATCACTACACAGTTGAACAAGACGGTTACTGATCCAAAAATTGCCGCTGAACGTAAGCGTTTGATCGCTGAATTGGCGGAACTGAAGAAGACCCAGGCTGATCTGAAGGGGAAGCGTAACATCATCAACTCCAAGATCAAAGAAGTTGACTCTTCTCTGAAGAGAAAGATCAATGAGATTCAAAGCACTACTTCCAAGTACAACTTTAAGTCTGTTGAAGACATTGACAATAAGATCAAAAGATCCGAGGAGGAAATTGCTTCCGGCGACCTGTCTCTTGTTGAAGAAAGACGTCTGGTTAAGGAAATTTCTGCACTCCGTAAGGTCCGTAAGGACTTTGCGGGGTTGCAAGCCCAACAAAAGTCTATTGATGACGACAAGAACAAAATCGCAGAGTTGAAGAAGGAGCTCTCAAGTTTGAACTCTAGAGAGGTCTCTGCGAAATTTGAAGCTATCCAAAAGGAGCTTGACCAGCTCTCCTTGTCTAACAAGTCTGTTAGTGACAAAAGAGCTCAACTGAATGAGAAGCGTACCGCTTTGCATAAGGAAAAGGATGAATTATATGCTTCACTAAAAAAGGTTAGAGCTGATTTTGAAGAGCAGTATCAGGCTTTCAAGAAGGCTTTGGCTGAGGAGGATAAGAGAGTTGCTGAAGAGGAAGCCAAGCTCAAAGCTGAAAAGGCCAAGTCTGAACGTAAGACTAGAGTGGAAAGAGAGCTCGCTGAAGCTTCCAAGCCAGCTTTCACAAGAGAGATCGAGACTATCCACGCCTTGCTGGCCTATTTTGACCCTACTTATGTCAAACCAGCCAAGAAAATCGAGTTCAATAAATCCACTTTGGTGAACGAGAGAAAGACTAGAGTTGTTGAGCCAACTGACGACTATATAGTTCTCAAAAAGGAGAACATTGCTTTCTTCCCTGGTTCCAAAACCAACGGTTCTAACTCCAGAAAAACTAAGAAGACCAACAAGAAGTTCACTCTGGAGCCGGATGTCATCGCTCAATTGAGCGAGTTGGAGATTGCTCTTCCGACAACCAAGGACGATGTTCCATCTATCATTGAATCCCTCAAGTCCAAATTGGAAACGTTCAAGGCAACCCAAGAGGAGACCACTCAAAAGAATATTGAGGCTGCAAAGGCCAAGATTGCCAAATGGGAAGCTGATTGGGCTAAGCAAGATGCTAAGGAAGCTGCTAAGGAAGCTGCTAAGGAAGCTGAGACTACCAGTGCAAACGCAAACCAAGAATAGACGTTTGCTCTACGTATTCTACTACCGACTCGCTTGCAATTTTTCTATCCAGGTGATTAAAGAGCACATAGAGTTACCGAGAAAAAAAATCTTTTTATAGGAACGTAAAATAACTTCATCACATTATAAATTGTAGATTGACATCAATAGGGTGCGAGGCACTGAGCTGGGGTTTTTGCGAGTACTTCCCGCGCAATGCTGCTCTCATATTTATTAACAACGAAAGATATGTTTGATTTGGTTGAGAAGACATGACGTTAATGAATGCATACGACATCGCACCTGTAGCCATACCAAATTCAGTAGTATCTGCACTTGTTTGTTCGTCCTTTGATCCTGAAAGCATGATAACATCGGCAGGTGAAGAGTTTTTAACAATAGCCTGTTGTCTGTTGTAATCTCCTCGTGTTACTTTGGAGAATGCATTGCTCAAAGAGGATACCACACCACCAATGTTACCAGTGGCATAGCTCATCACAGCATTGAGACCGTTAGCACCAACGTCTTTCCAAATGTTTGGTTCCTTTATTACACCCTTGGTAGAATAGACGAAGGGCAAATCAAGAGCGGACCCGCTATGACAACTATCAAAAAATGCAGTTAATCTGGAGCCCGGAGGCAAAGGGCGGATCATAATGTCATGCATAATATCATCTATGATAGACCCAGCGACTTGGAAGTCTACAGGGTAGATACACGAGTCATATCCACTCTCCTCGTCACCTGTGTAGTTCTTCTCCAACCCGCCATGGCCTGAGTAATGGAAGACAAGAGAGTCGTTAGGTCTTGCATCCATGACGAGCCACTGCATAGCACGGATGATGTTAGCTCTCGTGGGAACTCTGACCAAGTCTCTTTGGTCATCTGTCAATATCACGATATCCTCTGCTTTATACCCATATCTATCAGTTAAAAAGTTGAACATGGCGTGTGCATCATTTATGCACCCTCTTAACTGGTTCTTCGAGCCAATATAGTTGATACCAATGAGGAGTGCTTTTCTCTGCCCCGTACATTGCGAGTACTGGTAAGTCAGTCCAGTGTTACCCATCATCTGAGGCTGCGAAGGTGGCTGCACACCTTGCCTTTGATATCCTCCTCCATAGTTCGAGTCTCGGTTTTGATCTCTGCCATTGCTGCCAGTTGACGGTGGGGCACTTGGACGTTGGTACTGGGTCTGTGGTGGGCCTGATGGTCGTTGATATTGATGGGTGATATGTTGATTTGGAGGAGGAACAGGTGGAGGCTGGTATTGGTTATAGCCATACTGCGGTGGAGGTCCCGGTGGGGGTCCCGGTGGAGGTGGGTATTGATTGTAGCTCCATTGAGGCGGAGGGCCGGGAGGAGGGATATACGCGCCAGTCGAAGTACTATAAGTGCTATACGTGTTCCGGCCCTGTCCTGGATACATGTTTGCTTGTGTTGGGATTCTACCGAGAAGTACAGGAGCAGACTTTATAGATTTTATACACAAAGCGTCATCGCGGGTACTCCCACAGCCTCACGGCTATACATATAACGTAATTGCCCAAACGTTTAAATTTAGAAAAATGTTTACTGCCATGCCTACCTTCTTCTGGCCAAAACATAGGTTGTCCCCCACTCTACGCGCAGCTCGGTATCATCACTCCAGCCAAATATCTCTTTAAGCTCGTGAACAAATAGCTGGACAATATCTTTGTTAGCATCTGGATTTGACTTCCTCCAAGAATGTACTGCACTCCAACTGCTCAAATAATCTGCGAACTTCCGCATAGTAAAACGATCATCCCCAAGAAAATATGCTGTTCTTTTTCTGGTTCTCCATGGGTAGTAATCATGCTTCTCAATGTCTGTAAACCTGTCCTCAGGGATATGAACATCGTCAAAAAAGTATCTGAGAAAGTTCTTACCTGGCTGGATCCACATGGGACCCATATAACGTGGGTCTTCGTACACGTACTTTTGATATATTTCGTCAGCTTTAGGGAAGTCCACAAAGTGGACTTCAACGTACCCCCAGTAAGCTAGAGTCCCACCTTTCCTCAAAACTCTAGCAGCCTCTTGGAAAAACAAGTCATGTTTGACCCAATGCAGTGCCTCCGCACTTGTGATGATATCAATTGAGCCATCGTTTGGAATTATTTCCCTCAAGTCCTCACCAGATGCCACTCTGAATTCGATTCGTGGCTGTAAATCCGGGGTAATGGATTTGATACCTGTATCGATCATAACAGAAGAAGGATCAGTAGCAATGACGTGATCAACATACTTCAGCAGAGGGAAAGAAGCCGTGCCGGGACCACATCCGACATCAAGTGCGGTTTTGGAAGGACCTTGATGATACTGGAAAATAGCATCAAATAGAGTTGATGGATACCCGGGCCTGTGAGACTGGTAGCTGGATGAGTTGAAATCTTTCTCTGCGTATGTCGCCATTGCTGAAAAGTAGAGCTTGGTCTGATAATGAATTTGGGGATGCTCGTGACCTTTGAGTTTGAAGTTAACCAATATCAAAGAGGAATTCTCTTGTGTCAAATACTCCCCGGATCCATATATGCAATGGAGTCATCCCAACGCCGGTACCGGAATGTTAGACAGCGAAACCGGCCGGGAAATTCAACGGTGATGCTCTCAAACGCTAACAATTATTACGTCGGGTTCTCCACCAGCTGAATCAGGAGCCCATTTGCGATTACCTATCATGAGATTCGAGTCTCAACATTAGACAACTTTCTACGCAAAGACGTTCTGGCTTATTTACCAAATCGCGAATCTCCCCTTTTAGGCGTGCTATGCGCAGCAATTTAAACTATTAACTTAGCTCCAAATTCCTGATAAATCGTTGGAGATTTGAAAGCAATGTCGACAAAGAAGATTCTTCTTTTACACGGGTACGCACAATCTGCTCAAATTTTCAGCGGGAAAACCGGTGGTCTTAGAAAAGCTCTCATCAAGAATGGATATGAGACAATATACATAAACGCACCTCTCAAGCTCGCAGGAGATCAGCTTCATGATCCATCTACGGATCTCGATTTATATGGGTGGTGGCCCTACGGTGCTCAGGACTATGCCATAGAGCCGGCTGTTGAAGCTGTGATGGAGGAGGTTAATAAGCATGGTGGCGATATTGAGGGTATAATTGGGTTTTCTCAAGGTGGTGGCCTGTCTGGATATTTGGCTGCCCAGTACAAACATCTTATCCCTTCATTGAAGTTTGCCATCTTCTTCAGTGGGTTTAGACTTTCACTGAAGAAGTTTGATGAAGTCTATGAGCCAAAAATCTCATTACCGACACTACATGTCATAGGTGAACTGGACACCGTTGTCGAAGAGGGAAGAAGTTTAAGGTTATACGAAGCATGCCAAGAGGATGACCGCACATTGCTGAAACATCAAGGGGGACACTTTGTGCCTAATGGTAAGGATTTTGTTTCAAAGGTCATCAACTGGATAACAAAGGTTACGGCTGTTGAAGAGGTACAGAAAAAAGACATACAAGATAGTGACATAATGGCGGTTATAGATACCATGGGAAATTTTTGAACACTACAGTTTTGGAGATAGAATCATTTAAAGTTTAAGTATATCCGCGATGAAGAGCACTTCCCACAATAGAAATCGAATGACAACATTCATGAAAGCAAAAAAATGTGTAGGTAGGGTATCTTTCAATGAGGCAAGAGCGGCAAGCTCTTGTCATTTGAAACCTATGAGGTGAAGTCACAAGTCAAGTTGTACTTCAAGTTGTAGGTGGAGTCCCAAAGACCCCAGTACTTCTCAACATCTGAGGTTCCCGAAGTGTCTGGCTTCCAGGCTTCGTCAAAGGCTTCAAAGGCAATAACATTAATACCCCACCCTCTTATGGCACAGATAGCATCATTCCAGAAATGTTGGGCATTAGTGACAGAAGGAACAGAGTCCTCAAAAGCAGTACCCTCAGTTGGCCAGCCTGTCTCACCAACCCAGAATGTAATATCAGTTGCACCTTTAGCTGTTTGAATGGTTTGCAAGGCTTGCATGATATCGTCAAAGAAGGAGTATGATGCATTGCTTTGGGTTTGTCCCTGCCAGTAAGAGAAGGCATTAGCGAAAACCACGTCAGATGCTTTGATAGCTGGTTCAGAACCAGCATCAACAAGAATGTTCCAAGAGTCAACAAACCCAACGTTGGTACCAGAATA
This sequence comes from [Candida] freyschussii, assembly GCA_003707735.2. Taxonomy (NCBI): domain Eukaryota; kingdom Fungi; phylum Ascomycota; class Saccharomycetes; order Phaffomycetales; family Wickerhamomycetaceae; species [Candida] freyschussii. The sequence continues at coordinate 64,495 of PPLE02000011.1, read as the reverse complement.
AGAGTTACCCTCTGAGTCGCTGACATCGGCAACCAAGTCTTTAATGGTTTGGATACGATCAGCCAAATCAGAGGCGCTCAAATCATTACGGTACAAGGCTTCAGAACCAACAGTGATGGCTTCAATAGTAGACTTTTTAATCTTTGGCAAATAGGTCTTCAAAGCCTGTTGTTCAGCTTCAAAGTGAGATTCGTCTGTTGGCCAGATACCTAGAAAGATTGTGAACCCTGCGTCTTCAGCAACAGGGCCTAAGATCTCCAAAGTGTTACAGTCAGAGGCAGCGTAGACTCTAACTTTTGATGTGTAAGAACTCAAGATGCTCAACTCTTTCTTATAATCGTCGGCGGTTTTACACCCATTGGTGTTCTTCACACCCAAGTTCAACGCAAGCTAAGCGCTTGTTAGTATGGAAGTCTTAAAAGGCTTCAAATTCGTAGAAGGCAAGAGCAACCGCTCTTTTCCTCTTGACGTCCTCCACAAATCAAAACAATGAAAAAGCACTTACGTCACCAATGGCCTGGACAGAGGAGATGGCAGCAGCGAGCGTGATTAGTCCTGAGAGATGCATTGCTAAATGAACGACAAGTATAACAAGAACAATACAAGAGAAGGTTGTTCAAAGAAAGAAACTGGCGCTCAAATTTTTAGAGACTTTCGAGAAAAACAGAAAAACACAAAACAAAGGGCCAAAAATAGTACATCCCACAAAGAAAAGTCACTTCGAAAAAATCGAGAATCTCGCTCGATTTGGAAGGATTTCAGATCACCACAATAACGACCCGAGACCTTCCGCGAACTCCGTTTCGGGAAATTTGGCAATAGTGGTGTCCAGGTGAATAGCTCACGCGACCAAAATTGCGAAATCGACGCACTGGACCCGCCGTGGCCGCCGCGGCGGAGTTACGCGGAGCAAATAACGTTGCCCAATTGACAGGCCTTACAAAGCCGTTTGTGTATCAGATACAGATAGGGGACAATTTGGATCTATTCGGTCTTGAGCTTGGCAGTGATTTGTGTGGAGCACGAAGGAAGCAGCATTGGCTTTTCAGGTAAATTTCTTCCGAGCTCACAGAACGGACTGCTATTCTCTGACAAAAAGAAAAGTATCAAAGCGGCTTACAAGTAAGTGATAACGCCCCGCCTTCATTCATCATGATGATTTTTTCATGATTTTTTCACCGTTTCATATCACAAGATCAGTCGCTACAACAACACACTATACTCCTCCTCATTCACGCCTCAGTACTAGAAACACTGGATCTTGGCGCACATAACATGAGTGTGTGGAAGCTTCTACGAAAGCTGAGAAGATCGCGGCCACTTTTTTATATATCGGCTGTCCTTCTCATCAACTTGGCAATACTTTCGTTAATAAGGTACGACAACCAACTTTCCGTCCCCAAGACAGGCGACGTGAAAATAGTCACATCCCGCTCAAAACGTCTTGATGAAAACGCAATCACTGAAGGGTTCGCATTACGAAATCTGTACGATACCAAGTTGATACTCAGGTACAAGGTACCAAAGGTGTTTCAGCAGGATAAGAAGGTGATCAGCTATGACTACGACCCGAGATTAACCAATGCTGTATTCCTGCATCATATATCCAAGGAGTTTGCTAAAACAGGTGACCTGAATAGCATAGAAGTACCCTTCAGCTGGTACGATTGGGTCAACCTGACAGCTCTAAATGGCTTCATCAACCTTCCACCAGATGATAAGCCTGGATGTGAATACGTTTGTGCCAAGGGTCTTGACAGAGCAACCACTGAGATACTTCAAGCTAAAATAGATGGATCTTATTACCAAACAGAATTCAAAGAAGAACTTTTGAACCAAGACCAGCCGAAATTGGTCAAAAGAGCAAGAAGACAGCGAGTAAGAAACGGAAAGGAGGCTAAGAGATGCGCAGACTATTGTCGAACTGACAGGGCTATCAACCAGCCAGGTTTTAGAATATATGGGCAACCATATAAAGGTAAGTCGAATGTTAAGACTTTACAAACAAGGTCTCATCTATACAGTGAAGCATCTGCACCGTACTCGCTGGTATTTGTTACTCCCAAAGGTAATCTTCAAGTCAGTTTGAAAGCAAACAACGAGCTTGATGACAAGCAGCAACACAACATGGTGAATACAGGGCTGATAAAGCAACTCATCACAGATAAGACTGACGAAGTTGACATTTCATCCCTTTACCGCTCAGTTCTGGAAACGATACCAATAAACAAGTCAGAGGCTTTCAGCTCTTACCGTGTCGAGCTTGATCACGAGCGCTTTACGTTTGACGCTCCAGAATACTTGAGAACACATCTCCCAGTAAAGCCTTATGAACAGGCATTTCATGAATCGCTCAACGTTTCATTGCACACACGTGACGAAGCGCTCAAGAAATATCTTCATGAAGCCCTCATTGCACATGATAGCCAAGTCCAAGGCTTCCATTTTGATGCGAGATTCTTTAATGATGGACATTTTTCATCGCAGGAACGTCAAGCTATACTGTCACGCCTTTTGAAGACTTGGTTTCAGTTAACATCAAATGCAGGTTTAGTGAGCTGGATCGCTCATGGTGCTTTATTAGCACATGAGTTTAATGGTTTGACCTTTCCCTGGGATGATGATGTTGATGTTCAGATGCCCTACGCAGATTTTGCAAAATTGGCGGAGATGTATAATTCGAGTCTTATCATTGAGGATGTTGGCACCGGGTACGGAAGATATTACGTTGACGTGACAAACTCCATTACGCATCGAGTGAAGGGAAACGGGTTGAACAGAATTGATGGAAGATTCATAGATGCCAATACTGGCTATTTCATTGATATCACTGCATTGGCTGTCTCCCCGACCCTTATACCACCTAGATTTCAGGAGCAGTATGATGCCCTGGACTTATCTGAAGGTATAAAATATAAAGATCCAAACTATGTCATCACAAACCTCTATGATCGCTTAACGACAGAAGAGGAGAAAAAACTTTCTCAAGGTGACCCGACGTTTGCTGCCAGAATGCGGACCTTGAGAAGATTGCGTCAGAATTCTCCCAAGGGAATCACAAAAGGCAAGAATCCGTCAGAGATGTACGACATAAATTATAGACTAAAGGTCTACAATTGTCGCAATAACCACTTTTACTCGTTGGAGGACCTTTCACCTTTGCGATTGACTTATCACGACAAATTGAAGACTTATCTCCCTAACAATACGCCGAAAGTTTTGCTCAATGAGTACAAGCCACAGCCTGTGTTGAGCGCAGAATTCAGAAGCCATACTTACATCCCTGCGCTTCGATTATGGTTGCCCAATGACCTTCTAAAAGACGTCATCAAAGATAAGGAAAAATACTGGGATAAAAATTTGCTTACAAAGTCCGACATTTTGCAGATGTTGGATAATGACCAAGTTCTTGAGCAGCTCAGCAGGACCTGGGATGCCACTGTCTTACATGAGAAGGAGCAAAAGATTTTGAGGAGTGAAAAAATTGAGAACAAGGATAAGCTGTTGAGAGAATTGATGTTGAACAGAGACTTTGAGCCTATATGGAAAGACAGATTTATGGCTAAATTGGAATTTGATGCTTTGGAAGGTAAAGATATCAGCTCTGCTGTGAAAGCACAGAGAAAGGTAATGAAAGAGGAATTGAAAAAAGAGTACTCCAAGAACGTGGACTATACACTGGGGTCTCCGGAGGTACAGCTTGTTAGAGATTTCAATAAGATCGGGGGGACGGTCAAGGACGACATTGATGAATACCAGAGAACCGGGGTTGATCCTGACCTTGACGGGAAAATTGAGCATTTTCAAAAGCTTTTGAAAGAGGCAAAGAATTCGCAGTACAGATCTGAGTATTTATCACAGCTCAAACAGCTCATGGCGAAAAAGAAGAAGCTAGAAAAAGACATGAAGAACGAAGAACAGGCAGAGAATCCGCAAGCTCCCAACGTGCCGGAGGATGAACAGGTTGAGCGAGAGAATGATCCTGTAGTACAGGAAGAGAATGATGCAGACTCAACTTGAGTGGCGCCTGAAGATGGAGTTGTATCAAGAGTTCCAACGGCGAAGGGGACATTTCACAGGAAGATAATGCACAAGCACAAACCAGGAGGCTACATAGAGATGATAAAATACAACTGCATCCGGTTCGCCGACATTCACACTACTTGGAGAAAAACTTCTATCAGAAGATTGTGATACTTATTTGTACCACGTCCTGACCGTAAAAAATACAGGGACTGAGCAGAATTCTGACGTAGCACCTTCTCTTGATCTGCCTATAGTCTGTGGCGCAAGATGGCTGAAAGCTGCGGTTCGCGAATTTGGGTTGATAGCAGCGCCGCCACAGCTTGGCTGAGATTTTGCCTCAGCCTGCGCCCCAGATTTCTCCCGATCACGTGAATATAACCAAAATCGTGATAGTTGTAAACGTAACCTTCAAAAGCAACGAGCAAACTGATCAGATCTACTAATAAGTGAGATGTCAATTGATGTGTGGCAAGATGAGTAAAGCAATGGTTCTTGAAGACCTTCCCTTTGAGTTTTCTGCGGTATGCTTTCTGTCATAGTAGGATAAATATCAGCTTATCAAGATCAGAATTCTTACAGTTATGGGAATTCTGCACCCAACCGCTACTAGCCACAACCGTGCCATAGAGCAAGCCACAGATGCATCGGAGACTATATAAGTTGAGCATGAGGCCAATTTGAGCTCGAGATCTTTCAACCTCGCACTTCATTAACTTTTAAAATTATGGCTTCCTCAACTGCAATTACCACCATTACGTCTGAAGGCTCGAAGCACGGACAGTCCATTGCGCTCAAGGCAATTCCAACTGCTGGAATGCAGTTCTCTAATCTTGACATCCACTTCAGAAAAGGCGAGGATGTTATAGATCCCGACACTGGAATCCTCAAGGTTTCCGACAAGGAATACCAATCTGCAAAGTATCCCGAGTGGCTTCCAACTTGGGATCCATATGAAAAATTTCCAGCTTATTCAGACGACTTCAACAAGTCATATAGAGACCCTGGCCTTCTTGGTGATCCCTCATTGAAAAATCTCTTTCCTGAGGGGTCCAGTCATACAATCTCAAAGCTATCCCCAAAACTTGGCTCCGAGGTCAGAGGGATTCAACTTTCTGAACTTTCAGATGCTGCAAAGAATGACCTTGCATTGTACGTTGCTCAACGTGGTGTTGTCGTGTTCCGAGACCAGGATCTTAAGGATAAAGGACTTGATTTCAACAAGAAATTTGGCGAACATTTTGGACCGTTACATACTCATGCTTCTTCTGGTTCTCCCCTGGGATATCCCGAGTTTCATATCACCTATCGTCGCAATGATCCGAACGAATACCAGAAAGTTTTCAATAAGAGACTTTCACTGAAGGATCAATGGCATTCCGATGTAACTTTTGAGAAGTATCCACCTAGCTATACTTTTTTCGCTATGCTCGACGGCCCTGAGACAGGAGGTGACACCATTTTCTCTGATTGCTTTGAAGCATACGAAAGGCTATCCCCAACCTTCCAAAAGATGATCAAGGGCTTGAAGGCTGTCCACTCATCGGTTGATCAGGCTGAACAGTCTCGGTTAGAAGGTGGTATTGAGAGAAGACCACCTAGCACCGTTACTCATCCACTTGTGCGGATTCATCCTGTATTGAAGAAAAAAGCACTATTTGTAAGTCGCTTCTTCATAAAAGACATTGTTGGCTTGAAAAAGGAAGAATCCGACGCTATTTTGGACTTGCTGACAGATCATGTGAACAACTCTTTCGATATGCAGATAAGGGCAAGATATGAGCCAAATACCGTCGTGGTGTGGGACAACAGACGTGTTCTACATACAGCAACTTTTGATTGGGACACCGGTGCTACAAGACATTGCTATCGTATTACACCGATGGGCGAGAAGCCTGTTGAGGAAGAGGAAGAACTCGAAGAATGGAACAAATGATGCGATACTAAGAAGCTTGACAATGTTTGATGAGTTATGTTCATTATATGATAATTATTGTATACGCCAGTCGTAGTTCGCTCAATTAGGGTGAGACTATATAAGCACCGAATAACCAACAGCATTGAGTGAGAATCGAGTAAAGCACATCAACTCTGAGCCTCCGCTACACTGACGATCATGAGTAATCTATTGTTCCTCTTGATTGCGAGATAGTCGATAGTGAAATCTATTAGATATATGCTTAATCACTGCTAATGACAATAATGTACAAATACTGCACTCTATCATGATCTACGATCCATCCCCTTCCTTACTGGATGTGCTCAAATCGACAACTTCAGGCTTGACATCGTCAACAACTCCGCTTTCTTCCTCGATATCGTTCACAACAATGCTTTCTTCAATATCGTTGCCACCTTTCTCAACGCCAATGTCATTTTTGAGCAAGATTTCTTCTTCCATGACTTTCCCATTCTCTTTAACGTTTCTTTCTTTCTTCTTCGAGAAAGGTTCATCCTTGACTTTGGCAAGGATCTCATTATTCTCTTCAAAAACCATCTTGTCGATGAAGGACACTGCCTTGTTCTCTATTTGTTCCCCACTCATACTCATATCCAGTTCTAACTTGTTTTGAGCAACCAGATACATGCTCTCTTCAATTGTACCTTTACTAATCAGCCGCAACACTTTAACTTCTCTTTCCTGCCCAACTCTATGTGCACGGTCCTCGGCCTGTTTATCGTCATGAGGATTGAAACTCTGATCAAAGATAATGACGTGATTGGCACAAACGAGGTTAATACCGAAACCTCCTGCTCGTGTCGAAAGCAAAAATACAGGGATTGTGCTCTCGTCATAGAACTTGTCAATCAAGTCCTGACGTATATCGACAGCAGTCGATCCATCAAGACGAAGAAACTTGATAGACCAAGATGATAAGACCGTTTCAAGGATATCCAACACCTGCGTGAATAGGGAGAAGATCAAAATCTTGCCGCCATCGGATATGATTCCTGGGAGTATCCTTTTCAAAGCTTGAACTTTCCCAGAATTCATGAAGTGGGATTCATCCAATTGGAAAGATGAAATGCTTGGAAACTTTTGACAAAGCCTATTAAGCTCAAAATCGGTCATTACCTGCATGTCTTCGAAGATGAACTGCATATTTGCATCTTTGTAGACACTCTCTTTCATAATCTCTTTACTCATTACTCTTAGCGTGTCGTCATCATAAATGTTTCTAAAAAGTAAAGGATGGATGGCAGCCTTCCGTAAGCCCATCAAAATGTTGGCAATCTTTGCATTTTTCGTTTCTCTGAGAGCAAGACCTCTCTCAACTTCCCTTTCATAAACTTCTTTCTGAACATCGGCCATGTCACAGAACTCAATTGTGTTTGTCTTAGGTGGCAAATGTTGCAAGACTTGATCTTTTCTTCTTCTGAGAATAAAAGGTGCCATCATCTTCTTAGCTTTAGATATGGCACGTTCAGATAACAAGGGATTATAAGACTTGGAACTATCCTTTGTAGTTGCTTTTTGGTTGAAAACGTACTTCAGATCCTCTTTTTTCGATACGAATATAGATGGCAGGATAAACTCCAATAAAGACATCAACTCTCTCAAGTTGTTTTGAAGAGGGGTACCAGTAAGAAGTAGTCTGAACTGGGCTTTAAGTTTCATCAGTTTCTGAAACCTTTCAGTAGTGCTGTTTTTCAGCATATGCCCTTCATCATAGACGACAACATTGAACCCACCATGTTTTAGGAAAGCATAGTCTTCTTTACTTCCCGTGGCCAAGTTGTAAGTGGTCACAACAACATCAATCTTGTTCCATTTCTCACTTAGTACATCTCTCATTTCTTCCCTTTCGAACTGAGATCCATAGTAAGGCTCAACCACTAGTGCTGGTGCGAATTTATTGAATTCACGCATCCAATTTTCTAAAGTAGAAGAAGGTACAACCACTAGGTGTGGTCCTTCCCTGACACCAATCTCTTTGAGATGAGCCAAGAATGCGATCACCTGACAAGTTTTTCCCAGTCCCATTTCATCTGCAAGAATGCAACTTAGTTTGTTTCTATACAGTAAGTTCAGCCAATTTAGGCCCACCTGCTGGTAATTTTTCAATGCGACATCATCTGACAGCAATTTGGGTTTATCCTTGACATATCCAGTCTTACTGCGCCTTTTGGAGCCCACAAAGCCAACATCATCATCATCATCTATGTCAACTTCCACAATTTCCAGCTCGTCGTTCACTCCGTGTACTTTTACCCCCCATTTACTGATTTCTTGAGCGATAGTTTCACTATATTTGGTGCACTGCTTCACCAAACTCTCCACAGCAGCATACCCGCGAAGAACCAAATTGGCTCTTTGGCTAAATAGCTCACCGTCAGTTTTACGCTTTCTAGACGACTCTCTTGTTTGGAAATTCATGCTCTCGAAATGGTTTATAGACTTGAATGGACGTTTTTTGATGATTTCCTGAGCAACTTCCAGCGAGCAACCAGCAGTATCCACAATATCACGATCCTCTGCAGAATTGAAGAACTCAACAACTTTGTTTTCATAATATTCATTTACTGTTACCGTGGCAAGATTGGAGTCATCTTCAGCATCAGAATCGTCCGTGAACTCGTCTCTGAGAACTTCTTCTTCTGCCTCGTCGTCGTCCAGCAGATTGGCCTCGTCTTTGTCACTCGCATCAGAGGCAATTGTAATAGGCGTAGTGGATCTTGTTCCTCTGACCAACCTTCTCCTCTTGGCCTGCGGTTGGTCAATGACAATAGCTTCGTCCCTTGCTGTCGAGTCCTTTTGATCTTTGAAAGCATGACTATACTTTTGTGATATCGTCTTACTCTTATTCAAAACAACTTTTGAGGACTTTTGCGGAGATACCTCCGGTGATGAACTTATCTCAATCTCGGTTTTTTTCGATATGAGACTTGGAAGACGGACAGGCGCTGAGGTCTTATTCTCCATACTCTTGACAACTTCCTCTTTCTTCCTCTTCTCCACAAGCTTCGCCAAGATATGTTTAGCCATCTTCAGGTCCTTATTGGCCTTTGTGATGTATACACCGCGCACCATGGATGGGTTAACCGTTTTGAACATGTTTTGCAAAATCTGCAAGTCTCTATTCGCCAATGTGGTTGCCGTGCTTGCCCCCTCGCTATTCAAGATGTTTGTGCCGTTGAAAGCGAATTTCTCGCGTAGATTCCCTGACGGGGTTGCTTCCCCGTTGATCGGTTTCGGTTTGGACTTGCTGAATAGCAGCGTATGAGAATAAGACTGCGCTTTGGGCGACGTCCTGCTCGACAGAGGCGACGAGTCGGGCACTTGAACCGTCGGCTGCTTCTTCGGAGTTTCTTCCCAGCCTGACATCGTTTTATGGCGTGTTGATGGTACAGCGCTGTAAGCCGCTCAAGATTGATTCAAAGGCTAAGAGAATAAGCAAAAAAAAAAACAGAAACAGAAACAGAAGTATTGGAAACGTCCACTAATTCACAGATCCAAAGAGAGTAGGCCAGCGGCAATGATAAGAAACAGCCACCGGTTGATTAGATTAGACAACTCTGAGCCAAATGAGACCGGGATATCTGTGGATAAACGCTATGTATTCGAGACATAAATTTCATCCATGAAGAACGCGTTTTTCGTCTTTGATGGCGTTTCTTTGGGCTCATAATCATCACGTCGTTAGTTGGCATAACAGCTCGGTGGAAATGTATAGGGTCTATTGCTGTGGTTCGAACGGGAAGTATCAGCTTGGTAATGGCGCGGACGGCGATCTGGAGGAGCTTGAAAGCGTGTTTGAGTCTAAAGTTGGTATAAGGAAGATTGTATGTGGTGGAAACCATACTTTCATTCTACTTGAGAACGGTGAGTTGTATGCTGCTGGTGACAACTCGTATGGTCAGTGCGGTATATCTGCTGGTGGCGGGTTGCAATATATTCCAAAGTTTACACAAGTACCGGCTATTGAAGGGAGGAAATGGATCAATTGCAGCGCAGGTTACGAGTACTCACTCTTTGTCGATGAAGCCAATGACGTCTACGCAGCTGGGTATGGCCCAAAAGGTGAGCTGGGTATTGGTGAGAACCAAGTCAAAAGTGCATCGTTATGGGGGCTTGGATTTGTCTTTGAATCCCGGATTATAGATATAAAATCTTGCTTAGACCACAATCTGGTCCTCTTAGAGAATGGGTATCTTTACGGTTGGGGCAATGGGAGGAATGGGAAACTTGGTGCTATACAAGAGTCCAAAGTATGGACTCCGCGCATTGTTGAGACTGGGGTACGTGAATTTGAACTAGGGAGGGAGTTTAGCGTGATAAGTAAAGGCCATGAGATACAATTCCATGGCAAAGACAAATATGGTATCATCGATAAAATCCCCTCAAATTTCAAATCGTACAAGGCAATGTGGTCTTCCTTGCACATCATCGATCAGGATGGTAGCATAACATCTTTGGGGAACAATAGCCATGGCCAGCTAATTCCCAAAAGAGATATCAAGTACACGTTGTTTGAAGTTGGGAGTGAGCATGGTGTAATATCCCAAGGTAATAAAGTTATTTGCTGGGGGTGGGGAGAACACGGTAATTGTGGTCTCAAACAGGGTGACTCTGTCATTTTCAACTACTTTAACGATCTAAAAGACTTTGGGACGAAGCAAGTTGTATTGATCAAGGGCGGCTGTGCAACCACTTGGGTAGTGACAAAGTCATAATTCTATATAAAGAGAGATTTGCGCTAAATGTCTAGAAGTATCTTTCCCAAATTCATCTATCACGCTGAAGATTTCATCAGTGTGCGAAAGATGGGAAATATGTAAAGACTCCTGAATTGATCTGGGGCAATTGTATCGAATCATTCATCATATCCACTCGATGAGGCATCAACTACCAAGAATCCGAAGACAGATGGAAGTGTACACTCTCAACGAGGAGATCTAAATAAAACTTCTTTATTGCCCACCGTTCACTTCACACTTCACGGTGAGCACTTGAAACCTTTCAAGAGAAGCCTGATACAACAACACCAGCACAACACGAGATTGATGAGCCCATAACGCTAACAATAATCGAGAGTCTTCGAGAAGGTTTCGAAAAAAAAAAAAAAAATCCAGGCACATTTTTAAAGCCTGGTCTGGACACCTTTAGGGCTTCGGATCGATAAGACACTACTTGGTCGACATCGCCTTGAGCTAACGACGATTGGGTACAAATATGTTTGCCTCAGTGTGTTCAGGAAGACCAAGTAAGTCCTCCTTTCCTTCTCTCGCTCCGAAATCTGCGCCATACTGACAAGCCATTCTAGTTCAGCTTGCAGAGCAAGTCGATACCAGCAAATACGCCATTAGTATTATCAACGGTACAAAGATCTCACACGTGGCGATATTTCTTTTGCCGAATGTCGAACTAGACCCATCATTTGCAGCTCTTATATATTTTCAACTTCCGAATCAGGATTTCAGACTTTTCGGCTCCATATCATCTGCTAAACCAAGTGCTATATTCAAACTTAACAATAGCGTTCAGAGCTCTTCAGAGATAATGGATGACACAGAAATGGACATGGACGAACCAAATGACCCTTTGAACAACATCACAGTTGGAATATCGATTGAGCCAGTGGCAGAAGCAGAAAGACAACTTGAGGCAATGAAGGCTGCTGGTACGCAACAACCAAAACGCATCATGGCTACAGCTCACAGTTCGAACATTTCTCCTATGAACCCTAACACAACTGCCGTTCTTGCTGCAAAGATTGTGAAGAACGCATATAATTATCTTACTGGATTCATTGATGATGATGGGAAAGTGAGCATAAAATATTTTGATACTTGGTGGACTAAGTTCAGAACAAGACTACAAAACGATCCAAAGTTTTTGGATACAGAACAGGATTAGCCAACCCTATAATGTTACGAATGATTATAAGAGACTATATCGTAGATGCTTATAATTCATCTGGATACGCCTTTCTCAAGGCATTTGGATTACCAAATACCAAGTGTCTTGCCTTCAAGAGCTTTTCATGCAAACCATCCAACTGATTCTCATTCCTTTTTGTTAATTTCCTCCTCTCAATTTCACCCGTAAGCCATTGCATGAATTCGTCATTTGCCTTTAGTGACTTATTGGCTTGTTTGAGCTCAACCAGTTTATCAAAGATCTTCTGCAGCGAATAGTCGTCTTTGATGTCACCACGGGCAAGAGATATCTGTATTGCAGAAAATAATTTCTTCGATAGGTGGTCATCATCATCCCTTTTTTGTACTCTATGATTGGATAAATCATCTAAAATCTCTAATAATCTCACTTTTGAGTCAGGTTGAAGCCTGTTGAACAATTCCAACAATGCCTCCTCACCTCCAATGTCTATAAACACATTGGTATTACCGGTGTTTTGAATGATACTAGAAATGACACCTAAAAGCCTTTTCTGTAGAACTGCATCAGTCTCATTTTGAACCTCGGACAAAAGTCTTGGTAAAGTTGAACGGGCATCAACATAGGCCAGCGCATCAGGGTTATGTCTTAATGACTGAGCAATAACCCGCAAAGCATGTTCCTTCACATCCTTTCGATTTCCAGAACCAGTGGAAAGATCGAGTAGACGGTCGAATGCCTGTTCTATAATGGATACCCCGTCCTTCAGATTATGAGAGTAGTCAGTCAATGCATCTAAGACCTCAATGAGTTTCTCTGTCTTACCTGTGCCGCCAATCACATGATTTAAAGCGTCCTCAAACTCCACCTTGGAGTCACTACTCTGAGCAGCCATCCGAAGAGCATTCAACTCACTATCCTCTTCACTTTCCTCGTTATAACTTACAATCTTGTTTTTGTCGGATTCGACAATCTCCACTGGCTCTATAACGTTGCCGGCAACTGAGTCTGAAAGTTTAGCTGATTTCACACCAGTCTGCCAATCGAGTCTTATATCGAGTCCCTGTGGAATTACTTGACCTTCTCTGATGATTTGCCACTCCTCTTTTGGGATGAACACCTTTGGATAACAGTCCGTGGGGTCCTCTGGGGAACATATAATAGCCGTCTCTTTATGCGGTACCACAGCAATAGTGAATGACCAAAGCGAAAGAAATGTAAACAAGAGCCTTCTGAAGGAGAAACTAAGGGCCATCGATATACACAGCTCTTAGCTCTTTGAAGGTTTACTGAAACTGGAAAGAATGTGTCAATTTCTTTTCAATGCCAGGCTGTCAAGTTTAAATGGTTTACACGTACACTAATGACAGCTATACAGAATCCAGCCAGGTGGCTCCACAAGTTGACTATGGATTAAATCCCTAACAATTAGCCAAGGCTCCCATTGGGTCATAGATTGGCAGAACAGTATAGTCACCAGCTTTCCATATCTCAGTCAGATATTTCGGAGCAAATTTGACATCGGTAACAACTTGGTACACATACTCATTGAACCACTCCTTTGTAGCCACAAAGTATCCCTTATTACCGGCATCCTCACCCCACGAGTTCTCGATTCGGTATCTTTGAATCTCTCCATCAACTATGTGAGCACCTGTGATAACCATTGCGTGCGTCATGGCAGAGGAGCCGACCTGTAGTCTCTCAGCCTTTGTCAAGTTCAACTTAGTGTTGAAAGCCAACTGATAGTCGAATGCATTGGTATCTAAGATACCAGATCCTCTTTCAGAGAACTTACCAACATCAGACCCGAAAAAAACAGGGTATCCAGCCTTAAGAGCTGAAATCAGTACTTTGTTCATAACGTCAATAGGCACATTGACATAGTCGATTGGCTTCCCGCCGACAACATTGTTTAATCTATCAACAGTATAGAGCTTATCGTACTCATTTCTTGGGTCATTTATCAAAGAAAATGATGTATGTATACCCAAGTCGACCAACTCTGAGAATCTCTTTGGTGTGGTTGTGATGGATGAAACTTTACCACTTTTATCCTTGTAGTCCCAAGTGAATTCCTCATCCGGTTTTGGAGGAGGTCCCAACGTCACTGCCAAGATATTATATATCTCTTGCATTTGCGCTTCTTTCACTTTAGAGATCGACTCTTTCGAAGCTTTCTTCTCCACCATCTGTCTCAAGATCAGCGCATATTCTCTAACTTTGTTCTCTAATATATAATTCATTGGGGACGAGTTCGTCGCATGGTAGCTGTCTCTGTAGATCGTCTTAGGGATCAACCCGTATTTTGAAACAAGATTCACAATCATGTCCCACTGACCTCCGTCGCTCAGCCCATTAGCCAAAATTGTCTGGACTACCCTTGAGTCAAGACTCATGTCTGCAGTCTCTATGATGTTTGTGAGTAAATAGTTAGCCTTTTCGAGCTTATCGTAGAAGAAGAGATAGTTCTGCGAAAGCTCAAACGAATCCAAATCAAATTTCTTCATATAGGCAACCCTGAAGCACGACGTACTTGCAAACAACCAACATCGACCACTCGATCTCTGGTTTGTCACAGGTGATCCTTCCAATGTTATTTTTAAGTTCCAGACATCGACAGAGTCTTTGCTCAGGTTCTCTGTGTTCTTAACAATATCGGTGATGTTGTTATTGGTAAGTGCATTGATAGCGAGCAAATTCTTGCGGTCTGACAGCAGGTCCGTCTCCCAGTCTTTAACAGCATCTAATGAGATGGGAGTCGCCAATGGCTTAGAGGCATCATCAGCAAGGTCAAGTTGCTCTAATTTCTCATTCAAGGTTGTGTCAAATTGCCCCGGACTATCGGTCGAGTATCTGTATTTCTCAGTTTCCCGGTTATCTCTCGAAATAGGCTTAGAAGTGGAGCTCCCCATTACGATACAAGCAGTAAGGCTCAAAGGTTCTGTTCTAAAGGCGATAAACACTACACATTTGTGAGGCAATGAGCTGTTGAGTTCGTTATCAGTTTATCCTATCCCCTGCTGCTGCTGCCCCAACCAATTGTGGCTGGACCTTTCATTTAGCCGTTGATGAGTTTAAAGCCTTTTTGAAGTCGGTTGATCTTTTCGTCTTGCGAGGCTTCTTAACACGATTCTTACCATTCTTGACTCCCACAACGCGATCTCCCTTTTTCGCTCTTTGGCCTTCAATGATTGTTCCTGCAGTGGCTCTGTCAGCCTTACCGAGAACTCTTTTAGCTCTTCCGAGTTTGGTCTTCTGATCTTCTGAGAGATGTCTTGGAAGTTTTTGTCTGTTGGAGTCTTGAGTTTTTGGCTTGATATTCTTGGATCTTGAAATTCTCAACTTTCTCTTCTTCTCCCCAAGTTTCTTCTCATTTAGAAGCAAAGCCTTGGAGACAGAAGTGAAATCTTTAAACTGCACGTAACCAAAGCCTTTACCAACGTTTGTTTTGGCATCACGCACAATTCTCACGAATTCTATGTCACCACACTCTCCGAAAATATTCCATAACTCTTCCTCCTTCTCTTCAAAGTCAAGATTCCCAACGAAAATACATCTCTTATTGTCAATTTTTGCTGGATGTGAAACCGAATCTACTCTTAAATGGTGATTCAGAAGGATTTGACCATTGGAGTCGAGAGATTTTCTTGCAGACTCTTTTGTCTTGAAGACTATGTATGCATTGACCGAGTCTCTAGACTCGTGTATTTTGTGTTTAACGAATGCAGCCTTTCTTGGCAACGGTTCACTAAAGGCAATGGATCTGAATCTGATAGACTCTATTGCTCCGTATTGCTCAAAATGTCTTTTGAACTCTTTATAGTCAGCTTTCGAAGTAATTGCCTTGATGTTCAAATTTCCAATGAAAACGGTTCTCTCTGCCTTTTGAATCTCTGAGTCCTTGAGGTCAATAGTTTTGGCTTCGGAAGTTGATTTTTCAGGTTCTTTTTCATCATCACTATCTGATTCATATTCTGAATCTTCACCTTCATGTGTTGATTCATTCGACGTTCGTTGTGCTTCATCTTTGGTCTCCTGTAGAATCTTCTCCATATATCTTCCCTCTAAATCATCATCTTCATCATCCAATCTTTTCTTCTTTTTCTTCGGTTGTTCTTCTTCAGTATCGAGTTTTTCCATGGATTCCTCACTTTCAGAGTCATGCACAGTATCTTGTACTTTTTCTGGTTCTTTCACCTCTATCACCGTTCTCTTTGTAATGGTTCTTTTCACGGGTCCTGCGTTCTTAGCAGAGAAAAGATTTACCAAGGATTCCTCCTTCGGCGCTGTGGCAAACAAATCAGACACTCCAGACATCTTTCCCAGACAACCAGCAGATCAAACACTCTGAAAATGGACCTTTATAATCACAAGACCCACAAAAGGTGGGAACCATAAAAAAAAAATTTGTGGGCTGCACGATGAGCTCGGAAGAGACCGGGGCTCATACTGCTGATATATAAGATTTCAAGCTTTTCGCGCAGTTTCCGTTTTGGGACGTGTGTGCGTGCTAACATTTACCCGGCTCAATTGGAGACACTAATAGGGAAGGGCACAATTCTTTAAGCTTAGAATCATGGAGCTTTTACACGGTCAAACGGCGAGCTGAAGACTAGTGGGCAGCTTGTTCACGCAGAGCGCCAGAGTACTAAAGAGGCGATATAAAGGATCAGTATTCTTGTTGACTTTGCAAGCGGAGAGATAAAGCCATCAGGTCTTTGTCCTATAATTTGTTATACTACTCGAGTGGTCGAATCATTGAGAAATAGGAAGGTTCGAAGCGCTGCGTTGCTCGATTGGTTGTAACCCTTGTTGATATCCTGAGATATCCTTGTCCTTAGTTGGTAGTTTTATCAACAGCTACGCATATTTTTTTGGCTCAGTCCCCATTTGCAGTTGTTGATAAACAGCTATGACAGATATCGAAACTGTCAAACAAAGTGAGTTGTTATAATTTCCCTCTTGGCATAACTCTCAAACTAACACTTTTGTTCTAGGTACAATCTTATTGAGCGAAACTGGGAAAACATCACCATTGACGGAACTAAGCACATCGCCATCGACGCTCAAGAGCGATAATCAAATGACAACAGATACAAAGAGTCTTGACACAACAGCAGATATACAACGCGCTGAATCTCGAACAGAGAGTCCCAAAATTTTGCATAGCAGACTATCTGACGTGAGTTCAGAGCTGAGTGATCTAGATTCTGAGGCTGAGACTGAGAGAATGTACACCGGAGAGGAATCTCAATTGGAGAAACTAGCCAAATTGAAACAGACACCATCAGAGGGAAACCTCATTCCAGAATCTGATGATACACTCATAAAAGATGAGGTTAATGAGGAACTACACGAAGGTAAAGAGAGTGATGTCGAGGTTGAGGCTAATGGTGAAGAGATGAGCAAGATTGTTGAAGAGCTGAGAAAGAGCGAAGAGTCCGAATCGAAGGAGACGACAAGGGTACAAAGTAAAAGGAAAACGCCTGACGATGATGATGTTGATGAGAATACTACCAAGAGGCGTAAGACGTTAGATGTGCCTTCTGAACCTAAACATGAAAATAGCAATGGAACTTTACTGACCCCTGTTGAGCAAGAGGCTGAAAACGAAGGAGAGGATGAAGGTGAAGATGAGGATGTTGATGAAGAGGATGATGATGAAGAAGATGAAGATGAGGGTGAACTGACTGAGGGCCAAAAAATCCGAAAACAAAGAGAAGCAGAAGTGGAGTTGGAGAAACAAAAACAACGGAAGGATGCCTTGCAACTGCTGACTGAGATCGAAATTGACTTTGCTAAATTGAGAGATAGACTGTACGAGGACAAAATGGCCAGATTCAAATCAGAGCTAGAAATGTGTTTGAATGGATCTCATCCAGAACTCCAGTCAGTATATACCAGAATTGATGCCTACAGAGAAGAGAAGATAAGGCTTGCATCGCTGAGCCGAAAGTATAAACTTGAGTGCATAGATCGGAAGACTAGAGCACAGAGGACAGCTGTTCACCAGCAGTACTTCAAAAAAGTTTCAGATTACAGAAGCAACTATCTTCAGGGACTCATGCAAGAGTGGGATCAGATAAACAAAGAAAGAAGAAACTTGGATTTGATGGAGTACCCTGACTACCAATATAAGGTGCCCCATTATGTTGACGAACTTGTGCATCAGAGAGCTCAAGTGAACAAAGAGATAAGTATACTCGTTGGTTTAAACCGCTATTATGGGTTCCCAACTGCTCCTAAGCTTGCTCCATTAGAAGGCCAAGAACTTGATGATGATCTCAGGGCGATGAACCTTCGAAATAATCCGTTACAATGAAGGCCAGAGAATAGCAAAGTAGAAATAAAAGTTACATTGTATGATCTACAAGCAGAGTAGTTAGTTTTCTTGTTTTTCATTAAAATAACGAGGTTTTCTTTCTTTGGATACACCTTAATACACACAACACAAAAATACATTCATCAAGCTTATCTCAATGGGATGAATCTGTTGGATGAGACACCAGCTCTACCGTGTCTAACTGGAGTGTAGGTGATGGAGAATTCACCCAAGTAGTGACCAACCATTTCCGGTCTAATTTCAACAGTGTTGAAAACCTTACCGTTGTAAACACCAACGACGGAACCAATCATTTCTGGAACAATAACCATGTTTCTCAAATGGGTCTTGACAACAGCTGGCTTCTCACCTGGTTCAGCAGCCAATTTGGCAGCTCTCAATTTCTTGATCAACCCGTGTGGCTTTTGGTTCAAACCTCTTTGGAATCTTCTTCTGACTCTAGCGTGAGCCAACTTGGCAAATTCCTCAGTTGGCAATTCCAACAAGTCTTTGAGGTCAACACCTCTGTAAGAAAAGGACTTGAAAGTTCTCTTTCTGGCAGTAGCAGCTATTACTTGTTAGTATTGTGAACGCTAAAATCGTGGTCATGTCAATCAGACGCAACACTTGTCTCCCTAGCCTCTCCCACCACGGTTGAGTCACCGTTATTGACCCTGTGTGCTCTCTGAACGTCATATCCACGCAGTACTCAACTCCATTCCCATCACATACCGTCAGACATTTTGTGCTTATAGTTCCGTTGATGTTACCGTTATGTTGGCAGCTTTCAATGTTTTAAATTTTCAGCGTACATGGCAAAACCCACAATCATGGGACATCCAAACACCAGTTGGCCTCAAGATCTAATTTTCGTGACTGCGTTTTTGGTTACTGCAGGTTTTTTTTTTAAGTAAATTTTCCCTGACTTTTTCGCGACAGGCGAAAAACACAAAACATCCATACACCACCAACCTTGCGAATGCCGCCCTCTCACTGTCTGAAAATTGTTGGAAAGTTGAAGGTGAAGAGCCTTTAGAGGTAGCAGAAAGCAAATAATTCCACAAGTAAGTGTTTACCGAGACGCAAGGTCGGACGATAGGTGATCTATATGCTTGAAAAAGGCGGAACTTAAGGTACTGGAGAAAGTGTAAATCATATATCGTGGATATGACCAATATGGAAGAGGCTATCATTATTGAAGGGAATATTCGATTCAAATTACTCTCAATTCTGTCACGGATTAACACTCACCATTGAATGGATCAACTTCAGCGATACTTTTTGATGTCTTCCCCACCACTTTGGAACCAGATTGACAGTATTGATCTATGGCACTGATGACGCCGGTTCTTCGCCAATGCTCTCCAATCCTCAAATATCTCTCTATCGCCTGAATTTCAGCTCTGAACGCCTACTTTCGAGATGTCCACAAAACATATACTAACGGTCCATTCTAGTGTCTAAATACTTGGCTGCTTACTTGTTATTGAACGCTGCTGGTTCTACACCATCTTCTGACAGCATCAAATCTGTTTTAGAATCTGTCGGAATTGAAGTCGAAGAGGAGCAAGTTTCTAAATTGTTGGAGGCTGTTGAAGGCAAATCCGTTGATGAGTTGCTCGCTGAAGGTAAGGAAAAATTGGCTTCTATCCCAACTGGTGGTGCCGGTGCTGCTTCCGCTGGTGGTGCTGCTGCCGCTGCCACTGAAGAGGCTGCCGCTGAAGAGAAAGAGGAAGAAGCTAAGGAGGAGTCTGACGATGACATGGGGTTCGGTTTGTTTGATTAAGCTCAACATCACCTTTAATGTATCTTATAATATGATAACTCGACTCAATGTAGCTTTGCAACATGTAAAGTCTCTATAGCCTCAACTTGGCTTGGTGAGAAAATGAGCTTTTTCAGTTGAAACTATGGAGAGCAATTGTATCGGAAATCAAACTACTAAAGCCCGTACAGTTTTGGGCCATTAGAACTCAGGTTAAGGTTGTTCAATTTGGGCACGTCTAGGCAACCACTAACAGCAATGGAGACAGAGTAGAGAACCATGGAACGAGTGTATTACTCGATGCAAATATTCCGGACTTGGCGATTGGACTCGTCCATTAATAATTTTGAAATACCATTTTCCCTTTCTCTTTAACAGATCATCAGCATCAGATATGGCTCGATCTGATGAAAATATTCTACGACTGATGTCGACTAGTTCAGCTTTCTAAAGTTTTGTATCGTCAAGCTTGTTTTTAGATAGAACGTGACTCAAGTGATACCTGCATAGTTCACAATCTTTGATCCCTCATCAGTAAAACAGCGAGCTGTGAATGCTCGGTTATGTAATTCATGATACAAGAATCATCAGGTTATTGCTCGTTTCCCTCAAAGTTTTTGGTTTCGATTAACTCCACACACGGAAACCCGAAAACGTGCAATGTTCGATAATGCTCTTCTATAGCAGGCTGAAGTGCTTGCACCTTCGCTGCAGAAAAGAGAATCTGTCAATCCGACATTTAAGGAGTGCAAAGTTTCCAAACAATGTAGGCTCATACCCAACGAGAACAAAACCGCACAGATATACCAATTGTAAGACTCTCCTGATTCTCGATGGAGATGTTCACCCAGAGTTGCAGATATCTCCTCACAGTTATAAAGTCTCAGTCAAGGGTGCGAATCAAACAGAATGCACAAACCTCTTTGCCAAAATTTGGCCCAGGAGATTGAAAACCACTGATTCAGCTCATTCACTGAATTGAACTCTATGTGATGCCCGTTTTCCTCAACTGAACTCACCCTCCACCTCGCTGTTGAATAGAAGAGTAAGTAGTATGTCGTTTGAGATCAGAAGATGCCTTAAGGAAGATGATGGCTCCTAACCATGCCGAATCAGGTAATCCTGAAGGTCTCCGCGCCATCACGTGGCTGATGTTGAACTGAAAAAAAACATTTGTCCTCTAAATACGCCACAGTGTGCTGAGTGGGAAAGTCAAGCGATACTTGGTGTTGATCCCGAATGTATATTAATGGCTAGTCAGATATAATTTATATAAATCTATGGAATAAAGAGCATTTGCTGTTGTTGTTACAGTTTTTTTGTGTCAACTTTTTGAAATTTTTTCCTCATCGCAGCCCGTTGACGCAAGTATAACGACATGGCGTGTGATTCTCACAAATACTTTTTTTCTTTTGAACGGTTATATATAAGCTCGAACGGACAAATACTGCTCATCTAAGTGAAGTGAAACCCACCATTGATAAATCATAATGCCATACAAATTCTCCACCAGAGCAGTTCACGTCGGCAGTGAACCAGATCCAACCACTGGTGCTGTCATCCCGGCCATCTCTCTATCAACCACGTTTGCTCAAAATGCACCAGGTCAACCAATTGGTGTATATGAGTATTCAAGATCCTCCAATCCAAACAGAGCCAATTTGGAAACGGCATTAGCTTCTTTAGAAAATGGTAAATATGGATTAGCATTCAGTTCAGGATCTGCTGTTACTGCCACTATTTTGCAATCGTTACCTCAAGGTTCGCACGCCATCTCCGTTGGTGATGTGTACGGTGGTACCCATAGATATTTCACCAAAGTCGCCAACACACATGGTGTTGAAACCGTCTTTGCTCATGACATTGTTACTGAGTTGACGAGTTTGATAAAACCGGAAACTAGATTGGTTTGGATTGAATCCCCATCGAATCCAACTCTTTCCATAACAGATATTGCTAAAGTTAAGGAGATCATCAACAACTCATCGAATAAAGATATCACTTTGGTTGTTGATAACACGTTCCTGTCTCCATATATCTCAAACCCATTGGATTTTGGGGCTGATATCGTTGTACACAGTGCTACCAAGTTTATTAACGGTCATTCTGATGTCGTATTAGGTATTGCTGTCACAAACAGTGAAAAAATTTACGAGAGATTAACATTTTTACAAAACGCTATAGGAGCTATCCCATCTCCTTTTGACTCCTGGTTAGCTCATAGAGGTGTTAAAACACTTGCTTTAAGAGTTAGAACAGCAGCTACATCTGCTCAGAAAATTGCTGAATATTTGCAAAAATCACCATACGTTCAAGCTGTCAACTATCCTGGTTTGCCAACTCATAAAGGTTACGATATTGTCAAGAGACAACATCGTGATGCTTTAGGTGGTGGTGTCATTTCATTTAGAGTTAAGGGCGGTAAAGATGCCGCTGCCAAGTTTACACAATCTACGAAATTGTTCACTTTGGCAGAATCACTAGGAGGTATTGAATCCTTACTGGAAGTGCCAGCTATCATGACACATGCTGGTATCCCAGTCGCTGAGAGAGAAAAATCAGGTGTGTACGATAACTTGGTTAGATTAAGTGTTGGTATTGAGGATGTCGAGGATTTGATTGAGGACATTGAACAGGCTTTGAAGATTGCCGCTAATTGATTAATCATGCTCATTGTATAATACCTAGATAGATGTCGAATTTAATTAAAGCATACTTCAAATGGATTACGTAATGCTTTGAACACTCTTGATGTAAAAAGTTGGTAGGGACACACCGCAGGAAATACGGAGATATGGGAGATCAAAAAAAAAAAAAAAGCACCCTAACACCAACGGAGACGGAGTATTGCCCAATGTGTAAACTATTCCGTGGACTCCTTTCTCACAAGCCACATGCTTCCGAGAGCGGGAGAGCGAGCGAGCTTGCGCCCAGATGTGGCTAATGCGCTAAAGTCACGTGAAATCATCAAAATCTTAATCCTCGTAGTACATTTTAGGCAGGCATCTCAAGACTGAATAAACTCGTGGGGCCGCCGGCCGAGAAAATATTCAACGATGATGGAATAAAATTGTACTTTGTGCTGACATTTAACGCTGTTTTTGTATAGTTGAGAACCGTGTCAATCCATCATGGCTACAAACGTTACTTGGCATCCGAATCTGACTTATGAAGAACGGAAAGAACTCACAAAGCAATCTGGAGTCACAATTTGGCTTACAGGTCTTTCAGCATCTGGTAAAAGGTTTGTTCAATGGTTTGCAATTTTTTTTCTCTGGTGGGACTTTTCACTAACTTTTGATATAGTACCATAGCGTGTGCTCTGGAGCAATACCTTTTGAAACATGGTGTATCAGCCTATAGATTAGACGGTGACAACATTCGTTTCGGCCTTAATAAAGACCTAGGTTTCTCTGAAGCTGACAGAAATGAAAACATTCGTCGTATCTCTGAAGTGTCCAAATTGTTTGCCGATTCGACCACTGTGGCAATCACATCGTTCATCAGTCCGTATAAATCTGATAGGGATAATGCAAGAAAGCTTCATGAAGATAGTGGGTTGCCCTTTGTGGAAGTTTTTGTTGATGTCCCATTAGAAGTTGCCGAACAGAGAGATCCAAAGGGGTTATACAAAAAGGCAAGACAAGGTATCATCAAGGACTTTACCGGTATATCTGCCCCATATGAGGCGCCAGACCATCCAGAAATCCATTTACACACTGATAAATCCAGTGTTGAAGAGAGTGCCAACATTATTATTGAATATTTAAAGTCCCAGAACTATATCAGCATCTAATTAGTGGGCAAGGGAGGGAAAGTCAATCATTAGATAATATAACGAAACGGGAGGATGTGAAAGACTCAACTCCTTTTCAAGCTATTTAATCTTGCTTGTAAATCATCATCGTCATCAAGAGCACCAACAGCCTGTGCCACTTTCTCACTGGTAGCTTCAGTAGCAGTTAACTTTTGAGGCGCCTCCTTCATTTGTACATTCAAATCCACACCGATTTCATCAAGCACTTTGTTAACAATCTCATCAGCTTCCTCATCATCTTCGAGTTCATCACCAATAGCGTCATCGATGGCATCATCCATCATCTCCTGTCTTTGATCCATCACGTCATTCTCCTTCTCAAACTCCATAGCGATTTTCTGTAATTGTGGGAGATTCATGGATCGATTCATGGCACCCAACAATCTCGTAGCGTCTTTCATCGAGGTGGCCATTTGGTCTGAGCTTCTCACAGCCTGGATACGTAACGAAATGGCTTGTAATTGGGTCTTCATCGTGTTGAACTTCTCTATATAGCGTCTTGTTCTCACGAGGTCCTTGGCCTGTATTTTACAAGCTCCCATCTGTCCTTGTTTAGCGGATTTCTTTATATCTGATATGAGCTTCTTCTCCTGAGCCTCCAACTTCTTCCTCTCTCTTTCTAGCTCTCTCTGTGTTCTATCCAAGGCACGCTGGTTCTTTCTGAGCCTCTCTTGAGGCGTGAGCTTCTTGCCAAACGCCCATTCGAACAATTGCATTGCTCTTTAAAGGCTCGATGTTTGTTATCGCAAGTTTACAAAGGCGGGATGGCAATACGGTTTTAAGGGTTGAGTTCGAAGCCCTGGACGGATGTCACGAGAGAGCATTTAAACAACTCACTAACAATTCTGCGCAGCTGGGAGTGAGTCAAAGGGGAAAGGGCAAATGGCAGAGACAAAGCTTTCATCGTTGCGACTGTTGGAGTCCTACTTGGATGATCTCTCAGCGTTGATCGAGGAGTCCAAGAGATTGCAGTCCCTCGAGGTTTCCTCGCAGGACAACGACTATGAAATACGAAAGTCTCTCCAGAAGATTACGAAATTCCTCGAGAGAAACGATGATGGGTATGCCTTGCGTCTTTACTCTGTGTTACATGTGTCATATACTAACCGAAGCTAACAGCGAGAATTATGACGAGCTGGTGGAACGATATCAGGAGCTTCAAAGTGAAATCAACACTATAGATGTGAAGGAGTATGAATACCATAGACATATAACGCCCAAACCAATCAATAATAAGAAATCAGTACGGTTTAACGATACAGTGGAGTTCTCTCAAGAACAGGCACAAGTCAAACCATACAGAGACCAAGTTATAGACTCACCTACACAGATTGACTCTGATCAATTGTTTGAAGGAAGGGTTGTCGATGGGGAGCTCCCAGATGATGATAGTTCCAGCGTAGATAGTGCTTCGAATCGGGAACTATTCATCCAGCATCAACAACAGCTTTTACAACAGGATGAGCATTTGGACACTTTGGCTCAAAGCGTGAGAAGGCAGCATGGATTGTCAATAGAGATTAATCAAGAGTTAGGGGAGCAGAATATTCTGCTTGATGATCTGGAATCGCAATTGAACCACAGTGATAGGCTACTAACGAAGGGACAGAAAAGATTGAAATATTTCTCCAAAAAGGCAAAAGAGAATGGTCAGTGGTTGACCATCATTGCCTTGATTATAATACTGGTTCTCTTGCTTGTAATTCTTAAGTGATCTTTTAATTCTTTATATATTAAGACCTTTAAGGTCAGGTCACTCTGATGATCTTGAAGTGGTTTGTAAACGTTAATTCCAACTATCTCCCATTGAAGTAATAACGTACAAGCAAAGAAAAAACAAAACCATGTATTATAATATGCTGTATATGCGTAAGCGGGTGGTGATGCATTCATGATAAAACAGATAGTAATGATGATGACAAAGTAATATGAACAAACTGTGAACCGCTCCTTCTGGAAGAACGTGACAATGAACGATTTTGAAATGAAAAGATCATAACTCAGCTTATGAACTATGCGGACAAAAGAATCAACAATGAACAAAAAGTTTTAGCCCAGTCCTAGACAATGACAAAGAATAATCGATAGCAATAAACCAAATATGAACATGAAGCACATTTCACCAACGAGAAGGCGAGTTATAACCGTACATCGGTGAAGAATGCGAGAAGTCAACTCTTCTCAAAACACCTTGTGGCGACGAGTCGTACATCTGTTGAGGAGAATGCACCAATTGCGGTGACATATAGCCCGTATGCGAGTTCAACCTATGGTTTAACTGAGCACCATGGACCTTGACGGGCGTTGAATAAGGTGACATAGGGTTGCCCAACTGTTGACCTCCATGGGGCCCAGTAGCCGAGAGCCTCTCCTGCTTCGACTCCATTTGCTTCGGACAGAAAACAAGATCATCCTCCATCAGGAACGATTTCTTTTGGCTGAGTTTAGCCCTTGCGTGTTGAGCCTCGCGAGCTTTATGAGCCTGGATGTTGGCTAGTTGTGATACGCTCAATGGCTGAAGCTGCTGTCTGAATTTTTGGGCACCATGTTCGTCGTTCTGCTGTGACGGCAAGCCCGTAAGCTGGCTGCGCTGCGTGTAAGACGTTCGGTTCATTTACTTGCCAAAACCGCCGGCGGATCAGTTGTTGATGTTTTGTGTTGATGGAAGAGAGAAAAAAAAACACAGTGGTGGGGTTTTCCAGCACGCGTTCGCGTATATATCGTTACAAGAGCCCAACAGCCCAAGGCGTACGCTAAACAGAGAGGTAAATGATCCCAAGACGGTTTGCCAGTCTGCTCTCGAAACCTGCCAAGAGGCTGACTCTCAAGACAAAGACTGTGGCACATGACTCGACCCCTGCCAGAACGAGATTCGCACCGTCGCCCACTGGGTTTTTACACATGGGATCGTTGAGAACTGCACTATACAACTATCTACTCGCCAAAAGCACAGGTGGCCAGTTCCTGCTTAGACTGGAGGATACCGACCAGAGAAGACTGGTTGAAGGGGCAGAGGAAAACATCTATGAGTCGTTGAAATGGTGCGGATTGCACTGGGATGAAGGTCCTCTTATAGGAGGACCGTATGGGCCTTATAGACAAAGTGATCGGTCAGAGATATATAAGCAATACGCCCAAGAACTGTTGGATAATGGGAGGGCATACCGATGTTTCTGCTCCAAGGAGAGACTGGATCATCTAAGAGAATCTGCTCAGCGATTACAACCTCCCACAACAGTGTCGTACGATAGAAACTGTTCATACATTCCACTTGATGAATCAAATGACAGAGCTTCTCGTATGGAGAAGTTCACAATAAGATTCAAATCTCCAGAAAAATATCCTAGATTTGAGGACCTCCTTCATGGTACCCTAGATCTTCAACCTCAAGTGAATAGAGACGACGTTCGTTACGATGACCCCATAATTATTAAATCAGATGGCTTACCCACTTATCATTTTGCCAATGTTATTGATGATCATCTCATGAAGATCACTCATGTCATCCGAGGTGAAGAATGGCTCCCTTCTACACCGAAGCACATCGCAATGTACACGGCTTTTGGTTGGACCCCTCCACGTTTCATACATATACCTCTACTGACTAGTAGCCAGGATAAGAAACTAAGTAAAAGATCAGGCGATATTGACGTGATGAATTTCCAAAAAAGAGGGATATTACCAGAGGCTTTAGTTAACTTTGTTGCCCTATTTGGCTGGGCCCCAAAATCTAATAAAAAATCAGAGATTTACCAACTGGATGAATTGGTGAAATTGTTCAACGTTAATGATTTAACGAAGGGAAATGCTAAAGTGGACGAGAAAAAACTTTATTTCTTCAACAAGCACTATCTGAATGAACGGATCTCACGTAATGATGAGGACATTATCCAACAAGCTTATGAAATCATATCGTCAAAACATGAGCAGATCGATAAAGAATCTGTGATACGACTTGTCAAGCAATTGAAGGGGCATCTTTCGCAAATACAAGATATTGAGAACTTTGACTTTTTGGTCACACCCATCAGCTTTGATACTGCAAAATCGATAGAATTCCGTGATACTACTGATAAGAGCATGGTAATAGACATACTGGAGAAATTCAAAGACATTGATCAATTGAAAAATTTCGATACAGCGGTACAAACTGTTGTTGCAGACGGCTTCTCAAAAAAAGATATATTTCAATCTATTAGATTTGCTTTGTGTGGAGGAGCTCCTGGTTTGAAAATTCCCTTAGTGGTGGACTTCTTGGGATATAAAGAAGCCCAAAACAGGATACAAAAGGCTTTGAATTTTCTCAAAACGTCAGCAGATTAACCTTGTAAATAAAATTTGAATATAGCTTCATAGAGAACAGTTCTTTAATTCTCACATCTGTAGTTTTAATGCACTTGTAAACCCCACAACCTTGATCCGATCCATTAAAGAATAATGCATCGCTTGAACCTTTTTTTGGTTTTAGCTTTAGGAATATCACTCATGTCATACTCTGCGTTTTTATAGTAATCACTCACAAAGGCTGGCTGATCCTTCTGTGGTTTTTTACTAAATCTTTTAGATACCCTGAACTTTGGATAATCCTCCTCTGGAAGTCCCTTCATGGCCGTTGAAATTGCAACATTGAAAACATGATTTACGTTCTCCATTGTCTTTGCCGAACACCTAATGTGATGTGAAGCACCAATGGACTTGGCGAGGGCCTCAGCCTGCTCGAAGCTTACAGCTTCGCTTCTGCGAGAAGTCAAAAGATCTGTCTTGGTACCAACAACAATAATCGGCACACCTGGACAGAAATGTCGAACCTCTGGTGCCCATTTTTCCTTTATGTTATTTAGACTTATGACATTATTAACCGCATAACACACCAATAAAACGTTAACGTCTGGATATGATAAGGGACGCAGTCTATCGTACTCCTCTTGTCCTGCCGTATCCCAAAGAGCAAGTTCTATTGCCTTGTTTCTGGGGCCTTTAACATTGGTTATATAGTTTTCAAAAATTGTAGGGACGTATGCCTCAGGAAATTCACCTTGAGAATATGAAATCAGCAGACAAGTCTTCCCACAGCCACCATCACCCACTACAACCAGCTTTATGTGATAATCCGCCTTTTTCCTCGCAGGGTCGAGTTCAAATTCCTGTATGCTATCGGATCTCAATGTGGACCGTGTCTCTGGTTGCGTATCTAGTTGGGATTGTCTCTTTTTCGCCACGTCGTAAGGCGTTTCTAGCGAGGAGCTCACAAGTTTGAAGCTCCCCTCCGAATCACCGACATTTACCTTGCTAGAATTATAATAAGGACTTGATAAAGTGGACATTTCCGTCTTTTGGAGGTTCCTCATTGAGATTTGACTAAGATGTTTGTTTACATTTTTGAAGATCTCGCGAAAGCCTTCAGGGCTTGAAACACGCCTACGGTTTACGGTGAAGCTTTTGCTTGACAGTGGACTTGAAAATCCGCTAATCACGTGCGTTGGAATGGTTAAAACGGCTGGTACCTCTCATTTCTGCGTATCAAGTTGGATGATAAGCTTCCTATCCTCATTATACTTCTTCATGATCTCAAGATCAGAGGACTGGAAGACGACGTTCTCATTGAAAATTGGATCCGTGAACCTTGGATCATAATCCTTTCTCAAAAGACATGTCTCTGGGTTGACGTCGAGCATATCCACCTCTTCAGCTTCCAAGCTGGACTGCAAGTTCTCAAACTGTCCCACCATAACATTCTCTTGAGCCTCACCAGATAGACCTTTGTAATAATTACTGGTTCGTGTCAAGTTATTGCTCGTGGAAGTCTCACTCGGATAGTGATGCCGCTTTATGATCGTCTCACGAAACTTGGTTATACAGCTCTCATGTATATCAAGGGCCCTTGGCTTGAAACGGTCTTTATCG
Organism: [Candida] freyschussii; assembly: GCA_003707735.2. Lineage (NCBI taxonomy): Eukaryota > Fungi > Ascomycota > Saccharomycetes > Phaffomycetales > Wickerhamomycetaceae > [Candida] freyschussii. The sequence continues at coordinate 34,821 of PPLE02000011.1, read as the reverse complement.
TCGAAAAAATTCGGAATTGGATCGTTGAGAATTGTGTTTCTCCAAATGTACTGTTTCCGTCTCAATAAAAAGGCAATCACACGACAGGAGTAGTTTGCGTACCATCGCAGAGAGTCATCCAGATTAGCCATGAGAGACTCTTTAGAAAGCGTGAACAAACAGTGAAACCCATGGAACAGAAACGTGAATATATAACGAGAGCCAACTAGAATGTCTTCCAGTACTTCAGCCAATGCATACCAAAATGAATAGAACACCTTCTCTACGCCTGGAGTGTGAGATCCAAATGCATATGATTCTGATGGAACTTGTTCGTACCAACGTTGTAGCACTTTGTAGAGCTTATCCACAGGGTATCGAAGAACATGTTTGTCTGATTTTTCCGTTTCGATGAAATTGAGAACAAAATCAACGAAATCCGCTAGATTGCTATATTGCTCATGAAGTTCACTATCACTATCAACAAGATCCTCATTTTCAATGTACTTGGCACCGAACTCTGTTACGATTTCCCTAAACTCATAAAGCACCTTATAGTTATAGGGTGGATGGTATACAAACCTAGCCGTGAAGAGCAACCCATCTGCAAAATTCTTTAATTTGAAAAAGGATTTTGGAAACTTTTCAGGATTTGTAAAAGCAGCTATTATTAGGGCACTAGGCCCAGATGATAGAGAGAAATGGTCCTTCATCGGAAGATTTTTGAGGAAAATGGAGGTACTTGATAAAACACTGGCCATGATGAGCAGGAATGGAGAGTTTGAATCCTTGATGTCCGCCAGCTCATGTCTGACATAGCTCATTGCCTCACCCCTAAACCGTAGAAAATATTGTTCAAGCTCAGGAAATCTACTGAGAAGCGGACCTATTCCAAATAACATCATCACCTTAAATAGTTGCTTGTATCGAGTAGAAAGGCGTAACCTGGTATGTATCTCCTCAAGCAAGTACAACCTTGCGAAAACAGAAGGTGCGGTTTCATTGAAGACTTCTGGATTTTTTGCCAAATCAAACTGCGGCTTGTTCATATGATGTGGAACCAATGCAATCTCAGTGCTGCCCATGCATTTCCCTGGTGGGTATCTTGATAAATTGGTTTGAGGCCATAAAGGATATATTGGAGAGACTGAAGACCCTTGAGTGGGTACAGGGCTTTCCCTGGACTCCAAAGACAAAGGTGTAGACTTGTCAGACGTTGGTAGACTATAGCCCTCAGACAACGCCTGTATAGGATGCCGATAATCCTTATTACGAATGAAGTACTCCAAAGTGCTTGTCCACGTAGTCTTTTTCGTCGAATCGTCTTTGGAGATCAGGTCATCTTTAGAAGGTTCATGTAGCAAAGCTTTCTGACCAGGCGACACTATCGATGACGCCGCAACGGGTGTTAAAGAATCTGAATTGCTACTGGCAAGGTTGGCAGCCATCTGATTCAGCATCTGAGGTGGAATATGAGGAATTTGAAGATTAATCGGGTCTAGATGGTAATGCATCGGTGGGTAAGTCTGATCGGTGCCATAAAACCGTTCTTGTGACGCAAGCTCTCGCTGAAAGTAAGGATCCACCACCAATTGAGAGCCGGGCTGTCCAGAAGACTGATAAAGAATTCCCTCAAGCTCAAGCTGCGCTTGTCGGCTAATACTAAGCTCGTTCTGGTGCTGATCCAGGTACCCACATCTGAGCTGTTTAGCAACGGATTAATACTCTGACAGGGGTGGAGAAGGTAGAGCGAACGCTACTTACAGATCTGGAAGTACACTTCTGACACGACGGATGTGTTTCGTCACACTTGATACGTCTTTGTTTGCATTGTGGACATCCTGTTTGGGCATTAACGTTAGCGCATCATTTTTTTTGCTAAAATGCATTGATACATACCAAGCCTTGAGTTGTTGTGTTTCTTTCGATGAAGGACCTTTTTGGGCCGTTCACTTGTCTGTTCCTTCTCCGGCATTCCTGAAATGCTTACAGTGCACAATACTGCGTACTGTAGTTCCAAAACCCACCAACTTCGAGCTTTTGAACCACAGATTGCTACCCTGGCGATCTATATGACTGAGATTTCGGAGTTTTTTATATTTATCGGCTGTAGCCGAGTTTTTGTCCGGAGGTTGTCGGCCTTATGACATTGAGTGACTTATATATATGACAAGACCGGTGCACACGCTTAGTTTCTATATGGGTTCACTTCGATTTGATTGTAAGCTGTAGTGCCCATTATGATAGCTTAAAGATGGACACCACCATTGAGAACCAATCCATAATCATCTCAATCACGGCCTGTATCTCATAAAGAATCCAAAGAACAAGCCCGATCTTGAGAAAAAGCTTCGCCTGAGCTGAAAGGCTCGGACTTTGATCGATCTTTGCAAAGACTTGGGAGACAACAGGGAAATTATTGAGAAGGTCCGTTAATGAAGCATGCTCTTCTCGAGGAGATGGTCCTATTACGGCTTCTTCAGGTTGATCTTCACTGGCAATGTATCGTTCTGGTAATGTCTCGGACACCATTGAGCTTTGGATTGCAGTAGTCGTTGGAGTGGAAGATTGCAAATTTGGCGTTTGAGGGCGCTTTATGAGTAATGTCTTTTTATTTTTGCCCGTTCTGAATACCTTCTTCAGAAAGCCTTGTTTTGCTTTATGCTGCACCATGGTTTCCTGAGAGTGTTCCTCAATAGGTCCACCAGCTAGATACGGTGCTTGAGCAAGTGTCGTATCGTAACGCGAGTCTCCTGGAACTTCTTGAATCAATTCCACGACATTCCTAACTGACTCGTCTACAGGGTATGGTTGTAGCCTGGGCTCAAGTTGTCCCTTTTCCTGATAAAGGGACCTTTGCGGTACATCCACACCGTAATTATCCACTATCTTCATCGACAACATGTCTCTTGAGTTTTCAATTTCAACTGCCTCACCATCTTCAACCTCATCGTATACCTTCTCTTGTTTCTCGAAGTAGTAACCTTCACCAGTGATTCTCAACTCGCCTGTGCTCCTCTTAAGTCTCTTATCCAAACTATTCTCAAATCCCATGGCCAGAGTCGGCATCAACTCTAAATTATCATCGCTCCCACTCCTATGTTGATAAAGCCCACTCTGTATATCTTTCGGTTGTTTTCTAAACAATTTGAATCTGTTTCTAAACTTATCGTCATCCTCAAACACCTTATGGTTTGCCTTACTAGACGTGTAGTCGTAGCGTGATTCCGGCAGTGTCTCTCCGTTAGGATTCAACGGAGTCTGGGGTGAGCGCGGATGTGGCGATTTAGATATCCTTCTCTGCGACCCATACGTATCAGACATCTGCGAAGGGGTGGCAGAACGGGATCTGTATTGTGGTGGGGAGGATCCGTTTCGTGTCTCAATTTTATCTGTAGGTAGAGGACCCTCCGGGAACCTGCTTCGCTGTGGATAACACCTCTGATGAGCTCTTTGACTGTTATATAAGTGCGCCAAATTCTCCTCGGATAGCGTATTAGACCCTTCCGAGTAGAGCTGCCTTTCGGGTCTTGGGTTTGGTAGCGGATACGCTGACATGATGTAAACTTTTCTTTTTGCCTGAAGCTTCAGTTACAGTTTGAGCGACTCGAGGAATTGGTACGATATTTGTAAAGAGTGATACCGAGATCGAAGCAAGAATCAACCGCTGCTCGCAGGTAAGAGCAAGGCTTTTAAAGTGTTTGTTTTGATTCCATACTTATGCAAAACACAAGCAGAGTGGTCCCGAACAATTTGTAAATACGTACATGAATTATCTGCCTCTAATCTAAAGTCTATAACCCGTATAACTATGAGCTGAGACTGACGACAGCAAAGTGCACTTCTCTGGCTAAGAATGAGTGTTTATACATTTATATATTGATGTAGTGATATTGTAGCGATAATTGAGCAAATAATTGTTGGAATGATTTAGCCGTGAACTACTCTTCAACCTCAGAATAATATGCGTATTATTGATGTAAGACATTGCTTTACATATGAGGAACATAAGGCAACCCCACCGACCACCCAACCAAACGTGACATAGTTGAAACACGGATCCAATAAAAAGAATAGGGATAAAAAAAAAATTAGCAAACGATAAAAAGAAAGAACCATACACTGACTGATTTCAGCAGTGTCAAAGGCCAAACGAGAAGTAAAGACATGGAGTTTGATGGCAAGCCATCTGAACGTAATTTATCATGGTCTAGCACGCTCGGGACTCAAATCAGGTTGGTACCCAACAACTCCTTGACATCCTGAACGAGAACCTCAACACGGCTCTCCAGCTCTTGAACCGTGTCCTTGACAGCAGCACCCAGATCCAGAGACTCTGATTCAGCAACATCGTCTTCCCAGAACTCAGTCAAGTTCTGCCCAGCTCCGTTGTAGATCAACAAGTTTGGTGTGTCAGATGGAATGTCGGTCAAAGCATCCTTTGTTGCGTAGTCAATAATCTTCTTTTTCAACTTGGCAGGGGTGATTCCGCCCTTAGCAGTGAAAAATTCTGAGTCCGAACCTGGTTGCAAAGATAAGTAGTAAGTCAGCAACCCTGCAACGTGTGGAGAAGCCATAGAAGTACCAGAAAGAGTGGCTGTAGCGGTATCAGACCCAATATAAGTAGACAATATATTCAAACCTGGCCCGAAAATGTCAACACACTTCCCGTAGTTTGAGAAGTAAGCTCTAGAGTCTGACAAAGTTGAAGCACCAACGGTAACAGCCTTTTCAGCTGCAGCTGGCGAGTAGTTACAAGCATCAGCATTGTCATTTCCTGCTGCAACTGCAAAGTGAATACCAGCTTGAACAGCGGCGTTAACAGCCAAATCCAAGGCTGGTGATTTACCACCACCCAAGGACATGTTTGCTGTAGAGCCTTTGAATCCCTTCTTGCTCTCCTTTGCTGCCTTGGCGTGGGCATTAGCAGCGTACTCAACACCCTTCACAACATCAGACATGGTACCAGACCCATTAGATCTCAAGACTTTAACAGCAACAACTTCGGCCTTCTTTGCGACACCATAATGCTTGGATGCAATAGTACCAGCACAATGGGTACCGTGACCGTTTCCATCAATATCTTGGTCCCCAGATGGGATGGTAGAGCCCCACTTAGCACGACCGTCGAATTCGACATGGTCAACATTGACACCCGTGTCAATAACGTACGAAGTGACACCTTCACCGGCATCGGTGTCGTACAGATACTTGTTGAAGGATCCCAAGTTCAAAGGCTCACGATGAGAGATTCTGGAAAGACCCCATGGAGCACCATTTTGCGTATTGAACTCAGAGGCAAAAACTCTAGAGTCTTTTTCAACAAATTTGACTAATGGGTTACGGCGGATCAATTCGATAGTGTCATCCAAGAAGTAACCGAAGTAGCCCGAGAGTAAGTTGTCAATAGAGAACCCATCCAAGATACCACCGAAATCATTAGCGATAGCCTCCTTACCAATCTCCTGGAAGAATTCATTGGTTGGGTTCGTTTCATACAACTCTTTGACAGAGTTCAAGTGTTCCTGGTTGACCCATTCTTGATGGAACTGAACCTCCTCTGGCTTGACACCTTCCTTGAAAACAATGATATAGCGATGAGGAATGATGTTACGGCCAGCAGATTCTGTGGAGATGACAGGTGCAGCACTCTCCTCTGGGAGTAGCTCACCTCTTAGCAAAGCAGTATCGACTACCGAAGTGGCAACTTCATGGGAAGAAGAAGAAGCAGCTTCAGCTGAGGCAGGTTTCAAAGCAAAGATGTCTTGGCTAGAAATCTGTGGAATGACAAGCGCATTGGCAATAGACACCAAGACGGTGACTGGGAGAATAAAAGAGGTCTTCATCGTTGAGGGCCTTTGTGTCAGAATATTCTATAAAAGAACGAACAGCAGCAAAGGCAGATAGCTTTAAATAAATTCGGTAACCAGGCACGAACGATCAACGGACGTGCTTACTGTGTTGGTTGTGAATTTAGTCGTGGGTGAGAGGTTTTAAAGAGAAATTAAAATTGTGGAGGGTGGCACTCCCCCTTTATATATGGCTATCTGTCACGACTCACGCTCCTGCATAAGCCGCGAAAGCTTAGCGACTGCACTCTCCACTTATGCGCACTTAGTGCGGGTAACAGCAAATGACGCCAATCCGATAAGCTGATAAGATAACCTGTTGAGGTGATGGGGCTCTGGTTACGCACGAAAGACGTGACGAGTGACGCGTCATCGGGTGATAGAAGCAGTGGGATTTGTGTTTTTTCCTCGCATACGTGGTGCTTGCGAACCTGGCGTTATATACAGAGACAGACTACAAAACTACGTACCCAGTGTAGTATTCTTCTAGTGGCGGGCAACCAGCGATTTTGCTGGGCTGGGCACCCTACCAGCCTGTCGACGGCCCTATTTATCAACCAGTGCATTTGTTAGGGTATTAGGGCTCAGTATTTTGCCCACTACAGTTGCCAGTGTATGATCGATGGCGTCGTGAGTTGCGTGTGGAGGAGATCCCGGACACCTGAGCGCGTACCCTGAGCCACAACTGATAGTTACACGGTATAACAACAAGTCGCGGTTACACTCCATCTTGTCTTCACAACCGGGAGAATGGATAGAACATGGTCCAATTAGACGTCAATGGCGCGCCTCTATCCACCGTAGGCGGAGACTCCCAAGAAGATGCTCCCCCCTTGCTGCACAGCCAGTCCCCCTCGGGAGTGTATGGATCTACAGATGAAGACACTTGTTCTGAAATTCTACCAGTTGGACAGAAGGCTCAGATCAAACGGAAGTTATACGTGTCTCATTCGCTGTATGTTTGGAACTCGAGGGTGTACGAATTTGCAGTAGTGCTCTTCATTGTGAAGCTATACCCAGGTACATTATTACCTTCGTCTCTTTTTGCCCTTGTTTCCTCCTTATCCGGTATATTGCTTACGAGCTTTGTGACCAAGATTGTCAACAACCATGAACGATTGAAAGTCATCGAGTACACAATATCAATACAGAGAGTATTTGCCATTATTTCCGCCACTCTGTTTCTAGGGATATTTTGGCTTCTAACGGACCATGAAGGTTCAAAGGCTGCGTGTATGGTAATCGTCATATTCTGTGGAGTGATTGAAAAACTTTGCACAATTGCCAACAAAATCTCCATATCTAGGGATTGGATTGTGAAGATCTGTGCAAAAGATGTAGATTTTTTAGTTGAGCTCAACACAAAGCTTCGCTCAATTGATTTATTCTGCAAACTCATTGGTCCATTCTTCATATCTGCCTTCCTCTCGATGACTAGTTATACAGCAACTGCATTGTTCCTCGTACTAGCCTTTGCATGCAGTTCCACACTTGAGATTTCTGCTATTCACAAGATCTACCATCTGGTTCCTGCTCTCCAAACAACTCATGACCGAATCCATAAAGCTAAACTCGTAGAGTTTCAAGGTTTGAGCTATTGGGATAGCCTCAAGGCATTCATCGGATGCTCGTTATCTCCTGCATTACTAGCTGTTTCGTTGTTATACTTCACTGTCTTATCCTTTGGAAACTCAACTGTGGCGTACTTGCTTAGCTTTGACGATATAAACAGCTTGAAGATCGGTTTTTTGAAGGGTGTATCTACTGCTTTTGAGTTGGTTGGTATATTGTTGGTCTTCCCTGTACTCAACCATCGTCTCGGACTGATAGCTACCGGGCAGCTTTCAATCTTCTACCAGTTCTTATGCCTTGTTCCAATCCTACTCTCATTTGCCAAGAATTTTCCAAAAGTACACTGGATAATCTGCATTTTCATTCCCCTAAGCCGTATTGGGCTTTGGTGCTTTGACCTTACGGTCCAAAATGCAGTTCAGATTCTCATCCCAGATGAGTTCGAGCGGTTCAATGCGACAACATTTGAAGAAACTTTCAATAATATCTTTGAGATGCTTGGCTACATCTCTACAATGATATTCCACAAGCCAGAACAGTTCAAATACCCAGTCTATGCGAGCGTGACATCTGTTGGCCTAGCCCTATGCTTATATTCTACTTTCTTTTTTGGGGTGAAAACTCATAGAATCATCCTCGCTAAATGAATCGCAACCAACTGTGTACAATGTTATAGCTTTTGAATACATTACTATAGACATCCATTATGCTCACCGTATATATATATATATATTGGCTAGTTCGATCCGGGCATAGTAAGCAGTTAGCTCATCTCCGGGATTCGATCGCGAACATATAAAATCTCTGATGGAGCTACAACTTAAAGACACTAACAGTCCCATACCCACAATCGGCGATCATGAACCCTGCTGTGCTGGAGCTTGGCGCATCAGAGCCCCTGCGGCTTGATCTCCCTGTTGCCCCCTTCCCGCCTTTCAAGCTTCGGTCATCCATGGTGGATAAAGATCCCGTCATCTGGGTCCATCTCATTCAAGTGTACATCCAATATGTCCAGACGGTACTTCACCTGAAAGTCCCATTGAGCGTTAAGGCAGAGGAGCAGCTCTGTGGGTTTGTCAAGAGCTACTTACATGAGATTGCAGAGGAACAAGGGCAGATATTGTCGCTGGGACTGGTCAACGTCCAAATCACAGAGAATTTAAGTGTGCTAAGGGCCTGGATGCTGGAGTTGATCAAACAGTTAGGCGTATTGAACTTGAAGCTAAACGGGGAATCTCTATGGGACTTATCGAAAATATATGCTGTGAAGAACGCATCCATTGTACGAGGTGTCATTGATGGTTCACTCAAACCTAGAGACAAGAAGACGATAAGCTCCATCTCATTTGTTCAATTGCACATTGAATCTTTGATAGAGAACGGAAAATTTGAACAAAACGATCTAAGAGTATTGGCTGCATTACTCAATGATAAGTCAAATCTGACTGCTGGAAAAGGTACTGGCCAAAAGCAACGTAAGGAAGCTACTAGTAGGAAGAGAGCTAAAAACCCAGATTCTTTCTCGGACCAATTCGTCACTGTCTCCTGGTTTGAGATGCTCGAAAAGCTTTTCGCTAGAGGGAAAGGGAGATTTGCCAAGCAGTGTAAAGAAATTGGGATTCTTTCGCTATTATCCATATCGATAGAGCGAGCTGCAACTCTTGCGACCGAACTCGGAATCAACTCTTATCACTCTCTCGCCTTGTATCCACTATTTGCTGGTATAATTACAAATTCAAAATTTCAAGAATCCAATCCTGGCCTCGAAACAAAACTCCCGTTCCTACATAAGAGGCAAAAAGTTGAAGTGGACGCCAACAATGTGCAGACATTAGTTGACATGTTTCCCTCACTATCAATTTCACGCGCACAAACTTTATTAAGGAAGTACGATGAAAATGTCGAGACTGTCACACATGTTCTTCTTGAATCTCCTAGTGTCGCATTGGAACCTGAAGACGATAGTGGGAGACACGTGAATAGTGAAGTCCCAGCAGCCGACTCCATCATCAAAAAGAAGATCATCGGGAAGAGACAAGCCATGCCTCACGTCCCAGATGAACACAAGAACAAGACGTTAACGGCTGCTTTGAAGCTGATGTATGACGAATACGATGATGAGCATGATGACACATACGATGAAGCTGAGGCCACAGCTACGTTGGCTGGAGGCGATCATTCCACATATGACAAGATCGAAAGATATTTATGGGATTTGTTCAAGAAGGATCAAAATCTGTTTGAAAAAAGTGAGCGGAAATCCAGAGTGAGGAAGGAAATGCGGGATCAGACTAAGTGGTCAGATGAACAGCTAGAGGGATGGGCGCGTATGATACAGAAGAGTCCAAAAAGAGCGAAAATCTTGGAAGAAAAGTATATGTTCAGGGGAAATAAACCATACAAAAGATCAGATGAAGAGAAGGAAGCTGATGAAAATAAGCAAAAAGCTGATCAGTCTTCAAGATCGAAGCAATCAAGGAACAATAATGGAAAACCGCAAGAGAGAAAAAAGAAGAATACGCCCTCATCCGCCAATCATAATAGAAAGGCTGCACACGATAAAAAAATATCCAAAGGCATGTAATCTGTGACTGGGCTACATATCATTACGGAAATCCTGTCGATTTGCACTTATATAGTGGTTTTTCTCTTTTTGCTTTTCTTCTCAATTTTTTCCAACTCATCCCATACTTCATCTGCATCTTCTTTCTCTTCTTTGGCTCTTTTCGCTAATCGTTTAGCGATTTTCTCTTTCTTTCCGTCCTTCTCGACTGGTACCTCACCTGGATCATCATCCAGAAGCCAAACAGCGTTGACTTTCGACCCCACAAACACCTTCACAAGTTGCTTTCTTGTGACAATATCAAAGACACGCACGTATCTATCCAATGCACCAGTCACGAGTAAACTATTTGTGCCTGTTAGATGACTATACATCCCTTGAACAGCACCGACTGAGCCTTTGTACTTTGCGACTAAGATCCCTTTATTTATATCAAAAAGCGCTGTCATGGCATGAGTATCGGAGCATATTATCTGGTGCTCATTTTGCGTTTTCACCACTTCCATTATAGGTTTATCACTCAGCTTCTTATCAAAAATTGGTTTACGACCATGCGAGGTGTCGTATTTTCTTACTTGTCCATAGCGGGTGGTCGTTATGAATTTCCAAGCTGAATCCGTATGAGTCTCCAAGTTGACAAAAATGATTTTAGATATCCATATAGGTACTCTAAGGTCAAGTCTATCATGTTTAACATTCTTTGCTTGAAATAGTTGAGCAGGAGTGATCTCAGAATGAAAAATAGATTGACCCTTCTCGAATAATCTAACAACTTTTACATCATTCTCTTTCCCACCATATGCAAAAATTCCCTCCTGATGTGGATGCGCAGTAAATGCGGATAACGGTGCCTTGAGTGTAGACGATGCAATCTTGATCTCGTTGTATATCGACTCTGGATCGATGAGCATGATCTTACCCATTTCAGATGCAGTGTATATGATGCCAAAGGCAATGAAAAGGGCGATAAATTTGTCACGCTGATCAGATTGTACCAATCCATCTGTAGCTGTGTTGATCAAGTTATAGCTTTCAGTCTCGTAGAAATTGACATTCCCATTGGCACGAGCTGCCACTACAACATCTCCCTTCGAAGTTGATACAACAATGAGCTTCTGCACCCGATTCTTGATACCCTCCTCATGTAAGGTTTCAATCTTTTCCGGCTGTGGTGCTGTTTGAACAGATGTATCAGTCCCAATGGGACAAACAATCTCTAATCATCAGGTTAGTGATTATTTTCAAGGCAGAAAGTTCATTCTCGACATACCCTTGATACTTCCTGAGTCTTCTGCCGCTGCAAGAATTTTCATGCTTATAAGAATGACTTAGATATATCGACTTTGTAGGTGTGCTCATCGTGCTTGGCTTCATGTGCCAAATTTTTTTTTTTTTTCCAGCTCCGGTTTCAACCGCTCATAACTTTGCCTAATTAGGATGTACACTATAAACTGAGCTCAAAACTAACGGCTATATTTAAATCCCATCTTCGGAAAACTCTTCGCTGAAGTCTATTGATTCTATAACTTCCCTCTTTGATGGGGAACTTTGTGTGTTAAATTTCTTCTGCTGAATTGGAGTGTTCTCTGCCGAATCTACGACGATAAAATCGGAAGTTTGCGAGGCCCCTCCATTCTTGTCATTAGCTTTGTTGCCAGTTCTTGGTGTTGAGGCTTTTAATCCTTTGTAATCGTCCATATCTGAGTCACTTGTCAATACAATGGCCTCTATATATTGCGCATCCATCTTTACGGTCTTTCGTGAGAGTTCTTGGGATTGGTGTACGGTGACTGGTTGGAAGAAATTGAGCTTCTTTTTCGTAAGCGGTAGTTCTTCTGGTTCAACGCTTTCCTCAAACTGTTTTCTTCCCCGACTAGGGCTGGCTTCGTGTACATTGTTTATTGATGAAGTTTGGGCTCCTGACTGCCTTAGTGGGCTAGCCATGATCATTTGCTTCAAGTCCGGATCAAGATCAAACACTCTGTAATCCTTCTCGGGTATAGAGTAGTCTCCCCTTGATGATTGCATTTTAGGAAATGAAGTCATCGAGCCCTCGTCGTTTGGTGCGCCATATTTCCTACCCCCATGCCGTATATGCTTACTTTCAAATCTTGCTTTACTCATTCGCTTCGACATAGGACTGCCTCGAGAACCCTTGTCAGTTTCTGATGGTGGCTTAGATTGTGAGAACCTGCCTGCTCTAAGTGGGGAAGGATCAGGCTCAGAATCTGTGTTGGACTCAGTATCAGAATCTAAGGAGATAACGGGTATCTTACCAGAATTGGTCTGAGTCAATGGTGGGAATCTCGATGTCTCCGGTCCTAAATCAGATAATGATTGACGAAGCGCTGGAAGCTTTGGCGGTCTCCCAAAAGGCTTTGGGTGAACCATTCCTCGCAGCCTAGGCGGGGAGATTCTCGCAGGCTTCTTAGGCGACAACTTTTCGACGGAGAGGATAGGCTGATAAAACTTTTTGGATGGTGAAGTAGATTCATAATTTGGTTCGTTGAGAGTGACTCGCTTTCTGGGGCTTTTCTTTGGACTCTTTTTCTTTAAGGCATTTTCAACTCTTTCTGTCTCCTTCCCATACAATTCATTTGCAAGTCGAGTAGGAAGAAGATCAATTGGAAGCGCCACTATATGACCTTTTGCATCTTTACTCTCAGGATCGATATAGAGCCCTGGCATTTTTAGCTCTTCAAAAAAATGGCATCTGATGGAAACGACAAATAGTTCAAAATCCTCGGTCCCGAATTGCTTCTTTCGTACTTTTTCAAAAGAAACATATTGATCCATGTCCCAATCTCTTAACTGAGACGTGATATACCTCAGCAGATAAGCAGCAGTCATTTCACGGGCGAACCATGACGCAAGCTCTATTACGTTTCCTGGTGGGAACTGTCTTAAAGTTTGGTAGATGTTTTCGAATTCGGGTCTCGTGAAAAATGTCGAAGTATCACTAGATTCAGAATTATTCGTAGTGTTATCACTGAAGTTGAACTTTTTTGAAGCAGGGACCAAGAATGGGCGGTAGTAAATATTGACAACAAACTCTGGTGGCCACCCCATAAAGCCAGTGTGACCTTCGACGATATGTTTCTCGTTTCGACCAAAAAGTTCCACTAGATTTTGTTCAACGGTATGAAACAACTGATTCTTAAATTCATCGTATTTTAACTTCCTTTGGCTGGTTGTATAATTTCCAGGTTTGTATATTTCCCCTAAGTTTGTGGCAAAGTCATCGATTTGCTCATAGGGAAATGTGGATACGTACTCTGTGATGTATGGAGTTGAGCATAAAGCGAGCTGGGACGCCCTTTCAATCCCGAGTTTAGTGATTCCGGAGTTATAATCAGCTCCGCATAGTATAGACAGAAGCACTAATCTCTCTGCGGTAAACCCTGTGCACTCCTCAACCTTTTCCATTCTTATTGGAGTAACCCAAAACTCTGTGGTTGCCTTTCCCGACGATTGAGTAGCGCTGGCGGGTTTGTCTTCAAAGAATTTGGAAAAGTTTCTTAAAACCTGAGTGGCACCATAGCTCAATGTGTCTGTGTCATTAGAGATCACGTAGTCCACTATGCCCTCGTTTTGCAACCTTGCAGCCTCTGCCTCACCGTCCGCCGGTGCTGCAACATACGTAATATTCCAAATCTTAAGCTGTCGCTTGATCTCCTTGATTTCAGCAGCATCGTACAGAGCATTCTTTTCAACCTCCAGCTTTCTCATCAAGTCATCATAGTGCAAATCAAAGTCTTCATCAGTAAGAGCCAATTGGCTTTTGGAGGAGCCTAATTTACGCTTGAACTTAGGCTTATAGGGCCCATCGAAAACCAGGACGAACGACACGTTCAAGGAGATCAGAAGTCTGATTCTAGAGTGGAAAAACTGTAGTGTTTTCGCTATGAGTGCATTCTGAGGTATAATTTGTTCATTGGTACTAGTTATACCGCCACGAGCCTCGAAAAGCCATTGGTAAGCATCGATAGCTACTCTTAAAGGTCGCTTATGGCTCTTGTAGAATTGCGAAACGAAAACAGCAAATGGCAACCTTTCGTCAAACCCTGGCTTTATGACGTCCCAGATGAGTGGAACACCCATTAGGTTGCAATTATGAGCAATAGAAGCCTGTTTTCAATTATGGACCGCGTAGCTGCGAGTCAAACGTGATGTAACTAACAAGAAACTTATGCGAATTTATCGGAGTTATCATGACATACAGAATCGTGGGGAACGCCACAGAACGTTTTCAGCCGGTTATATAAGAGATTCAACTCAAAACCTGAAATTTCAAACGGAACGGCAATTGCTACAAGACTGACAACCAACCAAAAGACAATGACCAAGATCGAATACTTCACCCTCAACAACGGGAATAAGATCCCAGCCATCTCTATTATCGGTACCGGTACTCAATGGTACAATCCTGAGAGAAAAACTTTCAACCAAACTTTGGTTGACCAATTGCTGTATGCCCTATCCCTCCCAGGTGTTGTTCACATCGACATTGCTGAAAACTATGGTACTTACCCAGAATTGGGTGAAGCATTGAAGAAGACAACAAAACCAAGAGACCAAATTTGGATCACCGATAAATTCTCCAAGATTGACAAAACTCCTAGAGAAGCTTTAGAGAAATCGCTAAAAGTCTTGGGTGTTGATTACGTTGATCTCTACTTGATCCACGATCCTTTCTATGATGAGAAAACCCCAGGTTACGATATCGTTCAGGCTTGGAAATACCTCGAAGAGTTGCAAAAGGAAGGGAAGGCCAAGAACATTGGTGTTTCAAACTGGAGAGTTGAGGATTTCGAAAAAGTTTTGCCAGTGGCAGAGATCAAGCCAGCTGTCAATCAGATTGAATATTCCGCCTTCTTGCAAAATCAAACCCCAGGGATCTACGATTACGCTAAGAAGCATGGTATTTTACTCGAGGCATATGGTCCATTAGGTCCACTCTCAAAGAGAAACGGCGAGAATGGTCCATTCTATGATTATGTTGAAGAGCTAGCCAAGAAGTACAACAAGGATTCGGGTCTCATTTTATTGAGATGGGTCTATCAAAAGGGCGTCTTACCAGTTACAACGTCTTCTAAGAAAGAAAGAATCGCTCAGGCAGCGACTGTTTTCGAGTTCAAGCTAGAAGATGACGAGGTTGAAAAGATCTCGAAATTGGGTGAAGAGCACAAAACTGTTCGTCAATTCTGGAATGCGCAGTACGACCAATTCAACCATGACTAAATGCTGGGATTATCGATATACTACAGGGTTTATAGATGTTGTGGCAGTTGCAGCTCGTCATGAGCTTTGTGATCATTATATATAAGTGAACTGATCCAGTATATGTTGGTGATGTTTATGCGATGACTCTATTCCAAAATGGACATGTAGGTTTTACAGTAGTATACTAGATAAATTATTTGACCCGGTTATCATACAGACCCGGTTCTAATACATATCCAGAACCTGTGGACGTGTCGTCGGTCGGCTGTAGTATTTGTTTCGTTATCACGGCAATAGAGCACACGATGTGGTCACTGAAACAGGCAGGCGTCAATCCGCTCACAACTCAGTGAATTTGGTCCCATCGTCTTTATAAGAAACACGCGTCCAGTTTGAGGTCCACTTCTCGCGCTCATTTCATTTCCTTATCGGGAAACACACGCGTTACGTGCTGCGCAGATCACCAATTGCAATTTATCATATGTACAGTGAAGCTGTGTAAAGCTCACCCTTCTCTTAGTTAGATGGTTGCCACCTATGACCAGTGTGACTCGAGAGACCTGACCGTAGCAAAAGACGCTATCCCGTGTAATATCAGTGCTTTGCCCTCGCCATCAACTCAAAGCTCCGCGTGACACATCTGCAAGCTCTTTGAAGGGATCGACAATGTATGCTAAATAACTCAAATTGAGGCGAGCGGAATTATGTACGCTAAGGTATATGGAAGACTGCGAGTTGCGATCTAAGCTCCACTATTTAAAGGACGCGACGGCACCGAACCAATTGGCACTCATTGCCCCACCCAGACCTGGAAACTATCTCTCAAGAATGAACCAAGCACTGGACGGAAATTCACTCAGTAGCAGAAATAGCACTACTGCTACCTCTCATTCAACCATGATCAACACATCGCAATCCAGCTTTTCCAACTCAGAGGTTGAGAATACCGATTTACCGATCCTTTTACCCCCGTTAGACCAGCCTCCACTCGACCACAGCACTCAGTTGGGAACTAGCAATAGCTATTTTTACAATCTAGAGGCAAACGATATCAACGGTAACAGGTTTTCGTTCGCTGAACTCAAAGGGAAATACGTTCTAGTTGTAAATGTGGCGACACAATGTACGTCGGCTCATCAACTGAAAGAGATCGAGGATCTCTACCAAAAATGGAAGCATACAGGGTTCATAGTTCTGGGATTCCCATCTAATGATTTTTTCCAAGAGCGATCCACCCAGCCCGAAGTTATCATCGATAGATGTCAAAAACGGTTCAATGTGAGCTTCCCTATCATGGAGAAAGTTAGAGTGAACGGGAAATCTCAGCATGAGGTTTTCAGATACTTGAAGAGTCAAAAAAGAGGATGGCTCGGTTTGAGAAGAGTGAAGTGGAATACCGAGAAATTTCTTGTGGGGAGAGACGGGGAGATAGTAGAGAGATATTCAACACTTCAAATGGCTAAAGTTATTGATAAAGATCTGGAGGAAATCTACGAGAAAGAGAGGAAACAGCTCAAAATTCATTCAATAACTTTTGCAGAAAATCAACAAGTGATATACATTTAGCCCTAACATTTGGCTGATCTCTTCGACCAGACCAACCTCCTGGTGGTAACTGGATTATCACTCGGTATCTTCCGCTTCAAAGCATTGTGTGTCTGGTTTGTTTTTTGTGTTACTTTGCCTTTCGTGGCTGGTGATATGAGGGCTCAAAGTTGGCTCTCCGAATGGTACACGACTATATGTAGCTACGATCTAGAAACATGTGTAATTTAATGACTAATCTATAATAATCCAAAACAGATTTCCAGACTATGATTCAACTGATTCCACCAATGCATCTACAACATCCAAGATCGCCGTAGTAGCTGGTGAATCAGGATACAAATCCAGAAAGCTTTCACCCGCATCACAGGCTTTCCCTATTCTAGGATCTAATGGAACTGCTCCGAGAAATGGAATATTCAACTCCTTCGCTAGGGCTTCCCCACCGCCTGTTGTAGCTTTGAAAATTTGTGATTTGCCTTTACATCCTGGACATACAAATCCACTCATATTCTCCACTATTCCCAGCACCTTTATATTTGCCTTTCTGCAGAAATCAATCTCTTTCCTTACATCCAGTAATGCAACTTCTTGAGGGGTCGTAACGATCAATGCACCATCTATACCAGACTCCTTGAGATAAGTATTTACCGAAATGTGTTCATCGGAGGTTCCTGGAGGTGTATCGATCACAAGATAATCTAATGCACCCCAGTCAACATCTTTCAAGAACTGTTTGATCAATCCATTTTTCTTAGCGCCTCTCCATATTATGGCACTGTCTGCATCTGGTAACATGAACCCAATAGACATCATCCCTAAGTTATCATTTACATATACAGGTGTCCATCCAGAGTTCGAGGCGTGTATCGTCTCACCTTGGGCACCTAACATCTTAGGAAGGGAAGGGCCACATATGTCAAGGTCCATAGCACCAACCTCTAAATCAGGATCAGCGGCCAACGCCCATGAGAGCATCGACGTGAAAGTACTCTTCCCAACGCCTCCTTTACCGGAGAGGACAAGGATCTTGTGTTTGATATTGGCAAGCCGTTGATTTATGAGTGGAATATCAGGGTCTGGCCCTTTGGGGAGTGATTCACAAATCTCTTTATTGGCACAACCAGTGCATGCATCTCCCTTCCCAGCATTCTCAGATTGTGGTCCAGGGCAGTGTTCCGGCTCTGGAGCCTTGAGATCAGGATTTTCCAGTGATTCTGTCATCGGGGGCGCTATTGCCATCATCTCGTCTCTCGCTTTATTATGTGTGTATATATGCTATTGTTGAAGTAGTTGCCTCTCCGATTAGAAATAAAGAAATTACAAAGAATCAAGTGGTTGCTACACGACCAGCCCTGAGAGGTATTGACTTCCTAATTAGGAAATTCCAGGAGAGCAAGCTCTGTATGTGAGAGAAAAAATCATAATCTCAGAAACGCGCCCAAACTGCCTTAGGCTGGAAAAAGATCAAAAAAGCACGCCAATCTTAGAATCGTGATAAAGGCGCCCAGCAGTCCAGATCATCCTCAAGTTTATCGTACGAGAATGAGTGATGAAGTCGGTTCCGCTGGAGATGGGTCTCCAGAGCCACAGGTACGCATACCATAAGAACTTTGATGGGCTCGATCCTCGAGCGCGTCTGTTGATGAAGCCAAGTGTTCCATAACAAGTACTAACAACAACTGCAGGAATTCATTGGCCAGCATTTCGACTCTTTGAACGAGAAGCAGAAAACATACTTTGTAGACCCCACGAAGTCTAAATTTGATGTCCAGGAGACTGCGAAACGGTTCAAATATTTACTGGGCTTAACAAGTCTTTTTTCCCATTTCATCAAGTCAAAAGCTGAAAAGGATCCCAAGTTTCGTCAAGTCCTTGACATCATAGAGAATGAGAAAGCAAATTCACAGAAAAAGGAAGCCATCAGTAACAGAAGACGCAAAACTGAAAAAGAGGAGGATGCAGAGTTGCTTCGAGATGAGGAAGATGAGAACAACAATATAATGGAGTTTACGGAGAGTCCTGGGTACATTCATGGTACACTACGGTCGTATCAAATCCAAGGTTTGAACTGGTTAGTATCTCTACATGAAAACAACATTTCTGGTATTCTTGCAGATGAAATGGGATTGGGTAAAACTTTGCAAACTATCTCCTTTCTAGGATATTTGCGTTACTTCAGAAAGATTAATGGTCCCCACTTGGTTGTTGTTCCAAAATCTACATTGGACAATTGGTCAAGAGAGTTTGCCAAGTGGACTCCCGAGATCAACACTTTTATTTTACAAGGTGATAAGGATCAAAGAGCTCAATTGATCAAAGACAGACTTCTTGCATGTGACTTTGATGTTTGTATCACCTCCTATGAGATCATCATTCGGGAAAAGGCTCAGTTCAGGAAGTTTGATTGGCAATATATTGTCATCGATGAGGCTCACAGAATTAAAAATGAAGAATCGATGCTCTCTCAGATTATTCGTGTTTTCCATTCTAGAAACAGATTACTCATTACTGGTACCCCGTTACAAAACAATTTACATGAACTATGGGCCCTTTTGAACTTTATTCTTCCCGATGTCTTTGCCGACTCAGAGGCCTTTGATCAGTGGTTTTTAACCTCCAATGAAGGCACACCAGACCCGGGCGTTGATGCTTCCGAAAGGGAACAAAGACAACAAGATCAAGTGGTGCAACAATTACATAAGGTGCTACAACCTTTTCTTTTACGCCGTATCAAAAACGACGTGGAGAAATCGTTGCTTCCAAAGAAGGAAATCAACCTATATATTGGGTTGTCTGACATGCAAAGAAAATGGTACCGCAGTATTTTGGAAAAGGATATTGATGCAGTCAATGGGGCTAATGGTAAGCGTGAGTCCAAAACTAGACTACTGAACATTGTGATGCAGTTAAGAAAGTGTTGCAACCACCCGTATTTGTTCGAAGGCGCTGAACCGGGACCCCCATATACAACAGATGAGCATTTGGTGTACAACGCACAAAAGTTGAAAGTTCTAGACAAGTTGTTGAAGAAACTAAAGGCTGAAGGCTCCAGGGTTTTAATTTTCAGTCAAATGTCTCGTCTTTTAGATATCTTGGAGGACTATTGCGTTTTTAGAGATTACGAGTATTGCCGTATTGACGGTCAGACTGACCATGCTGATAGAGTCAAAGCCATTGATGAGTATAACGCCCCAAATTCTGACAAGTTTATATTTTTGTTGACAACAAGAGCCGGAGGTTTGGGGATCAACTTGACATCCGCTGATGTGGTTGTTCTTTATGACTCTGATTGGAATCCCCAGGCTGATCTTCAAGCTATGGACCGGGCTCATAGAATTGGTCAAACCAAGCAGGTTAAGGTGTTCCGATTGGTCACCGAGAACACTATTGAAGAGAAGGTCTTAGAGAGAGCTACTCAAAAGTTGAGATTGGATCAATTGGTTATCCAACAAGGTCGTAATCTCTCTCAAGCCAATCAACCTCAAACTGCTAAAGGTACCTCTAAAGACGATCTTTTGGATATGATCCAATTCGGTGCTGCTGATGTCTTCAACAAAAGTGGCGAAAAGACTGAAGATGAGTTAGATTTGGATAACCTGTTGGAGAAATCAGAGCAGAAGACAAATCAGTTATCTGAACGTTACTCCAAACTAGGTCTTGATGATTTGCAAAAATTTTCCTCTGATTCTGCTTACGAATGGAATGGTGAAGATTTCAAGAAGAAAAACCATGAGAAGGTTGGTACTTTACAATGGATCAATCCGGCCAAAAGAGAACGAAAGGAAAACTACTCGATCGATATGTACTACAAGGACGTTTTACACACTGGTGGTAGATCTTCTCAAGACAAGAGATTGGCGAAAGCTCCAAAACAACCTAATATTTTTGATCATCAGTTTTACCCTATAAAACTTCAAGAGATTTTTGATAAGGAAAAGGCCTATTTCAAGAAGCAAATCGGTTATAAAGTGCCATTACCAGAAGGCCCAGCCTCTGACTTGGAACAGAGGGAAGCAGAGCAGAAACTACAGCAGCTGGAGATTAGAAATGCAGAACCATTAACTGAAGAAGAGGAAAAGGAGAAAGCTGATCTTTTAAAGCAAGGGTTTGGAAACTGGAGCAGAAGAGATTTTACACAATTTATTCAACTATCTGCGAAATATGGGCGTAACTCTATCACTGTCATCGCTTCTGAGTTCCCAGAAAAGACAGTTGAAGAAGTTCGTCAATATGCCAAGGCCTTTTGGCAAAACTACACTCAGATCGATGGGTATGAACGTTACATTTCTCAGATTGAAGCTGGGGAGGAGAAGATTCGAAAATTCAAGACCCAGAAAGAGGCCTTGAGACTTAAATTATCAAGATATACAAATCCATTACAGGATCTAGTGTTAAAATTTCCTCCAGCTACTACGAATAAGCGTGTGTTTTCAGAGGAAGAGGACAGATACATCTTGTTTCAATGCTATCGCTATGGATTGGATAGGCCTGATTTATATGAGAGAATAAGAGATAGCATAAGGGCGTCACCATTATTCAGATTTGACTTCTTCTTTCAATCTCGAACGCCTGCCGAATTGTCCAGAAGAGCAAGCACACTGCTGGCATGCGTTGCTAGAGAGATGGATTCTACACTGAGCAAAAAAAGAAATAAAAGAGATGACGATGATAGTGAGAAGCCAAAAAAGCGTGGTAAAGCTGGTAAAGCTGGAAGATAGTCCCAGCTCCATTTATAGTTGTATAAAAACGATATTCCTACTGGATTCTACGCCAACAAGCTGTTGTATTTATTTCGAGAAATTGTTAGACATTTATTTAAAAAGTAATCTAATACTGCGACGATATGACTCAGGCATCTCGACTACCACTTTTTCTAACGCCGACAAACCTGTTCATTTCCCATTCTCTTGGCTCATCCTCTTCTTCTCCTCCTCTCGTTCAAGCTCTATTTGTTTTTCTAGCACTGATTTTTCCGTTTTCCTCGTATGATCAACGGGCCTGTCAGGTCTGATTCTCAATTTGTCTGGCAAAAGGTCGAATTGAGGATGGGCCAAGTCACAGTCAGGACCATCTGGACAGAATCCCGTAAGGTAGTTTTGGCAAATAATCTTTTTGATGTGTCTGCTTTTGCAATTCGGGCCTTCTGGACAAAAACCTCTTGAATAATTCAGACACTCAGGGATCTTACTCTGAGGATCTATATGCAAATACTGACATTCTGGAGTCTGTGTACAAAACCCATTTTTACTAAAGAACAAACATTCGGGCATCTTTCTCAAATTATACTCGTGCAAAAATTCACAATGATCTCCCTTCTTACAAAGGCCACGCAGCCAGTGTTTGCATACTATCTTATTATAGAATATAGGTGCCACATGCTTGTTTGGGCATTGATCACCGTTGGGACATCCACCATGGCCGTTGTAGAACTGACAAACAGGTCTGTCTGGATCCAAGCCGAAATGGAACTCTGATCGGAGGAAAGGCTCAAATTTGAACTGATAATTCTCTGTATTGGGATGTAGAACTGACATATGCGCAAGTCTTAGCTTTATCAAACCAAAAATCAACGAGATCTGATGTTAGGGATCCTTTGTGGGTATTTATATATGTTATACCGTACTTGATCGTTAAAGAGCTGTTTCTAGTTTTTTTCGCGAACTTATTTTCCATTTGCCACTGGAAGCTTGTCAAATTTTGAGCGGGGCACATACGCATAGAAATCAAAAGTACGGGATATTATTTCTCAGTCTACAACTGGACTAAAGTGTCTTTAGCGACTTTCATTCATAGCAAGATCCTTTGGAGTATGAAAGTCTGGAAGCAGGGGATAAGTTGCCCAGTCTAGATGTTGAAAGCTGCAATGATAAAGGTTAAGGCAAAACTGATCTTGAAGCTAGGATCCTCGAGAACCAATTGTCTGACATCTATTCTATCAGCTCCAACCTTAACAATTGAAGTCCAAGGGACATGGATGATTCCACGGGTTTCCAAGAACTAATTGATTTGTTAGTAAGGGGAAAAACACAGAATTTAGAGGATTACTCACCTGAAGTAGCAACACTGTAGATAAGGTGATAAAGCCTAAGACAGTTGATAGCTTGCCAATGACGACACCAGTAAACAGACCAATCAATGACCCATAGCACAGCTGTTTATATTGAAGCTTACCGCCAAATCTTGATCTGACAGGCTGATTTGTTCTTGGATCCAAGGCTTTAACGTTAGTTTCGAAAGAGTTCGGATTGACATTGATGGTACCCAAACTAGCAGCTTCATTCAAGATTTTGGAGTGTGTATGGAATAGAAGTGTTGAAGATGCACCAACAAAGAGAGCTAGTCTGGAAGCCGTTTTAGACTGGATTTGAGTTCTTGAGGAAGCGGATGCAGAGGAAAATAACCTCAAAGATGGGGATTTCAAGCTGAAGATGGAGCTTGTTGGTTTGAAAGAACGGGCTGCAGCCCTGAGAGAAGTCTGGATGAACATCTTTGGCCAATGAGAGCAGATTCCTTCAATACTTGGAACTGTATATATATATCGATATTTCAAAGCTCGAAAAGAGTCCGCGACCAACAACAACAACTCCTCCCCTAAAATCCTAACATTGCTCCACACGGTAAGCACATGCGGTTATATAAGAGAGACGTGGGCGGAGGCCTGGAACGAGAGCTTACCGAGGGCATCCGCTTATAGGCTCCCGGATATTACCTGATTAGGGAGCTGGTAACCCACCGGGCACCGGGCTGGTTGGGACTGTTACCCGGCTTTAAATTTTGCCGATTTGGGATTTGTGTGTAAAGCTCAGTCTGGAATAGTTTGACTAGCTGCTTTCCAGTCTCGATGTGTACGAACCAACAAGTTTTGCGAAAGGAAGAACGCGCTCAGTTTCTTTGTTTCTTTTTACTGAGAGCGTTTGAGACGTTTATCGTGAGACGGAGCACTATACAATGGCTTCAATGCAAGCCAAATGCGCCTATTGAGTCACTACAGTGAAATTGCTTATCACTGTTTTCCAGTTCAAGCTGGTCCTTGAAGTCCTCTGAATCTTTCCCCATTTGGTTATTTTCGCACTTTTTTTCGGGCCAAAAAAATACTTCTTCTTTTTTTTTTTTTTTTTTCTCTGCTTCCAGCCGCTGGCGAGACTCGCTGGACGTGGGTATAAAAGCTGTCAGGGTGTCCGCCTTTTTACCTGTAAGGGAATTTCATCGCGTTACTCAACCTCTTCTCAAACACTCGTTAAACGTTTGGCACACCCATACAGGGCCCGAGACTTCTCAAAGACTACACTCATCACGCCGTACGAAACCACACTGGGCCTGTTTTCTCTTTGTTTTCAATTTTCAATTCTCCACCGTTCTCGAGGATTAGCGGGTTTTGACACATTAATGCGCACAACAATGGAGACAGCAGATTTTCATAACAAACATGCACTTGCAAACACGATCAACCAGCTTCAACCACAGAAGCTCTCGAACAATATTTGGCTCGGCCCGCTAAATAGTGTTGCGCAGCACGACTTTCTCGCTCATAATAACATTAGGTACCTGATTGGTGTTCTACCTTCGCAAAAGTGCTGTTACTATGTTAAGGATTTCTCTCAAGAACAGTTCTGTTGTGTTGCTATTGACCCTGATTTCAACCTACAGAAGCTCACAGAGGATGAAGGTGAGTGTCTCATGAGATTCAACACTAAATTCTCACCAAGTGTTTCGTATCTGACAGACAACAAGGTGAGTAATGCCGTTGTGACGAATATCGATTTCCAAAAAATACTTGATGATTTCATTTTGATCATTCGCTCCATTCAAATCAAGAACCCGCAAGCGGGGGTTTTATTGTTTTCAATGAATGGGAATGATAATCTTATCTCAACGTTTGCCCTTTCACTGATACAAGATTTTCATAATTGTTCGATACAAGAGGCCTTCAGCTATTTGAAGTCTATTAGACCGAGTGTTAAAAACTTTGATGAGTTTGGGTTCTATTCTAATGAGCTCCTCAAGTTTAATGCTGCTACTAAGGCAAGAAAACAGTTTGGTCAAGCGCCTACTACAGTGGTGACCAAGAGATCTGCCACCGATGTCGCTGATCATGAAGAAGCAGAGCTTGAGAGTCCTAGAAATCAAAAGAGAAGTGCACTTGCTTCAACTGATGGCGTACGATGATAATGAGAAAAGCAGTTAAATGTATAGTAGTGTGGACGGGGAATGTACTATTATTTATTATTGGTTGTCTTTCAAACCTACAACTTGGCATGAAGAGGATTAGTGCTAATATGTACTCATTTCTTCAATATCGTAATCACGTCTTCATCTTCCAACACATGGTTCAATCCAACGTATTGGGGCTGATGCTTGACACTGGATCCATAGACGACTGCTGTTCTGAAATCATCAACCAAACTCTTATGGATTTGGTTACAAAAATCTTCGACAGTACAATGGTCGGATCTCAACACCACGGGTTCGCTGAAGTCTGGCATTTTACCTTTAGGTTTTGTGTAGACACGCACCAGGTTCAATCTGTCCCACATAACTTCAAGCAACTCGTCCAAGTTCCACTCCTGCCCACTACTTATAGGTACTGCATTAGGTACTCTTTTCAATAGATCGAGTTCTTCAATGCTGAATGAGTCGATTTTGTTCAAGACGTAAACCGCTGGTATATATTTTCTCTGAGATGCTTCTAATGTGTCAATCAAATCATCAACAGTGGCATCGCATCTCAGGGCAATATCAGCAGAATTGATCTTATATTCACTCATGACCGCCTTGATTGCATCTTTATCCATATGTGTCAGTGGGACAGTGTTTGTGATGTTCAAACCACCTTTATCCTTCTTTTTAATCAAAATGTTTGGTGGTTCTTTATTTATTCTAATACCAAACCCTTCGAGTTCCTTTTCAATGATCTGTTTGTGTACCAACGGTTTGTTAACGTCAAGCACGATAAATATCAAGTTACACGTTCTCGCCACAGCAATCACTTGTTTACCTCTCCCTCTACCATCTTTAGCGCCTTCGATAATACCAGGTAAATCCAAAAGTTGTATCTTTGCACCTTTATAACGAATGATACCAGGCACTGTCGTCAAAGTTGTGAATTCGTACTCCGCCACTTCAGAGTGTGTACCGGTAAGTTTCGATAGCAGAGTGGATTTACCCACAGATGGGAACCCAACGAATCCAACCGTGGCAACACCGGTTCTAGCAACATCGAACCCAACACCACCACCTCCTCCACCACCAGTTGGAGTCAAAAGCTCCCTTCTGAGCTTGGCAAGTTTAGCCTTCAGCTGACTTGAGATAAGGGTTAGTGCAAACTCCAGAAAACAATCAATTGATTCAAGAAAGACTCACCCTAAATGGTATTCGGTGGCCTTGTTCTTTTGTGTTCTGGCCATCTCTTCCTCGATGGCCTCTGGGCAACACGTGTTAGTGAACGGAGTTTCTCGTCCAGCGGAGCAAACAGACACATACTGATCTTATCCACTGTCGTCGACATCTTGTAGCCCTCTTCTGATCCTCCTCAAACTCCCTTTTTTCAATCTTTTCTGGAAACACAAATTCGAAGTTGAAGTTGAAATCAAAGCCAAAAAACCAGAAACAAAAAAAAAAAAAAAAAAAATGCGGCGCTTACCGGATGAGGTTGGGCAAAAAAAAAAAAAAAAATTGGCAACGAGTGGAAATAAATCCACAATAAAGAGATCATATTGTAATTTCGAAAAAAGGGAAACAATATGGGTAAGAAGTAAGTTCTACGTTTGAAGGGGTTCAATGGTGGGAATTTCGCTAACATTACCTCTTTTGCAGAGATAAAAAAGGCCCAAAGGGCGGTGATTGGGAAGAGGAGATGGAGGAAATCCAAAACGCTTCTCCAGCTGCAGTGGAGGTTGGTGAAGACGCTCCAGCTGGCCCATCTGGTCCCGTGGAGGCTACCGAGGACGACTTTGGTGGGGACTTCATGGCCACTCTGAAGAAGAATAAGGATAAAAAGGCACAGAAAAAGGTTGAGGATGAAAAGGAAAAGACCAATGGTGGACCGATTATCAAGTCTAAGAAGGAGAAAGAGAAAGAGAAAAAGGAGAAGGAGAGACAGCGTAAGAAGGAACAGGCTCAGAAGAAGAAGGCTCAACAGAAGGAGGCTCAGCAACAAAAAGCATCTGAAACTCCAACTTCTAACGATGCAACTCCTTCAGCAGATGACAAACAGGATAAGAAAGAACCCTCACCAGTGCCTAGTGCTGCTTCAAAAGCCAAAGGTAAAAAAGTACCAGCTGGTTTGGCGGCATTGAAACGTCAATTGGAGTTGAGGAAGCAGGCTGAGGAGGAGGCTCGTCGTTTACAGGAAGAAGAAGAAAGACTAGCAAAGGAGGAGGAGGAGAGGCTCGCTAAACAAGAAGCAGAACAGGAAGCTTTACGTGCTGTGAAAAGAGAGAAGGAGAGACTCAAACGTGAAAAACTCAAGGCTGAAGGTAAGCTTTTGACGAAGAAGCAAAAGGAGGAGAAGAAAGCTTTAGAACGTCGTCGTGAGGCGCTTTTATCCGCTGGTAACGTTAAGATCGCTGCTCTTGAAGATGGTGCTTCAGAAGCTCCAAAGAAGAAAGTTGTGTACGGCAAAAAGAAGAGAGGTCCAAAAACTGCCAGTGATGAGAAGACGCCCGAAGATGTTAAGGCTCAGAAAGTGGAAACTGAAGATAAAGACGAAGACGAAGCTTTAGTGGAAGACTGGGAACAGTTAGCTCTTGATGAAGACGTTGCTGAAGATTGGGAAGCTGCTGAGGAAGAAGATAGTTCGAACCCAACAGGAAATGAAGGTATTGCCAACTCCAGTGCTACTACTGAAACCGAAATCAATGATAAGGAAGCCGCAGAAGCTGAAGCAAAGGCCAAACAAGAGGAAGAATTAAAGAAAGCAGAGGAGGCCAAAGCTGTTGTGTCCAAGAAGAAACAACCTAAGAAGCAAGAATCTTCACAATCTGATCTTCGTTCCCCAATTTGTTGTATCTTGGGTCATGTTGATACTGGTAAGACTAAACTGCTAGATAAGATTCGTCAGACAAATGTTCAAGGTGGTGAGGCTGGTGGTATCACCCAACAAATCGGTGCAACCTATTTCCCTATTGAGGCAATCAAGCAGAAGAC
Organism: [Candida] freyschussii; assembly: GCA_003707735.2. NCBI lineage: Eukaryota > Fungi > Ascomycota > Saccharomycetes > Phaffomycetales > Wickerhamomycetaceae > [Candida] freyschussii. The sequence goes on along the minus strand of PPLE02000011.1, from coordinate 6,942 downwards.
TGCAGTTATGTCCCAGTATGAAAAGCAGACTTACGATGTTCCTGGTCTCTTGATCATTGATACACCAGGTCACGAGTCCTTTACTAATTTGCGTTCTCGTGGTTCTTCCTTGTGTAATATTGCCATTTTGGTCATTGATATCATGCACGGTTTGGAACAACAGACTTTGGAATCCATCAGATTGCTGCGTGACAGAAAAGCACCATTTGTTGTGGCCTTGAATAAGATTGATAGACTCTATGACTGGGTGGCTACCCCAAACAACTCTTTTAGAGACTCGTTTGCTAAGCAGACCAGAGCTGTTCAACAAGAATTTGAAGACAGATATACCAAGATCAAGGTTGCTCTAGCGGAACAAGGTTTGAACTCAGAGTTGTATTTCCAAAATAGAAATATGTCTAAATATGTATCCATTGTGCCAACCTCTGCCGTTACTGGTGAAGGTGTTCCAGATTTATTGTGGTTGTTGTTGGAGTTGACCCAAAAGAGAATGTCTAAGCAACTGATGTACCTTTCTGAAGTTGAAGCTACTATCCTTGAAGTTAAGGTGGTCGAAGGTCTTGGTACTACCATCGATGTCATTCTATCCAATGGTTATCTTAGAGAGGGAGACCGAATCGTTCTTTGTGGTATGAATGGTCCAATAGCGACAAACATTCGTGCCCTCTTAACGCCGCCTCCTTCTCGTGAACTTCGTATCAAGTCTGAGTACGTCCATCATAAGGAAGTCAAGGCTGCTTTAGGTGTCAAGATTGCTGCTAACGACTTGGAGAAGGCCGTTGCGGGTTCTCGTTTGCTCGTTGTCGGTGAAGACGATGATGAAGAGGAACTGATGGAAGAAGTTATGGACGATTTGACTGGATTACTTGACTCTGTTGACACGAGTGGTCGTGGTGTCACTGTCCAGGCGTCAACTCTGGGTTCGCTTGAAGCCTTGCTAGACTTTTTGAAAGACATGAAGATTCCAGTGATGTCTATTGGGTTAGGTCCTGTATACAAGCGTGACGTTATGAAGGCCACTACCATGTTAGATAAGGCTAAAGAGTATGCTGTCATGTTGTGTTTCGACGTCAAAATTGATAAAGAGGCGGAACAGTACGCTGAAGAGCAAGGTATCAAGATCTTCTCTGCCGACGTTATTTACCATTTGTTTGATGCTTTTACTGCTTACCAGGAAAAACTTTTGGAGCAACGTCGGAAGGACTTCCTTGAGTTTGCCATTTTCCCTTGTGTACTCAGAACCATCCAAATTATCAACAAACGTAACCCGATGATCATCGGTGTTGATGTTGTCGAGGGTACACTAAGAATTGGAACCCCAATTTGTGCCGTTAAAATTGATCCTGAAACCAAGCAGAAGGCAACAATGGTTCTAGGTAAAGTGACGTCATTGGAAGTGAATCACAAATCTGTGGACTCAGTCAAGAAAGGTCAAACCGCTGCTGGTGTGGCTGTCCGTTTGGAGAATCCATCTTCTGCACAGCCTGTTTGGGGCCGTCATGTCGATGAAAAAGACACGCTGTACTCCTTGATTACCCGTAAATCTATTGACACTTTGAAGGATCCAGCATTCCGTGATACTGTTGCAAGGGACGATTGGTTATTGATAAAGCAACTGAAGCCAGTGTTTGATATTCAGTGATGCTTTTTCATCATCCCGTTACTTTATTTCTGTATCTTATCTTGAAGTGAAAATTTACCTATCTACATCTTTGATCTTACTAGATCCGGGCGTAGCTAACCAACATTACAAAACATATTATAATAAGATCATACTCATATAGGCAGACTTGTTAACAATGCATTCTATTTCACTAAATTTTATATATACCACTTCTGTAAGCAAAACCTATTTTGTACCTTATATTACACCTACGCACACAATCCATCAAACTTCCTCCGGCATTTGTGCCAGCAGATCAAATGATCCAGTACCCACACCAGACAACTTACCAAGAACAATACGAGCTGAAGGGCTCTCCAACTTTTCACGATCACCATCCAAGACAGCCTTGGTCAAGAATTGACAAGTAGTTTCGTACGACATCTTCATGAATGCCGAGGTGGACGAGTCAATACCTTGACGGTTGAAAGCCAGATATGTACCTTCCCTAGTCATCATATCACCGATAAGGTCCAAATGACGTGTGCTCACGGCAATAGCATACCGGCCGAAGACGTTCTGAATTTCATTAACAATTGTGTTTCTGGCAGCCTCAACACCGTACGTCCTCAAAACAGCAGCAACATCGTTCGATGTAATACCATTGACATCAATGAAATCATCTTGATCCCACATAGCTTGGAAATTTACACCTTCAGTGGTCAATACTCTTTTCCCGTTCTCAGGCTGGGGATGTAAACAACGACCAATATTTGGAACTTCCTTGACAACAACACGACGACAAACCTCTTCGACAATGTTCACCATCAACAATTTAGGAGTCTCAGCAGGAAGTTCCAGTCTAAACTCACACCATTCACCATTACCATCGTCAAAATTGAACTTGGTGATCAAGTTGTGAGAGGTGAGCACAGCGGACTGACGGTCACGAGCAGCCTTGGATAGTTCAGAGGTTGCTTTAGGGGTCTCGGAATCTGAATCTGAATCGGAGTCGGAATCACTGTCATTATCGCTGTCCGAATCCATTTCTTCGTCAGATGACTTCTCGGCATTTCTCATAGTCTCAATCTCCTCATCATCAGGCTCGTCATAGGACACTGATTGTTTTGTCTTCGAACGTTCCTTTTCATCATCGGCATCAGCGTCGTCACCGTCGACATTCTTCGAGGAAACCCTTTCATCAGAAGTGATCTGTGTTTGTGATTTAGGGACTGCCTTACCAACTTCTGGCAAAGACTCGGACACCGGTTTCTTTTGCTTTCTCAGCTCCTTGGTGATAGCTGCCTCGAGTGTTTTCAGGAATTTGCTTGTGATGGTGTGTTCCAATACCTCTTTCGAAACGTCATATTCCTGATAATATTGATCACTGTTGAAGAATCTGAAATTAATGTCATAGGAACGAGTAGCCTGTTCACCATCACCAGCAGTCTCAGTAACGGTCACATAATCGACCAATTCGGAGAAAACAACTTTAGCAACGGAACGACAGAAAGCATCAGCCATATCATCATCAACTTCATCTCTGATTGGCAATGTCATTTGAGGGGTTTTGATGGAAGCCGAAGCTGTCATAATGATTTCTCTCATACGAGGGATACCCAAAGTAACGTTAGCAGCACCGTGACCGGCAAAATGGAAAGTGTTCAAAGTCATCTGTGTAGAAGGTTCACCGATAGATTGAGAAGCGATGATACCAACAGCCTCACCCGGGTTGATTAACGAGTGCATGTACTTCAACTGCATCAAAGCGCGGAATTTCTTGTCACTGATACCAGTCTTCTTGAATAACTCAGGGTTTTGGCTGATAAATTCATCCAATTTAGCATCAAACTTTTCCGAAACAGCACCCAAATACTTTGATGGGTTGAAGACAGAAAGAACTGGATCGTACTTCAAAGGTTGAGCATAATGTGGCAAATCCTTATTCTTCTTAAGGTTCTTCATTACTTTCTTAGCGTATTTTGCTGCAGTCTCTGTGTCCAAATGCTCAATCAAGTCCCCTGGATTGTACTTTGCTAACATAGCATTATAGTTTTCAATACAGAACTTGAACTCGTTCATGTGAGACTCCTTAGTAACATCGATAGCATCACCACCATACAAGAATTGGATCAAAGTACCATCTCCGTCTCTTACGGTATTGTCATACGAGACATGAACACCCTCAAGTTGCTTTGTCAAACAACGTTGCAAGTAACCTGATCTAGAAGTCTTGACAGCAGTGTCAATTAAACCTTCACGCCCAGCCATACAATGGAAGTAGTACTCTTGTGGTCTAATACCTGAGTAGAAGCGACCTTTGATGTATCCACCGGCTCTGGCATCGGTTTCGTATGCTTTGAAAGAGGGCAGTGTCTTACCACTCACCATGACCGGAACACGTCTACCCTCTAAAGCTTGTTGACCCAGCAAACACATGATCTGAGAAACATTAACGTTGGAACCTTTAGCACCAGATAAGGCCATAGCTTGCATAGAGTTATACGGGAACTTCTTCATAGTCCCGCCAGGTACACACTTGGACACGACTTGGGAGGTTATAGCGTTCACTTTCGACTGCGTTACAGCATCCAGAATACCAGCTTTGTTGTCATCACGATAAACTTCCTCAAGACGCTTCAAAAACTCTGGATCATTAGGTTTGACGTCTTTGTCCAAGTTTGTAACTTCGGCAGCTGCAAGACGACCAACATCCACAGAAGTCAGTAAGATTTCACTTCTCCATCTGTTACCTTCTTCTGTCAAACGAAGATCATCCATACCACAGGTGAAGGCTGTGTTCTGGATGTAATTGGTAAAAAGTCTACCCAACACGGAGAGTGTCTTACCTGCAACCGCTGGTCCATACACTTCATGCAAAGAATGGACAATACCATACTGAGAAGCACCATATTGAGATTTATCTAAGATACCACATAGAAGTTCACCATTTTTGAACAAAACCTGATTTTCCTGTGATCCTTTACCCCAATACTCGTTTTTAATCTTGTTTTTCGACAGCAGATTGATACCAGGTTTATCAGCAGGAGTGATGTTCAACAAAACAGTAGTTATTATCTGCTTACCGGTCCATAGCGGATATGGCTTCCAAATTGCTGGTGGAACGGTCATCAGTTTGGATCTAGTGGAATGGCCATCTTCTGGACGAATACAACTGTAGATATACTGTTGGTATTGCTCTCTTGTGAAGAAACTATCTTTGTTGGTAATCCAAACACCTGCAGAAATATGATCTTGGATTAAACCTCTAAGAGGACTACCGGATGTAGGGGTCAAATACTGAGAGTCCGTGTTCGCCAAATTCATGGCCTCTGACTTCGCATTCTCGTTCTGTGGGAAATGCATGTTCATTTCGTCACCATCGAAATCAGCGTTGTATGCATTAGTGTTGGCATAGTGCAAACGTAGAGTTTTCTCCCCTGGTAAAACCCTCACTTTGTGACCCATCATGGAGGCCTTATGCAATGTTGGTTGACGATTCATTATGACAATATCCTTGTTTTTGATATGACGGAAAACTTTTTTATTCAACACGTGAGAAGCACCACCAGAAGGTGTTAGCAACTGATTTGCCAAAGCTTTACGTTGGTCTAAAGTCATTCCTATCAAGGAGACCAATGAACCATCTTCATTTTGGATTTGAACTGCACCTGGCCACTTATCAGGACCGTTAATAACAGCTTGTCTCAATTCTGCTGCATTATGAGCAGTAACCGGCTCCGGGTATGTCAGCTTTTTGGCGAAAACAGGTGGGACACCAATTTCATTGGTTTCAATGTTAGGATCAGGGGAAATAACAGAACGAGCAGCGTAGTTAACACGTTTACCCATCATGTGCTTTCTGAAAAGCCCTTCCTTTTTTTCCAATGCTTGTTTGATACCAGGTGGTGCATTACGAGCTGCGTTCGCATTTTGGTTTTTGGTCGAGTCAATGAAAGCGTTGACATCGTTCTGAATAGTGACAAAAGCATTCATCAGCCTGTTGAAAGTGATCTTTCTATCCTCTGCGGTCATTTTGTCTTTTTCAATTGTGGAAATCTGATCGTTCAAATCCCTGATCAGCAAAGAGGTGTTCAAGATTTTAGAAAGCAGCTCATTCTGAGAGTTTTCGTGAACTTCATCGCCGAGCTTGGAAGGTAAACGAAATCTAGTTGGAGGAACCACAATAGCTTGCAAGAAGAAGATATCAGCGGAGATAGGAGAGGATGATTTCGGTCTTGAGTGGAACAAGTACTGCATGATGGTACGTTCCCTTTTGAAGACAGCGCGCATGATATTTCTTACCTCGGTACTGAGGACATATTTGGAACCTTTCACGCTGTCTCTTGAGCGGCGATCATCCACAGCGTCTCCGGATGTGTTATTGGAGTCCTTCAACATGTTTTGACGGGCCTGTCCCTTGACCCTGTTATTCAGCTCTTGCTTATCCGTCAATGCTTTTTCGAAAATCTTCGTGAACCCATCTTTTCTGAAAGTTGGAGAAAACATGGAACAGTTGTCACACTTCTTTCTTGAGAGAAGTTTTTTATAGAACTCATGCACCAACTTCTTACGTTCCTCGGCAACAGAGGTTGTTTGAATTCCATGCTCACTAGATCTCCCTTCACTAATAGCAGTAGCTATTGCAGTGTTGACGTACTCCTCTCTTCTTGCTATAAGATCCCTTTCCGCCTGTGGGTCGTTCGTCTTTGAAAGTCCGTCCTCTTCGGCTTCATCGTCATCCATGACATCCATATCTATGCGCATGTTGTCAATCTCCGTAGCTTCAAGAAGTAATCCGTATTGTACGAGCTTCAATTTGCAAGCATAGCGGTGTACTTCAAGAGATTTGAGTCTGAACTTGTGACAATAGAGACATGCACTTCTAAGGAAAATGTATAGCTGGTTAAAGAACAAAGGGTTATACACCGGGATTGGCAACTCAATATGTCCTTGATGCCCTGGACAGAATCTGTCATCTAACCCACATGTTGCACACTGATTTCTTAAGAAAGCCCCAAGCGCAAGATCGTAAAGACCACCTGAGATAGGGTGACCCAGGTTGTCGAATACCGTAGGGTTTGTAATCTGCTTTGCTGAGAGCTTACGAATCTCGTCAGCAGATAAGACACCAAAGTCCACGGAAACGATCTCCGATCCCACGGGTTTTGCAATATCCATGGCGGCTGACTGTTTAGCTTGAAAGTACTAAAAGCCCATCAGCTTTATGAAAAATTTCTGTATCTCATCAAGAAAAAAAAAAAAAAAAAAAAAAAAAAAAAAAAAAAAAAAAAAAAAAAAAAAAAAAAAAAAAAAAAAAAAAAAAAAAAAAAAAAAAA